>JAIUSX010000307.1:0-249764 GCA_026573805.1 Hesperophylax magnus | reverse complement strand
GGAAAAAATTCTCGAAAAATATATAGCAATATACCTAGACGGATATTTAAATAAATTTGGTATCATTGACGAATGTCAGTACGGGTTCCAAAATAAAAAAGCTGTGACGCACTACTAAATAATTTTTCTAATTTCATAAACACCCAGCTCAACTCTCAAAAACATGTACTTGTACTCTTTATTGATTTCTCTAAAGCCTTTGATACACTATGCCATAAACAAATAATAAAATTTCTACAAATTATTGGAATCCGTGGTAAACTGCTAACTTTTTTTAATAACTACTTATCAAATAGAAAAATGAGGGTAAGAATATTGAATGAGATGAGTAAATCTAAATTTATAAGGTCTGGTGTCCCACAGGGGTCAATTTTGGGTCCAAAATTGTATATTATATATGTCATAGCTATGTCGATACTATTTAGAAAAGCGCGCAGATTCATTTTCGCAGATGACACCGCACTTGTAGTATCTAATGAAAATCCTCAAATAGCGATTCAAGAATTGCAAACCGACTTCGATGAACTGCTGAAATGGGCACACGATGTAGGATTGGTTATAAATGCAAAGAAAACAAAATGCATGTATATCAGATCACCAAGTTTGAAAATGTGGAATATTCCCAAACTAACCGCACATAACTTTGAATGCATCCATAGAAAAATAATATCTAACTGCCAATGTGAGAAAATTGATTTTGTCAACGCGTATACTTATCTGGGATTAAAAGTAGATAACACATTTAAATGGGATAAGCAAGTTACTAAAATATGTAACCAGCTAAGAGCTCTAGCAAACAGTTTCTATAAATTAAAATTTGTCTTGCCTCATAGCACACTCAAACTAGTATATTTCTCATTAGTAGAATCTATTCTTAGATATGGAATTAGAAGCTGGGGAAATACAAGCATGACATATATTAAGTATGTACAAAATTTGCAAACCTCTATCATAAAAAAAATTGTATCACCTAATATGTATAGACAAAGACACAATGTGCAACTGTTATATTGTGCTGAGGGCCTGCTCCCTATAAAAGGTTTATTTTGGTTCCTTACCATTAAAGATAACTGGGGCGATAGTACTTATAAAAAACCACTGGTACATAGTCACAGCACACGTCTTACAGAAAAAAAAGGGTTGAAAATACCTAAAATAACAAATAAGTATGGAAGCCGAACGCTGGAGTACTGTGTACCAGTGATTTTAAATAAGCTCAAAAATAAATTTGTTTTTTCAGAAAATAAGAGTTTAAGCATGAAAACTGTAAAGATGTGGCTTATAAATGAAAAATCTGTATATCTATAAAAAATAGAGCAAACAAAGAAGAAAAGGAAAGACATTATTTGAAAGTTTTAATTCTAATATAAATTTATGTTTTTTTTTTTTTAATTTTTTCACTAACAAGCTTTTTATTTCCAGAAAAAAAAATTAAAATAACATTTTTCACTTAGTTAAGTAGAATTTTAATTCTATTACATTGTGTTACAGTACGATGTTATTCACTTTCAATGTGTGTTATCGTATATGTATTATTTTTTAATGTGTGTTATCTGTGTGCTATATTGTCTTGTACTTATGAATGTATGTTATCGTATTGTCATTCAAAGTGTTAGTGTAGTTGTATGTAAGAGTCTGTTATTTATTTTATAAAACGGGAGACTTATATTATATTATAATTGTTTATTGAGATAGAACCTGCAGACAAGCAGCCATGTGGCAGCTTCGTGGAACTATCTATACATAAAAAAATGTAAAATTTTCAGTCAATAAAGCTTATTTAAAAAAAAAAAAAAAATCCTAAAAAAAAAACTATCATGATACTGACACACGACCTGGTTGCGAACTTTCACCCCTGATTTTTGTTGTTTGTTTTTGGGGTGTTATGCCGTGTTGCGCTAACTCCTTCTTTAGCCGACGTTTCGGACGTGCGGGACTTTTTGTGTTTGTTAGATGAACGTTGCAGATCACGTGGCATTACGCACAAATAAATAGTGAAATCGTTTAGTGAAATTCTAGATGGTCTTGCACTACTGTGGTATAGTTCTATTTACACTCCCGATTTAAAGTGGAAAGATCTTTCCAAACTTTTAATTAAACAATTTGAAGGAGAGGGTAAACAATTGGAATTAAAGACAGAACTTTTTAATTTGAAACAGCCTAAGGGTATGTCCGTTTTTGAGTTTACTTTGAGAATGAAGGCCCTCAATAATAAACTTGATGCCAAACTGCCAGAGGCAGAACTGCTGCAATTAGCAATGAAGGCACTGCTACCATCATATGCAAACTTACTAGCAGCAAGAGATTTTATCTCTTTCGAAGATCTCTCTAAAGGCCCGAACAAACCGCCGCGATCAAAGCGCGTCCGCGATCCCATGCACGGTGGCGATCAGATGTTGTGTATGAACTTGTAGCAACGTGTTCACATCGAAGTGTTCTCTGATTGGCCGCGGCGTCCTGTGCAGCGTCTGGACGCGACGATCGCTCGCTTCCGCGATCAGATGCTGCTTGCAGGATCTGCATGCAGCACGCAACGTAATTATCTCTGAGTTTGTGGTATTTCTCATGATGTCGGATACAAATACAGAGAGAATGATCAACGAAATTAGCAAGTATCGTTTACTTTATGACACTTCACATCCAGAATATAACAATAATAAAAAGAAGTATCAAGTTTGGAAAGAAATAGGAGAATTATTGGGATTATGTGGTAAGTTTTAGAAAAAATATATTTATTTTTCGGAATAACTTTATTGAGTAAAACCTCAAATTGTAATATTTAAATATTAAAGACAATATTAGTGATTTCTAAACAAAAATCTGAAACAGAAAAATCAGAAAAGGAAACGGTCACATCTGGTGAAAAAATGAAGACAATCTTGGTAGTTCTTATTCGAAGTATGATACAGTTAAAAGTGACCGAGGGGAATAGGGTCCCATTAGCTCAGTCGGTAGAGCACTGTCCCGGAAAGACAAGGGTCCTGGGTTCGAGTCCAGTTTCCTTCTCTGATTTTTCTGTTTCAGATTTTCGTTTAGAAATCACTAATATTGTCTTCAATATTTAAAAAAATATATTTATTTTTATAGGACATACATTTTTCTGAATTAATATTTTCACGAATTAACATCTTCTGTTTTCACCTAGCGATATTTGTTTATACTTGAGTAAATATCAATATTATATCAGTGAACCATACTACAAAACATATTAAAAACACGCCTCTTTTAGAAATTATTTTCTCTAAAAAAATTGTAATTCAATTGTAATTATTAGGTACTTCTATCTGCAATAGCCGCTAGAAGTAATAATTCTTCTTCAGATTCGTCTCCAAACATAATTATGATTATTTAAATGGTTCCCGCTCCGAGCTATACCTACCACACAACCGACACGAACGTACGAGTGCCACGGACGCCAGCTGATCGCTAGTTGATCGCTAGTTTGGTGTGAACGGTTCTGCACGCACACAGGACGCTCACCGTGCACGCCATCGCGGACGCTAAATGATCGCGGCGGTTTGGTCTTGCCTTAAGGCAGCAGCAAAATTAGAATCACTAACTGAAGCTTCAACATCTTCTTCTTCTAGTCAAAAAGTGGTTGAACTACCAGAAAAATCTAGTAACTTTAGAAAGTTTTCGTCTTTCAATCATAAGGCTAGCTTCAAAAATAGCCACAACACTTCGACTTTTCATCAAAAACAACAAAGTCTTCAGAATACGTACAAGAATGTTGTTTTCACGCGTAATAAGCCTTCAGTTCTAAATAATAAGATTATTTGTGACTTTTGTAAGAAAAGTGGACATAAGGTAACGGAATGTTGGAAGAAAGCCTCCAATTCTAATAATGCTAACGTTGGCACCGTACATACTGGTACCAAGAAACACATTAAAAAAACTAGCTTGGAGTCAATCTGGACACGTCCCTCGCTGTGCGCAAAGGGAACGGGAGTGGCAGAGTTGGCTCCGACTGGTTCGTCAGTTTTTGTCAACACCGTCTTCTGGGGTGGTGGGCCCGCTACCACAGAAGCCGGAGGTTGTGGGAGATAACCGTCCATTCGTTAATATATATATATTAGATAATACGTTTTCTGCTCTCTTAGATAGTGGAGCAACAGTCTCTTGTGAAGGGGGAAATAGTTTTAAGCAATTTGTAGATTTAAGCGTAGAATTAGAAAAAGTTGATTTTAAAGTTACAACAGCTGACGGTTTGAGTCAGTCTGTTCTGGGTACTTTAACCTTGCCGGTGACGTTCAGGACAATCACAAAGGAGGTTGTCTTTTACGTCATCCCATCATTATCACCTGATTTTATTTTAGGAGTCAACTTTTGGAGGCAGTTTCGAATCGCACCGGAACTGTTTCCAGAAGTTCACGAACCTGACCATGAAGGTCACCTTAATGAATTAAGAGCGAAACGGCCGGCTTCTTCATTATCTGTTTCTGAGAGTAAAGCTCTTTCGAAAATAATTAATAAATTCGAATCTATTTCTTACGAAAGGAAAGGTCTGGGTTTAACTCATTTAGTAAAACATAAAATCGTTACCAATGGTCCGCCGATTAAGCAGCGCTACTATCCTCTGTCTCCGGCAAGACAAAGGCAACTTGACGCGGAAGTGGATGAGATGCTAAATTTGGGAGTAATCCGTCCCTCTCGTTCACCGTGGTCTAGCCCAGTTGTTATTGTACAGAAGAAGGATGGAACAGGGAGATTTTGCCTGGATTCCAGGAAGATTAATAATGTCACGGTCAGAGATAGTTATCCACTACCTCATATCGCATGTATCTTGGACAAACTTGGTGGCGCAAGATATGTGTCTTCGATAGACTTGAGTAAGACCTTTTGGCAGGTAGCGCTGGATAAAGACTCTTGCGAGAAAACGGCATTCGTCGTCCCAGGTCGGGGACTCTTCGAATTTACTCGTATGCCGTTTGGGTTAAAAAACGCACCCTCTGAACTCCAAAGACTGGCTGACGCTCTTTTTGGACCTGAATTTGATGATAACGCTTTGTGTTATCTGGACGATTTAATTTTAATCTCGGAAGATTTTAATTCACATATCAGACTACTTAATAAAGTTTTCTAAAGACTGAGAGATGCGGGTCTCACAATAAAACAAAAAAGATCAGAGTTGTGTAGATCGGAGCTTAAGTACTTGGGGTACATAGTAGATTCACAGGGGCTTCGCACGGACCCAGTAAAAATTGAAAGCATTAAGGATTTCCCTATTCCAAAAAACGCGAAAGGAATTCGAGCTTTTCTTGGCCTTTCAGGGTATTTTAGACGTTTTATCAAAGGCTTCTCCAGTATAGCCGCTCCGTTAACAAAGCTTACTGGATCAAAGAACGGGGTTAGTAAGTTTAACTGGACTCCAGAAGCTAATAAAGCGTTTAATGATCTAAAACAAGCTCTTATTAGTGCTCCAGTTCTAAGCTGCCCAAATTTTTCTGAACCGTTCGCGATTCATTGCGATGCAAGCTCCGTGGGAATTGGTGGTGTTCTAATTCAAAATATAGACGGTGCCGAACACCCTATCGCGTACTATTCACGTTGTCTTAATACCCACGAACGTAACTATGGCATCACGGAAAGAGAGCTTTTAGCGGTATTGGATTCTGTCACCCATTTTAGACCGTACATAGAAGGGGCACATTTCACGGTAATTACAGACCATTCGAGCCTGAAATGGCTTGGATCCTTGTCAAATCCAAGTAGTCGTCTTGCGCGTTGGAGCACTCGTCTTTCTCAGTTTTCCTTTGACGTCATACATCGTAAAGGTACGCAGCATATTGTACCAGACGTACTTTCTCGCATGGATCTCGCGCTAATTTCGGGTCTTGACTCTCAACCTACGTCGGACAAATGGTACCAAAATGCATGGCAAGGTTGCCAGAATTTTCCTCAAAGATTTTCGAACTTCCAAAAAAGATAACGAATTGTATCGCCATACGAAAACTCAATTAGCCTTACGGGAGGACACTGCTTGGAAGAAGGTGATTCCTCAGGAAAATAGGAAAGCTATTATTTTAGACTCCCACGAGTCGACTCGTTCGTGTAATCCGGGAGTTTTTAAAACATATTAAAAGTTACAACTTCGCTATTTTTGGCCGAACATGTACAAAGATGTTAAGAAATTTATTAGTCATTGTACTGTTTGCAAAGCGCATAAAATCAGCACGGCACCACCGAACGGTTTATCTTCTAACCCGAAAAAAGTAACAAGGCCTATGCAGATGCTATCTTTAGATTTGGTAGGACCTTTGCCTCGTAGCTATTCAGGACATACAGTAATTTTAACTTGCGTTGATGTTTTCTCTTAATTCACGTGGTTATTTCCGCTGCGCAAAGGCACCGCGGGAAGCATAGTAAAGAATTTAGAGGAAAATATTTTCCTAGTACACGGTGTACCGAAAACTATTATTTGTGACAACGGGCCTCAATTCATCTCAAAGGAATTGAAGGATCTCCTTAAGAGTTATAATGTTCCACCTCCATTTTATAACTCGTATTATACTCCTCAGAATAATTTTGTCGAAAGATACAACCAAACTCTTGGAACCGCGTTGTCAATCCTGGTGGAATCCGACCACCGTAACTGGGCTAAATTTCTGCCACAGGTTCAGTCCGCAATGAACAACACTGTTAATTGCGCGACAAATTATACACCGTACTTCCTTATGCACGGCAGGGAGCAAATTCTCGACGGAGATTTGCACCGTATACCTATAGATGATGGGGACATTAACTCGGAAAAAGGAGCTTCGCCCTCCGCTTATGCTCAAAGGCTACAGGGTCTAGCAAACATATACAAGCAGGTTTCAGACGCTTTGTTCAAAGCCTACAAAACGGGTGCGAATCGTTATAACTTACGCAGAAGAAACGTCACATTTCAAGTAGGGGACGTCGTGTGGAGACGAAACTTTGTTCAGTCCAACGCGTTAAATTACTTCTCTCAAAAATTGTCCCCACGCTTCGTGCAAAATGTTATAATAAAGAAGAAATCGGATTTAGTGTATACCCTGGCAGACCTTACAGGAAAAGTATCTGGCGATTTCCATGTAAAGGATATCGTCAAGACGGACAATGTTCCGGTATAAATTCTTTTCGAACATCAGTGCCTCCGAAGGTCTGGCCATCTTTCGTGAGGATTGATATTATGAGGATTGATATGCCGACGGCCGGCATAGTCCAGTGGTAACTCATTGGACTGCCATTCCGAAGGTCGCGGGTTCGAACCCGGCGTGCGCAAATAAATTTTATTTGATTAATTTGTGTTATTTCACAATTAATTAATTTAAATAATATATAGTATATTTGCGGCACGTTCCAGAGTGGAAGATACTACCAGTATCGCCCTGGTGTAAGACCACCATTCAGAATTGAAACGTTGCTCCAAATGGCTTTAGCCGTGTTTAGTGACTAGATCTGAATAGCCAGGTACTTCCCCACCTTCCTCTTTCCCTTCCCCACTTACCTTCAGCCTCACAACATCCCCCAATTGGGGATGCCATAGTCTCACTGGCTCCAGACTGGAGCAGTTGGGACTCTTGTGAGGTATTCACTATAAAAAAAAAATTATTAATAATTAAGAACTTCGGTTCCTTATTAGAATTTCTAAGCACGGAAAACTTCACCGGCCTGATCAACCGAGTTGAAGAATTCCCATGCCATCTGACAGACTTTGGTCCTGTCATAATTTAATTTCGGAAGAAATGTTTAAATACCTCGCGAGGGCGTTTTTATATATCTGTTATTGTTAATTATAAGCTACTTGCTTAAAACCTTTAACCATCAACTCCGGTATGAATGCTCGAATTGAATGGACTAGAAATAAACCTTATTAGAATTAGTATCCACTAAATGTTATTAAGTGCACAACAGACTCCAAGTGAACAAATGAACACTCATTTAAAAATATTATGAATTTTGTATAATGTAATTGGCTAATATACCTTAACATGATGTATGTGTTAGGATATAACATCTTGAAATGTAAGGAGTTACATTCCCACTGTCTCTTTCGTTTCAGTATGGTGAAAACAAAGAAACATTGTCCACAAATTACGTGCTTGAACACTGGTTGTTCTCGTTTCATCATTAATATGTAAACGGATATTTTTGTCATTGTTTTACAGTAAATGTCTTGATGGGTCCTGAAAATATATTAAAGACTGCACCAAGCGGTGCACTGAACATTTAATCTCCTAGTGATAAAATGGAGCTGTTCGCTTTATTGCTGATGAAACGAGACATAACTTCCTTGTTTTCCTTTATAAGTCCGGTTCTGACTTATAATGTGGAACGATATCCCACCACCGATCCTTCCACATTTTAAGCCACTTCGTTGATATGTTGATCCTTGAATCATATTTTCTTATATTTAACCTTAAGACCAGAACATGGGGCGATGTACTGAGACCTTTCCTTATGTTCTGAGTCAAATTTTTCTCGATAAACGTTAATTTTATTTATTGTTGATCCATTTACTTCTCATCAGTCATGTCTGTGAATACACACTGGTGTTACTTGTTACAATTAATGTTTCAATTAAAACTATTAGCACACACGAAGATGTGAGCTAACTTAAGATTAATAAATAAATAAATTTGAAAATTTTGGTATTTTTTGTATTAAATCTTGCTATCATGTAAGTAACCTGGGATGTTCCTTTCCTATTGTTATAGAATTCATATTATGAAAATTATAAGTTTGTATTACATACTTGTTGGTATTGTCCTGCGAGACTTACTATTATCAACTTTGTTGAACAACGGTTTACAGAGAAAACCATAAGTTGTTTCATAACAATATCGATTACGCCTTCGTTACTGTTGGACGTATACCTAGATCACTGCACTAATAATAGTTGCATATCACTTAACCCGATTGCACCTTCTATATTGATGGCTGTATACTCTATTACTTTGGCTCCATTCTTATGCGATGGTTGTTGACTGCTTTCTTATCTCCTATGGAGAAGTAGAGTCAGTGATAAGTGAGGATTGCTATGCTCCCTAAAAAGTGTTGCCTGACGGGCTTATAACCCTATTTTGGGTCAGTGATGCATTATTGCATTTGATTGTATAAAATGAATGTGATAGACACTCAGGTATTATGTTAGTTATAATTGTGGCATCTGTATTATTTAAGTCTTACTTTTATTAATTTTATACTGAATATTTTTATAAATGTAACGTCAACGGTTGTCCATGACGCTAAGTCAATTAGTCTTCACCCAGCATATTCAAGCTGTGGGTGTTTGCGGATCCCGTTCACGGAACATTGGTTGTTATGTTTAGATTAAGTTTTTTAAGTTTAGTTCCTACAATTTTATAGTTATTTAAGTAAGAATGGCTGCACCGCAAACCTGTTCATCCTGCCTTACGTTTGATGAAGTGCGACCGGAGTTGCGGCACGCCCATTCGCTATTCTCACTTTGGTTTAATTTTTGTTCTTTGAATACTTCCTATTGATGATTATTATCTAATGCTGATATTTATTGTTAACTTTGTTCTTCTGTTGTAGTAGACCCTTGAACCGACCTGGAAAGAATAGGGTTAGGTTATTTCGACAATTTTACATGTTTGAGGGCAAACATTGGGTGGCGAGGGGGGTAATGTTATGATGCAGGGCTAAATTCCTTTTGTTTTAGTATTTTATTCATTAATTTGTTCTGCATCATCACATTTATCCTCGCCGGTTCTCTAACCTAGTTAGGAACTAGGCGATTGTCGCTGGTATTGTTTTTGGTTAAATTTAGCGTATGGTCGCTGAGAGCGACATCTGAACCGGGCGGAAATAGGAAACCACTTCTTGTCTGGACGGTCAACGTGTGGGTTCGTGGACTGTACAGATGATGGTCGCAGTGCTTTTCGTTTTTGAATAATTAATTGTACGGAATGTAATTCCTTTTTTTAGTCGCCGATGAGTGCGATTTTGCTTACGGGCACGGCGGTACACGTTTTGTGACCGAAAAATAACCATTCCCAAAGTGGGTAATAGAGATTTCGCTGGACGGAAGTTGTTACGGACGAACCACGCGACCGGCGTTATACGATTGAACGGGAATCCGTAAAGTAACGGTCAATCCTGCGTAGGATTGGATCATACGCAATTAATATTTCGTGCCATGCATGGCTGTAAAGCGGGAACTTCGTTCTTCTTGATTTTTGGAGTTTGAATCCCGACATCGCACGAGTTCAACGGGCCGAGAAAGAGCCCTTTGTATGGGTTGCAGCATCCCCAGGAACGGCTACGCGCTTATAGATAGCTGGAGTTTATGGATGTGGCCAGGAGGAGTATATCCACCTTTCCAGAAGACGGATCACGCTTCTACGGAGTTACGTCAGCCGCCGAATGGGTGTGCGGGACGTTCCGTCGCTTCTCCCATCAAGAAAAGCAGTGTTCGGCATTAGAAAACGCGATGTTCGGCTCCCGTAGTTTAGATACAGATAGCTAAAAACTGGTCGGTCTTTGGGGTAAGTCAAAATTATATAATTCTGTTAATCTGTTGAGCTAGGGCTCATCATCAAAATGTCCAAAAGGTTTCCAATACATGTAATATCAATCCATGCACCGCCTTTTATTTATGTACATTGAGATACCATCCTAAAAAAAAAAAACTATCATGATGCTGACACACGACCTGGTTGCGAACTTTCACCCCTGAGTTTATTTGTGCATAAACATTCTAGGAATTTGTTACTACCCAGATTGGCGCGTTCTAATTGAACAAAGTTTATGTAACTAAATATGTGTACCTATAACTAATAGTGAAGTATGGTAGAGAACATACTTCTCTGTTTTATGATCTTCTGAGACCAAAACCTACTTAACACCAGTTACTTAAAGAATGTTCCTACATACATTTATAATACCAAACCTTTGCCCAAAATTTGCAAGAATGGTGTAATATCGATCCGGTTTGATAAATAAACAAGTGGAGTAAGTGCGATATGGCATACCACCCCAAAATAATACTTGTGGCCGTTAAAATCCAAGTGGAATAAAGTTCTAAATGATTGTAGTTCAATACTCATAACGTTGGAATTTTACCTCCAGCCATCGACAAAATATGTAATATCGATGGGTCTAATATTACATTATTATATATGGATAGAGAAATATTAGTTATCTTATCAGATTATTACCCCTTGCCACCTTCTTCTGGTGAAGCGACAGGAGACATAGACTCTAACTGGCGATGCCTGGATGCCAACCTAACACTTGGTATCTCCTTCTTATGCTTCTCTGGTAGTATGTAATACCAAACTGGGTAAGTCGGAGTTTGGAGTGATATTTCAGTGATTGTTTACCTTCCCCCGGTTGACAGTTGTATGTGTTGGATGTTGCAGAAGACTGCACGCTGAAGGGGTCTGCCGGTGTCTGCCGCGAGTTCTCCGAGTGCCCCGCAGCAAAGAATGATGTTTTCCTTGGAATTCTGCCACAGGTACCATATTAGCAAATATTAGCGACTACCTAGATCGGAAGTTAGCATCAATTAATTAATTAATTTACTCACAAGCGCAGATTAAATGTTTGTATGATAAACTACTTTACTGAACTTACACTTGACCTATATTCCATGAATTTACTAAACTTACACTTGACCTACATTCCATTCCATCAGTTTAATATATTTTTCAATTTATACTTCAATACGTTTTATTATTTTTCTTCATTTTTCACGTCTAGCTGAAGTGTATGAGTTTATTTTAAAGACAAAGAACATCTAAAAGTGCACAAAACATAAAAACAGTTAAAAACTAGGATCACCAAAATTGTTTTGGTGAGTCTGCAACTGGAATTTTGAAACGACGTCCGGAACACGAGGATGGTTTATATTTATTTAACCATTTAACCCCCCCTCTCTTAATCGAGTGACGATAATGAACTCCAGTGAAAAATATTATTATTTCAATTGAAAAAATTTCATTCAAAGTCATTTAGGTGGGGAACCTGCGGCCCCCAATATTATTATATAGATCAGGGGTGGGGAACTTGCGGCCCCCAATATTATTACGAAACCCAGAAAAAGGTATAACAAAGCTGACAGCTAGTTACGTATCCATCTACGTTACTAGTTAGCAGTTTGGACATAACCCAGAGAAAGGTATAACAAAGCTGACAGCTAGTTACGTATCCATCTACGTTACTAGTTAGCAGTTTGGACATAACCCAGAGAAAGGTATAACAAAGCTGACAGCTAGTTACGTATCCATCTACGTTACAAGTTAGCAGTTTGGACATAACCCAAAGAAAGGTATAACAAAGCTGACAGCTAGTTACGTATCCATCTACGTTACTAGTTAGCAGTTTGGACATAACCCAGAGAAAGGTATAACAAAGCTGACAGCTAGTTACGTATCCATCTACGTTACTAGTTAGCAGTTTGGACATAACCCAGAGAAAGGTATAACAATGCTGACAGCTAGTTACGTATCCATCTACGTTACTAGTTAGCAGTTTGGACATAACCCAGAGAAAGGTATAACAAAGCTGACAGCTAGTTACGTATCCATCTACGTTACTAGTTAGCAGTTTGGACATAACCCAGAGAAAGGTATAACAATGCTGACAGCTAGTTACGTATCCATCTACGTTACTAGTTAGCAGTTTGGACATAACCCAGAGAAAGGTATAACAAAGCTGACAGCTAGTTACGTATCCATCTACGTTTCTAGTTAGCAGTTTGGACAAAACCCAGAGAAAGGTATAACAAAGCTGACAGCTAGTTACGTATCCATCTACGTTACTAGTTAGCAGTTTGGACATAACCCAGAGAAAGGTATAACAAAGCTGACAGCTAGTTACGTATCCATCTACGTTACTAGTTAGCAGTTTGGACATAACCCAGAGAAAGGTATAACAAAGCTGACAGCTAGTTACGTATCCATCTACGTTACTAGTTAGCAGTTTGGACATAACCCAGAGAAAGGTATAACAAAGCTGACAGGTAGTTACGTATCCATCTACGTTATTAGTTAGCAGCTATAAATAGGCGATCCAACATCCCTTTGATTTTTAGATTTTATTTAAATTTATTGATATTTTACTAATAAAAATACATTTTTTTTATATTTGAAGAATTCTCGTCAGTTGCGATTTAAAAATGAAATAAAATAATGATTTAGATCAACAATTGCTGACTCTGAATGTATCAGATACTCTTTAATCACATTCAAACTCCGAACACTCAAACTCTGTAGACCGAAGTGAACCACATTCTGATTAGCATCTATCTCCATAGTGTTAGTATTTGTAAGCCTGTACAGTTTTGATTGTTGTAGACCGAAAAGGCGTCCTCTGTTATTTACAAAAGAATGTACAATACATTCATTAAAGCTATTGCCACAATTTTACAAGAAAAAATTTCAGACCTATAATTTTCAAACATTTAAAATATTTCAAATTTTTTAATATGCTTATGCAATACAATGCTATGCCACCTAATCGTGAAGATGCTTATGCAAGACAATGCTATGCCACCTAATCGTGAAGATGTTTATGCAAGCTTATTGCACAAACAACAAATCACGACAGTTCCCCAGGCAGACGAAGTTGGTCCAACTGCTCAAAACACGCTGCAGGCGATCCAACTTGGTTGGTGGTTGGATGCTCTGGCGGTACAACCGTTCAGATTGATAGGCACACCCCCTTATAATACAATACAACGCATCTCCACACGGTTTAACTCAACCAGATTGACACAATCACACAACCAAATTGAATGGTCTGTAGCGCCCATAATATTTGTTAATTATCATTATACATTTATCTTTAAGAAAAAACCATTGCTTTAATAATATGACGATTATTTTGATAAAACTTTTTTGTAGACAAAGTTATTTATTTGCCATTAAATTAAAATAACACTACAAAGTGTAGTGGAAGTATTATTAGTTTCTTTATTTGGTTCTTGTTCCTCTGTTGATTTTTAGTGCAAATAACCGTCTGTCCCGATAAACTGACTGTGTACATTATAATACAAGAGTGTCCCTTTTCCCAGCCCTGCTCGCCCTCCAGTCCAAAGATCTGCTGTGTGGAGACCTGCCCGCCTCTGCCGCCTTCTACTGTCAGCCAGCGGAAGACTGGTTCAAAGGCCAACAACTGTAAGTTGCATTGCTCTGCATTCATTCTGGCTCTAATAATAATGCACACACTTGAGATGACTTATTGCCTCCATCATATTATTATGTATCGTGTCACAAAAGCAAGTCCAAGCTGGCCAACATTATCATCACCATCTCCCTCCTCTGGTGGAGCTATGCTAGGCATGTGACAGATGACCGCTGGAATCTCAGTTTCATCGAGTGGCGTCCGTGGTTAGGAAAGAGAAGCAGAAGTTGCTCGCAGATGAGATGGGCTGACGATTTGACGAGAACTACAGGCTCGAAAATAAATCGAAAAATCTGATTTTATTTGAGGTGTGACCATATGCAAAGCTGGACGCTGGAGGCTGGAAGCTCATAAAGAAGAAGTTACAAATGCAACAATTTGAGGTACCGCTGCCCCAGCAACCATTTATCGGTTAACCAATAACTCTGCCAAAGGTCACCCCAAGTGGCAAGCTACGTTTTGTGACTTAGCAGAAGTGCCCGGGTTCATCTCGTCAGGTGTGTTCAGGATACGCCTACCCACCGAATCGGGATAGATTGCTTTGGGAAGACCCTTTGACCTCCTCAACTGACCTCTCTTGACTCATCGCCTTGCGCTGCTGCAGGAAGGATAGATAATACGTCCTGAATATACTGATCTCTAGGTTCCTACCAATCCCTTTTCCTTCCCAGAACTTCCACTCCTTCCTTTCCTCAAAAGAACCCTCCACACAATATCCTCAAAGATAACATAGGCCTTGGTGGGAAATTATTTTCTCAGGTCCACCTGGGTGGGGTCAGTCGTTCCAGGAATTCGCCCTGGAAGACTCACACACAGATACATACGTACTCCATTCGCCCATCGCGAGTGGAAGTTGTGCCATGGTAGGCAAGTTGTGCCATGGTAGGCAAGTTGTGCCATGGTAGGCAAGTTGTGCTATGGTAGGCAAGTTGTGCCATGGTAGGCAAGTTGTGCTATGGTAGGCAAGTTGTGCCATGGTAGGCAAGTTGTGCCATGGTAGGCAAGTTGTGCCATGGTAGGCAAGTTGACTTCTTTCTCGTACTTAGCATTATTTAATTTTATGTAAAATTTTATTTACATAATCAGCAGTTAGAGAGATTAATAGAATGGTACTTGTGTAGATATGGAGGCATGATGCGTGTCTTCGGCAATTAGCTAATCATCACCGCATCAACTTAACACCATTCTTACAAAAACTATTTTTTTAATGCTTCCGATTTTGTTGTCCGGGTTAAATCTTCCCCATAGGAAAAACTAAACCCTTCCACTCACTTTTCCACAAATGATCATCTAGTCAATCAACATTATGTAAGTGCATTATATAAGCAAAATAAATACAAAACAATACAAGAACAACACGTCAACTCACCAGAGATCAAATGGGAAAATAATTCACCGACTCCAGATATTTTCATATCAGAGGGTTCGGCTCGGTAGAACTTCTAACAGGGCCTATAAATCCTACTGATCCCTCAATATAAATATTTAAAAAATCTTTTGTTAACCTACTTGTATTCAAAATGACCGACTTTTGCATCTTTATATATAATTTTTTTGAAAGATCTAATACGCCTAAATTTTTAATTAGAGAGCTAGGTATAATGCCAGTAGCCGAAATAACGAATGGAAATATTTTTATAATCTGAGAATGCCAAATTCTTTTTATTTCATTTCCTAAATCTGTGTATTTTCTTATTTTTTCGCTAACAGATTTTTAAATATTACAGGAATTCGGTATAGCGACATCAATGATATAAGTTATTTTTTTAATTTTGTCATGTAAAACTATATCGGGTCTATTATGACTAATCGCTCGGTCTGTTAGTATTGTTTTATCATAATATATTTCATAAAATTCGTTTTCTAAAAATGAATTTGGTTCGTATTCATAATATGGTACTATATTACGGCAGTCAATCAAGTTATGTTTAATTACCAAATTTTGGTGAATTATTTTTAAAACTTGATTATGCCTAAATGTATACTCGGACGGTGCTAATGTAGAACATCCCGATATAATATGTTCTATAGTTTCCGGAAAAGTCAAACATTTTCTACACAAATCATCAATTTGATTTGTATCTTTGATTATATGCTTTCTATATTTTTTAGTATTAATGACTCTATCCTGAATGGCAAGCATAAATTCTTCTATTTATGCGCTCAACTCTCCAATACTCAACCATTTGTTTGAAAAATTGTCAACATACGTTTGGTTGAGATAATTGAAGTGTTTTGCGTGTAAAATTTTATTTGACCAGGAATCTAATAATTCCTGGTTGGGATTTATAAAATTGTTGGCATTCTCATCGTATAAATTTAAAGGTGTAATATTTCTATCTGCCTTGCAAATTATTTTGTGCATTTCTGAGCTATGAGCTTTCCTATGGAAAAAAGTTCTTAGCATTTCTACCTGATTATGTTTCAAAGAAGTTATTTTGACTATACCTCTACCTCCTAAATTTCTAGGTAAATTAACTCGTTCTATAGCTGAATTTAGATGATGGCAATTAAACTTTGTTAGCGTTGTTCTAATTAATCTCTCTAAGTTATCTAAATCTGTATTAGACCATTTAATTATGCCAAATGAGTACGTTAATAGAGGTATTGCCCAAGTATTTATTGCTTTTACTAAATTTTTAGCAGATAGATTGCATTTTAAAATTTTCCTGATCCTAGTTTGAAATTTAATCCTAATATCATTTTTAATACTAGTATGGTCTAATCTATTTGATTGTGGGTATCCTAAATACTTATAAACCTCATCCCTTTTCATACTAGTAATTTGGAAATTTCTAAATATACTCTCGTCCCCATCTACAATTTTGCCTTTCTCTATATGGATCGTTCTACATTTATCTAAACCAAAAGTCATTTTGATATCATCTGAAAAGTTTTTAATTGATAAGTAAATTGGTAATATAATAAAAAAATAATTAATCGAACAAAGAAAATTGCCATTGGATTAGGTAAGTCATTTAAAATATTATTAAATAAACACAAATAATGTTTTCTCGTTGCTTGCAGACTGCGTAGACCTGGCCGAAAAACTACACCCGTGCCAGCGGAACGGGTCGAGCTGGAGCAGAGGGGATCTGTGCGGGGATGAACCAGACAAACACATTTCACAATACTACATGGTACCCCTTACTAAAGCCAGCCCCTCGGAGGTCCAGAAATATGTGAGTACTTGTACAAATAATAATATAATAGTAGAAGATTATATTAGCACCAGACCGAGAACCACGGGACAAATAATAATCCCTAAAGTCAATACAACAACGGCACAACACCATTACACATACTCAGCCATTAAATAATCCCTAAAGTCAATACAACAACGGCACAACACCATTACACATACTCAGCCATTAAATAATCCCTAAAGTCAATACAACAACGGCACAACACCATTACACATACTCAGCCATTAAATAATCCCTAAAGCTAATACAACAACGGCACAACACCATTACACATACTCAGCCATTAAATGTTTAAACAAACTCCCTAAAGAAAACAAGCTGAAAAGAATAATATTTTTTTAATGAATTAACATAAAATACTTTATCTCAAATTTATTGGTTGTGTGATGTCATTTCTATTGTAAACATTGAAAAAAACAGTTAAAGTAAATGTATACTAGCCCGTTAATTATTATGAAACCAAATTTGGTCTCAAACATCATATGCCGTTATGAATGCAGGTAACCAATATTGTACCAGAGCGACCATACTTTATTAAAAGTTAAATATCTCTCTTCCTTTCATGCCAACATTTATGATTTTTTTATTTCTGCTGTATCTTTGAAAACAATTTGAATGATGTTTTTTAACATAGTACTGACCAGGATTATTACTCATTCTATAGATTTTATATAAGATTCGAGTTAGATTATTTTTGATAAAATATTCTTTCACACAAAAGACGAGAATATAAAAAGATGGTTATGACTTGAATAATAGTGTTTTTACACATACACATTGGACCCTTACAAAGAGATTGATGTATACTATTCATTTAATATTATATGTTTGATAATATCAATATTATGTGTAAATGAATGACATTGTGAGAATTTTACCAATAAATAATAAATGAAAATGCTGACATTTAGGTTATATTATAATATTTTGTTATTGGAGCATTTGTTCGAAATGACTGCTATTTTTATCACTGCAAGCGTGTAGTCTTTTGAATGTTTAAGTTGGCATGGTTTGCTTTCAATATCATATTTTTCAAAATCGTAAATGCATAAAGTTGTTGCTAATTATCATTAAGTTGAATCAAATGTTTGAATTTTTTTAAATGCGTATTAAAAACGGTAGTTGTAGGTAAAGAATTACTGATAAATTAATCTAGTTTACAAACGCTATACTAAATTTAAAATATCTTGGAAATGTTCCTAAAATTAATGACAATATCAATGTCGCTTGGGACTTATTTTTGAACATATTTAAAATACTGAACGGCTAGTGGATCCCCCTCAATACTTCGCTATTGCTAATATCTTTCTGGGGCGCCTCCGACTTCTTTCACCATTCACTACTGTATTTGAACATATTTAAAATACTGAACGGCTAGTGGATCCCCCTCAATACTTCGCTATTGCTAATATCTTTCTGGGGCGCCTCCGACTTCTTTCACCATTCACTACTGTATTTGAACATATTTAAAATACTGAACGGCTAGTGGATCCCCCTCAATACTTCGCTATTGCTAATATCTTTCTGGGGCGCCTCCGACTTCTTTCACCATTCACTACTGTATTTGAACATATTTAAAATACTGAACGGCTAGTGGATCCCCCTCAATACTTCGCTATTGCTAATATCTTTCTGGGGCGCCTCCGACTTCTTTCACCATTCACTACTGTATTTGAACATATTTAAAATACTGAACGGCTAGTGGATCCCCCTCAATACTTCGCTATTGCTAATATCTTTCTGGGGCGCCTCCGACTTCTTTCACCATTCACTACTGTATTTGAACATATTTAAAATACTGAACGGCTAGTGGATCCCCCTCAATACTTCGCTATTGCTAATATCTTCCTGGGGCGCCTCCGACTTCTTTCACCATTCACTACTGTATTTGAACATATTTAAAATACTGAACGGCTAGTGGATCCCCCTCAATACTTCGCTATTGCTAATATCTTTCTGGGGCGCCTCCGACTTCTTTCACCATTCACTACTGTATTTGAACATATTTAAAATACTGAACGGCTAGTGGATCCCCCTCAATACTTCGCTATTGCTAATATCTTTCTGGGGCGCCTCCGACTTCTTTCACCATTAACTACTGTATTTGAACATATTTAAAATACTGAACGGCTAGTGGATCCCCCTCAATACTTCGCTATTGCTAATATCTTTCTGGGGCGCCTCCGACTTCTTTCACCATTCACTACTGTATTTGAACATATTTAAAATACTGAACGGCTAGTGGATCCCCCTCAATACTTCGCTATTGCTAATATCTTTCTGGGGCGCCTCCGACTTCTTTCACCATTCACTACTGTATTTGAACATATTTAAAATACTGAACGGCTAGTGGATCCCCCTCAATACTTCGCTATTGCTAATATCTTTCTGGGGCGCCTCCGACTTCTTTCACCATTCACTACTGTATTTGAACATATTTAAAATACTGAACGGCTAGTGGATCCCCCTCAATACTTCGCTATTGCTAATATCTTTCTGGAGCGCCTCCGACTTCTTTCACCATTCACTACTGTATAATGTTATGATGCAGGGCTAGACTCCTTTTGTTTTAATATTTTATTCATTAATTTATTCTGCATCATCACATTTATCCTCGCCGATTCTCTAACCTAGTTAGGAACTGGGCGATTGTCGCTGGTATTGGTTTTGGTAAAATTTCGAATCATAATTTAAAATTTAAAATCTGTACCGGGCGGAAACAGAAAGACAAAACACTTCTTGGCTGGACAGTCAACGCGTGGGTTCGTAGACTGTACAGACGATGGTCGCAGTGCTTTTCGTTTTTGAATAATTAATTGTACGGAATTTAATTCCTTATTTTTTGTCGCCGATGAGTGCGATTTTGCTTACGGGCACGGCGGTAAACGTTTTTGTGACCGTAAAATAACCATTCCCGAAGTGGGTAATAGTGATCTCGCTGGACGGAAGTTGTTACGGACGGACCACGCGACCGCCGTTATACGATTGAACGGGAATCCGTAAAGTAACGGTCAATCCTGCGTAGGATTGGATCATACGCGATTTATATTTTGTGCCATGCATGGCTGTCAATCGGGAACTTCGTTCTTTTTGATTTCTGGAGTTTGAATCCCGACATCGCACGTGTTCGACGGGCCGAGAAAGAGCCCTATGTATGGGTTGCAGCATCCCCAGGAACGGCTACGCGCTTATAGATAGCTGGAGTTCATGGATGTGGCCAGGAGGAGTATATCCACCTTTCCAGAAGACGGATCACGCTTCTACGGAGTTACGTCCGCCGCCGAATGGGTGTGCGGGACGTTCCGTTGCTTCTCCCATAGTTTAGATACAGATAGCTAAAAACTGGTCGGTCTTTGGGGTAAGTCAAAATTATATAATTATGTTAATCTGTTGAGCTAGGGCTCATCAGCAAAATGTCCAAAAGGTTTCTAATACATGTAATATCTATCCATGCACCGCCTTTTATTTATGTACATTGAGATACCATCCTAAAACAAAAGAAACTATCATGATGCTGACACGCGACCTTGGTTGCGAACTTTTACACCTGAGATTATTGAGTATAAACATTCTAGATGATTTATTTTAACATAGATTGGCGCGTTCTACCGAAGAAAGTTTACACAATTATTATTATTTGTACCCTGGGTTAAACCCTACCTAACAATACCACAATGTTATTGTTAAAAAACTACATTACATCGACTTTAATTAGACTCTTTAACTCATTCCGGTGCAGAGATATTGCATTAAGTTTCTTCTTTTGCCATTTAAACATCTCCAAATACTCCTGGCACGAACAAAAACAAATTTTCAAATATTCACGATATCGGTCGACTTATTATCGGCAATCTTCTTAATATATGAAAATGACATGTCACCGTGTTCGTACACACTAATCTGCGAAACCGCCCAACCGATTTCAATAAAATTTTGTGACTCTTTTTGGTTGGTTCCAGCTTGAAATATACGATAGGTGGGGCTGTGGTCGAGATCTAACAATCAACAATATATGTTTTTTCAAATGTATTTTTTTATAATTTAAGACGTTGTCCGTACCCAATAGTATCTTTATGACTATCCTGTGATTTTTCATTATTAACTATTCGTTAATTATAAACCAAAAATGTTTTTGAATTTGTAAGAATAGTAATATTTATTTACAACTTTTGAAAACAATATGATGTATGTATTATTATAACACAGATATTATATAAGATTGTGTTTTTCCAGGGATTGGCGTCTGACGGATGGGGGAAGTTAACAGTGTTCCTGGTAAGCGAGCGCTGGCTCCTTTTCAGGGCATCACTATGGAACAGTCTGCTTGGGTAAGTTCTAGTAGTAAGTTGCAGCGCGCTTGTGCTTGTAGGGCGGACTGATTATTCTCAGTAATGGAACTTATATTCCTCTGGCTAATACTACTAGTACTGCACAGCTAATATGTATTGTTGACACTTTAATGGGTTATATACAGTCAGGAGGCCCAAAACAGGGATTTTTCAAGAAATTTTCCTGAAAAAGACTTTTTAATTTATTAAAGTAAAAATTCGTACACATATTATGGTAACTTTAAACAGTATGTTAAGAATTTTAAATTGTAAAAATAATAAATTTGAAAGCTGCTTCAGCTGATCTCCAGAAGCTCCTCTCAAAAAGGCATCTTGAGGTGACCATCATATCTCTGGATTGAATCATCTAAAATGAAAAACCAAACGGATTTCTTTATAATCTGATAGTATTGTTACGCCAGCGTCTGGACGGTCTAGGCCCTGTGATTGGTCGAATTTAAATCGTATGTTTCGAGTAAATTCCGCTAACTTGAAAATTAAGACTCGATGTCATACTGAAATAAGATCGCCTCGATACTAGAGATTTCTTCAAAAGCATCGTTTCTTCTCATATAATTTTTGGGTAATATCGAAGAAAATATGTTTTAGAAAGTTAAATCCATTGGATTAATTACAATACAGTAAAAATTATCCACAATTATGTTTTATATATTTGACGTTTATCAAGAATCAAACATTCTAAGATTCCTCGAAAATGTCAATCTCTCCTTTACCGGCCGCTGGAGTAGTTTCCCTATTGACCGACAGAGCGCATAAGAGCGATATACAAATACGTACAATTTCATTTATTCAAACAACGGTAATTATTTACGTAAAACTACGGCTTTAATACCATTTACAAATAAAACAAACATTTGATTCAACTTAATGACAATAAACAACAACTCTTTGCATGAACGATTTTGAAAAATATTGATATTTTATATTATTTACGTAAATAATAATTTCGCATTATTTTGACAGAACACCGACATGAAGTTAACGCATAATACACGTGTATTTGTAGGAAGTATAGGCACTGCCAACCCAATAAAATAACATGAAACACAATCGGAAGATAGAAACGCTTCGTTGATTGTAAAATCAGCCAACAAATCTCTAATTTGACATGTGCTTATATGTATAATAAAACAATCATTTTGCCAGGTATATATATTTATATATGGTAATTATTTGGTAATTATTCGGAATCGCTTGACAAGGATAATACGAAATATTTGTAAATAAAACCTTCTGATTTACCTTAGTTAATATAAAATAAATCTGAATGCATTTAGGAAATTTTTAATTTTAGCATTTTAATTTTTTATTACGTAAAATGAAAATTCGCTTTCGTTGTATGGGATGACAGCCGGAATAATTTCTATTGATGACATTTTCTTTTGTTGGTATTTCTGATATGAGTGGCTAGAATTTTTACCATTTACTCTATGCAAATACTAGGTAGGTACTATTTTAGCCCAGCTCGAAAAATAAAATAAAGGTATTTAGGTTTGTTTTATAAATAAATAAAGAAATGTTTAAAAAAGGTTATTATAGGTTAGGTTGGGTTATCATAGATTAGGATAGGTTAGTTTAGGATAGGTTAGTTCAGGATAGGTTAGGTTGGGTTATGCTAGGTTAGTACAGGTTAAGTTAGTATATAGGTTAGGTTAGATTAAGTTGGATTATTATAGGTTAGGTTAAGTTAGGATAAGTCAGGTTATGTTAGGTTAGGTAAGGATAGTTTGGGTTATTATAGGTTTGGTTAGGATATAGGTTAGGTTGGATTATTATAGGTTAGGTTAGGTTGGGTTAGGTTAGGTTGGGTTAGGTTAGGTTGGATTATTATAGGTGAGGTTAGGTTAGGTCAGGTTGGATTATTATAGGTACAAAAGAAAATGTCATCAACAGAAATTATTCCGGCTGTCATCCCACACGACGAAAACTAAATTTTCATTTTACGTAATTAAAAATTAAAGCTAAAATTAAAAATTTCCCAAATGCTGTTCGATTCCTTTTATAGTAATTAAGGGAAATCAGAAGGTTTTATTTAAAAATATTTCATATTTTCCGTGTCCAGCGATTCCGAATATTTACCTATATTAATTTACCTTTACCCATTTAGGCAATTATTCGGGAAAGGTAATGTTTTACCCGAACAGCTGTCATCCTTATTATGCCTAAACTCCTTCCTGTTCCGTGTTTTAACAATATATACTCACCCTCTCTCTGTGAATGACCTAATATCTACCTATTAAATGTAACTGTTGTTAGTATCACTTCAACAGGGCGAAGCCCAACCAAGTGCCGCCCGCAGGGCCTAGCAGCAAAAAACTCGCGGAGCGGGTTTTTAACTGCTAGTAATAAATATTCCTCTAATTGATCGAAGGACAGAGCAAGAGCTTCTCAAAAAAAAAATCGACATTTTACCAAAATTTTGCCTCAAATTGTTTATAAAAAAAAATATATTTATTGGGGAGAACCGGCCTTTGATTAATAACTATAAAATATACTTAAGAAACTTGTGTTAAAGTTTGAGACTGATCGGTTGAGCCGTTTCCGAGTAATCTTGGTCACAGACTTTAAAAACACAGTTTTGAGAAAAACGCGTTTAATGTTTGAAAAGCACTTTACATAGAGTAAAAAAAATATTTTTTCAACTTACATAAAGTCGTCTATTCCAGGGCTATACACGAAAACTGGTGAATCTACATCACATTTGGAGTCGATTTTGAAGTATAATTTTTTTTGATTTAAGCTTTCGTTTTAGAGTAAATCGAGTCAGAAGTTGATTTTTTTTTATCAAATTCTTATAAATTATTACTGAAGATCTAAGTACCCAACTAATTAAAACTATTTAAAAGTAAAACAAGTAAAGAAACCCGGATTTAAAGCATTATTTTGAAATCACCCTTCATTTAATCTGGTGTTAACATAAAATATTACTGCTCTGCGGGGTGAAAACATCTGTTCTTCTAATATTCGCAAAATATAGCTTACTCTATTATGTTGGGTTCTATTAACATATGAAGGAAAGAGACGCACAATAGTTTTCAAAAATACGATTAGTCAAGGAACTTAAGATATCTAGATACGGTAGTGCTCGAACCAACGTGAACAAGGTTAATATTATTTTTTTAATAATTTATTTATTTGTATAAAGTACATTATCTAATATAAAATATGTTCAACATTGGCTTTAATAACTTCTTGAACTCATTTGGAAATGGAATCAACGAGTTTTTTCAATTGTTGTCTTACAAATTGCCCAGACAATTTCAGGAATTTCAAGGACAATAATTGCAATCCAAGCAGGTGATATTGCTATAATTGAAAAAATAAAGATCCGTAGTAAAATTCCAATGTTTTAAAGTAGTGTTTGTTTTTCTGGATCTTTTGTTTTATTAAATAATAGTCATCCAGATTAAATAGATAAGGCTTTATTCTTAATAGCGTGATACAAGATTGACATTTGACATGTTGAGTTGCCGGCTGTCGGTAAGAGAGAGATCTGCAGACCGGAATCTCGACATAGACAATATAATATTAAAATAGACAATGTAACAGTGTTGACATTTGATGGCAAATGATTTAATTATTCATAACAATAGATTTCATGAGTGTATTATCTACATATCTTACATCAACAAAATATTGTCTAAAACTATAGATTTATGTTGTAAATGTGGGTTTTATTGCGTATCACTGTTTTATTTACTATGGTTGTATGTCTACATTAATTACTACAAAAACTCTCGATGGGTAGTTTAAATTTTAGATGTGTTGGTTGTTTTCTGTCAAATTACATCATTTTGCCTATCATATACCTTTAATGAATCTTACAAAATAAGGTCTCATATTTTTCAATGGCTAATTTAATCAGAGTAAAATTGAAGAGTGAAATTTGTTAATATCGATGACTATATAAATCATTCATGGAACAACGAGAAATTGATTAAAGATTTTTATTAACTTTCTACAATTTTTAGGCAGACAAATTTAGTTTGTTTTTGTATAAACCGTTGTCAGTTACTAATGCCAATGGAATGTTAATAATACTGTTTATTGAACGTTGATTGGTTGCAGAAAGTCTGATTGGAATATCGACCCCCCTCCAGAGGTGGTGTTCTCTGTAATCAGGTTCGTGCTCCATCCCCAGTACCTCCCCGGGAATAGAACTGGAAGTCCAGGAACTAATGACATAGCTCTTCTAGAAATGGACCGGCCGTAAGCATCAAACATTAATAATAAATGACTTATTATCAATTTACAAATTTAATTTCCATATTAATATGAATAACCTCCCGTGGTAGAGCTCGCGGGTTCTAATCTCGGAGAGCGCATTTTGTGGTTGAAAAATATTGTGTTATTTATTTTTGGAATAACTTTATTGAGTAAAACCTCAAATTGTAATATTTAAATATTGAAGACAATATTAGGGATTTCTAAACGAAATTCTTTAACAAAAATCTGAAATCGTTTCCTTTTTCTGATTTTTCTGTTTCAGATTTTCGTTTAGAAATCACTAATATTGTCTTCAATATTTAAATATTGTGTTAGTTTATATATAATTAGCAACACATTCCAGATCAATAGATACTCTAGGTATTGCCCCGGTGTTATAAAGAATGGAAACACTATTAGAAAAGGCTTTAGCCGTGTTTGATGATCAGATCTGAATAGGCAAGTACTTACTGCCCCCCCCCACCGCCTTCCTCTCCCTTAATCCCTTTGGCATTATGTGGATGCCATAGTCCCTCTGGCTCTGGGCAGTTGTGACCCTCGTGAGGTAATGTCACAAGACCAATTACAAATTAGCGACACATTCCATCACAATAGATACTCTCAGTATCGCCCCGGTAGCCGTGTTTGATGATCAGATCTGAATAGCCAGGTACTTACTGCCCCCCCCACCGCCTTCCTCTCCCTTAATCCCTTTGGCATTATGTGGATGCCATAGTCCCACTGGCTCTGGGCAGTTGTGACCCTCGTGAGGTAATGTCACAAGACCAATTACAAATTAGCGACACATTCCATCACAATAGATACTCTCAGTATCGCCCCGGTAGCCGTGTTTGATGATCAGATCTGAATAGCCAGGTACTTACTGCCCCCCCCACCGCCTTCCTCTCCCTTAATCCCTTTGGCATTACGTGGATGCCATAGTCCCACTGGCTCTGGGCAGTTGTGACCCTCGTGAGGTAATGTCACAAGACCAATTACAAATTAGCGACACATTCCATCACAATAGATACTCTCAGTATCGCCCCGGTAGCCGTGTTTGATGATCAGATCTGAATAGCCAGGTACTTACTGCCCCCCCCACCGCCTTCCTCTCCCTTAATCCCTTTGGCATTACGTGGATGCCATAGTCCCACTGGCTCTGGGCAGTTGTGACCCTCGTGAGGTAATGTCACAAGACCAATTACAAATTAGCGACACATTCCATCACAATAGATACTCTCAGTATCGCCCCGGTAGCCGTGTTTGATGATCAGATCTGAATAGCCAGGTACTTACTGCCCCCCCCCCACCGCCTTCCTCTCCCTTAATCCCTTTGGCATTATGTGGATGCCATAGTCCCACTGGCTCTGGGCAGTTGTGACCCTCGTGAGGTAATGTCACAAGACCAATTACAAATTAGCGACACATTCCATCACAATAGATACTCTCAGTATCGCCCCGGTAGCCGTGTTTGATGATCAGATCTGAATAGCCAGGTACTTACTGCCCCCCCCACCGCCTTCCTCTCCCTTAATCCCTTTGGCATTATGTGGATGCCATAGTCCCACTGGCTCTGGGCAGTTGTGACCCTCGTGAGGTAATGTCACAAGACCAATTACAAATTAGCGACACATTCCATCACAATAGATACTCTCAGTATCGCCCCGGTAGCCGTGTTTGATGATCAGATCTGAATAGCCAGGTACTTACTGCCCCCCCCACCGCCTTCCTCTCCCTTAATCCCTTTGGCATTATGTGGATGCCATAGTCCCACTGGCTCTGGGCAGTTGTGACCCTCGTGAGGTAATGTCACAAGACCAATTACAAATTAGCGACACATTCCATCACAATAGATACTCTCAGTATCGCCCCGGTAGCCGTGTTTGATGATCAGATCTGAATAGCCAGGTACTTACTGCCCCCCCCACCGCCTTCCTCTCCCTTAATCCCTTTGGCATTATGTGGATGCCATAGTCCCACTGGCTCTGGGCAGTTGTGACCCTCGTGAGGTAATGTCACAAGACCAATTACAAATTAGCGACACATTCCATCACAATAGATACTCTCAGTATCGCCCCGGTAGCCGTGTTTGATGATCAGATCTGAATAGCCAGGTACTTACTGCCCCCCCCACCGCCTTCCTCTCCCTTAATCCCTTTGGCATTATGTGGATGCCATAGTCCCACTGGCTCTGGGCAGTTGTGACCCTCGTGAGGTAATGTCACAAGACCAATTACAAATTAGCGACACATTCCATCACAATAGATACTCTCAGTATCGCCCCGGTAGCCGTGTTTGATGATCAGATCTGAATAGCCAGGTACTTACTGCCCCCCCCACCGCCTTCCTCTCCCTTAATCCCTTTGGCATTATGTGGATGCCATAGTCCCACTGGCTCTGGGCAGTTGTGACCCTCGTGAGGTAATGTCACAAGACCAATTACAAATTAGCGACACATTCCATCACAATAGATACTCTCAGTATCGCCCCGGTAGCCGTGTTTGATGATCAGATCTGAATAGCCAGGTACTTACTGCCCCCCCCCCACCGCCTTCCTCTCCCTTAATCCCTTTGGCATTATGTGGATGCCATAGTCCCACTGGCTCTGGGCAGTTGTGACCCTCGTGAGGTAATGTCACAAGACCAATTACAAATTAGCGACACATTCCATCACAATAGATACTCTCAGTATCGCCCCGGTAGCCGTGTTTGATGATCAGATCTGAATAGCCAGGTACTTACTGCCCCCCCCACCGCCTTCCTCTCCCTTAATCCCTTTGGCATTATGTGGATGCCATAGTCCCACTGGCTCTGGGCAGTTGTGACCCTCGTGAGGTAAAGGTACAAATAAAATGGTGATCGGGTATATCATCAAAATGACAATTCAACACACAATAGGTTACTTTTAATGAATCTTTTTCACTTTTTAAATGTAATGTAATAAGTAAATATAATTATTGATAGAGTAACTCTGTGATGGTGTTTCAGGGTCCTCTTCAGCAGGCAGTATCGGCCGGTTTGTCTTCACACGCCGCAGGACTCTGTGGTAGGACTGTTACTATCTGTGCGGGACCTGGTGGGTAATAAAGTAAGTTAACCATAATGCCCGGGTAATGAGCTTGCAGAGGTCGCTGATATTTTCGTTTTAAATCTAGACACATTCAAAGCCAAATTAGTTCAGCACTTTTAGTTCATGTAAATAACGAGTAGGTAATCATAATTATTCACAATATCCTTTTCAATTATTTTTTTTATTACACGCATATAAATTTCTGGTGCTTTTTTCAAGTTAGAGAGAAATTTAACAAGTTTTTATGAATTTCATGTTTTTTTTTTAAATATTTTTTTTTTTACATTAGCTCAATACAGGAGGCCCTGAGCAAAAAAATCTTTGGGGATGCTGTGGGGGGGACTCTTTTTAAGTAAAGGAATCATAGAAAGTTCTGGAAAGGTAAAAAGGTATGAGGGGTGGGTAGGAATCAATATGTCCAGGAGGAAGGGGAATCCATCCCTCCCACTGCGGTACAAGGCGATGGGTCGACAGGGTTCGGCTGGAGAGGACAAAAGGTCTCCCTTAACCAGTCTCTCTCAATCTGACCCGCCAAACGCAAAGACCTAGGCTAATCTCACCCCATGAACCCGGGCACCCCTGCTAAGTCACCAAACGTAGCGAACCACTGGCATTGGTTATCCAATAAATGGTTCATATAATATTAATATTACATACACTCTCCTGATAAAGCTGACGCTTGTGCTTAGGACAGGAGAACTTATATATTAGATACAACTACGCGTGTATTTTATTGTGTAAAGTTAACTAAACGAAGTTTAAAGTGAAGGTAGATGGTTAAGTTAAGTGATATGCATGTTTTTAAACTTTATGGGTCTGACTAATAAAAGTGTTTTAAAACTAACACAACTGTTATACAACCATTCATATATGGCAATCTGTTAAAATTCAAAATACGTTTATTAGTAAGGCGATAAGTATGTAAATTAGTGGCCTCCAGCATCTCTTCAGTACGAAAGTAAATACATAATAATTAATTGTTATTGTTTCTGTGTATATTCACAGGACCCAGTGATCTTTCTGCCCCGAAGGAAGTGCAGCAGGTTTTTCCCTCGCGGCAGTAATGGAGTACCTGGCGGAGTTACAGACGGACACATATGCACCAACAGCAGTACGGAGGATTGTGTAAGTAGCAATGAAGCAACTATTAATTAATTCAATGCACTGCTCGATGGGCCTTGCGGGCTATTCTGTGATTTTGTTAAATCATTCATTTATTAAATTTAAATATCCCTTTAGTTCCCATTTCTTATTAAATTAAATGATTAACACACAAAGGGATCTTGTTGTATTGGTTCATTCAATCGCAAATGTTCAAATGATATTACAATAATACTTAATAGAATATTTGGTTATTTGTGTAAATTAAATGTTTTCTTTAGGTAAGTACTTACTCTTTTTATACACCGTGTCCGGAAAATCGTAGCAAAGCGGGAAATTAGTGAATCTAAATAATACTTTGTGTTGATTTTATAGCGCAACAGTTTTTGATTTGAGATTTCGTTTATGAGTAAATCGAGTTGGATTTTTTAGGGTCTAATTTGAAAAAAAAGGTTCCTTAGGGGGTAAATATCAGCTGTTATAAAATGCACTTAAGCGTACAGCCTGCTCTAATATCAGCTGTTATAAAATGCACTTAAGCGTACAGCCTGCTCTAATATCAGCTGTTATAAAATGCACTTAAGCGTACAGCCTGCTCTAATATCAGCTGTTATAAAATGCACTTAAGCGTACAGCCTGCTCTAATATCAGCTGTTATAAAATGCACTTAAGCGTACAGCCTGACGGCCGGCATAGTCCAGTGGTAACGCATTGGACTGCCATTCCGAAGGTCGCGGGTTCGAACCCAGTGCGTGCGCAAATAAATTTTATTTGATTAATTTGTGTTATTTCACAATTAATTAATTAAAATAATATATAGTATATTTGCGGCACGTTCCAGAGTGGAAGATACTACCAGTATCGCCCTGGTGTAAGACCACCATTCAGAATTGAAACGTTGCTCCAAATGGCTTTAGCCGTGTTTAGTGACTAGATCTGAATAGCCAGGTACTTCCCCACCTTCCTCTTTCCCTTCCCCACTTACCTTCAGCCTCACAACATCCCCCAATTGGGGATGCCATAGTCTCACTGGCTCCAGACGGGAGCAGTTGGGACTCTTGTGAGGTATTCACTATAAAAAAAAAAAAAAAAAAAAAAGCCTGCTCTAATATCAGCTGTTATAAAATGCACTTAAGCGTACAGCCTGCTCTAATATCAGCTGTTATTAAATGCACTTAAGCGTACAGCCTGCTCTAATATCAGCTGTTATAAAATGGACTTAAGCGTACAGCCTGCTCTAATATCTGCTGTTATAAAATGCACTTAAGCGTACAGCCTGCTCTAATAATTTTATACCCCTTTGGTTGCCGAAAATAAAACATAATGGCTTCTCTAGATGATGTAGATTTACGAGTTTCCCGCTTGTACGTGCGTGTTTCCGGACACCGTGCATCTAATTTATCTAGAGCACACATTTGAATGTATTTGTTTGAAACACCCTCCCACAGTCCCCTCTTACCCCGAAGTAACCCCACAGTACCGCACAAAAATGAATTCTTTATTCTGATATTCTGTACCTTTAAAAGAAGTAGTGTGATGATTACATTATTTTAAATTTAAATCTCCATTTTATCAAATTACAGACTTACATAAATTAAAGTGATTTAAAAAATATAAGGGCCAGTTGTTCAAAGTTAATATTCAAGTTCTGCGAAGGTTCTATCCATGTTCTATTATTATATACTTATTGACCAGTTGCTTCACAAAACTAAATTAGTAACAGAACTTGGATAGAACCTTCGCAAAACTAGAAAATTAACTTTGAAATTTGATGAATCGTTGAAATTCTGTGTAACAACCCGTCCTAAGTGTGTATTTTATAATCATTGTTTCATATTTAAGCCATATTTAGTTTAACCGTCACGTTGTTTGACAATGTCACTAATATTGGCTAAGATTGACTGATTGATTAATCAACTGGGAAGATTACTATTTTAACAAACTGTTTATAACAGATAATACAGAACAAGTTTTTTAGCAAAATCAGTAAATTAGACCAAGTATAAATATGCTAAAATATTAAACAAATCTTTGATTGTTGAGAATGACTCCCGTGTGAATTACTGCGTACTTTCCATAGACATATGAATATTAGTAGACCTGCCCTAAGTGATTAAAAGCGTATTATCCCCACTCCCCATACCGGTTCAATTGAGCCGGCTGGGCTCGCATATGGCCTCAAGTGAAATTTGAAAACGTGACGTCATCATTCTTGTGCGAACTATGGTCGAGGCATCATCGGTTCATTTTACGAAATAACAAGGCAAAATGTTGACTTGTACTATGAAAACTTGTAAAGATAGATGTGAAAAAGATAATAAACCCAATTGTCGTATTACATTCCATAAGTAAGCATTATTTTACTTTATTTTAAGCTTATTCACACCGTATTATATGGATCAGTTTTAGAAACATATACTATCACATTACAATGTAGCGATTCTCAAGTGTGCTCATCGTTGTTTACTGGGGTAAGTAAATTATGAGACATTTGTAAAAGTGTCTTAACTAAATACTCTGAAACTAACTACGACCCTGAAAATAGAAGCTGCCTTACTTTGCCGAATTTGGACTTCGCAAATTAGTTCATAACGTGGCGAGTAATTTGCGCTCCCATGTAAAAATGTCTATTCATTCAAAGGCAGATTAGTCTATGGTTTTGAATAGCCATAAGTCGCGTTTATAACCGCTCAATTAAAATGTCAACAAATTGCGCCTGTCGAGTTATTATTAACGAATTATTAACATTCGTACAAAATAAAGTGGATGTTCTTGATGAAGTGAGCATTGTACAAATATGTTCCACAAGCTTCCAAGAGGAAGAAATTGAAAGTGCTAAATGCCTCCTGTTAGAATCCGTCCCTGGCCGTCGTATCACGAGAAAAGGCGATGGCAAAATAACGAAAACATTGCAAGATATCATAAAGATCATGAAGGAAACCGATCCAGACCAACTTCCTACGTTTGTCGCCCGTGATCTCAACAAGTTACCACCAGTTACTTTTGACCACGTCGACGTTACAAGACTTCTTAAAGATTTAATATTACTGAAAACCGAAATTGCCGCAAAGGCAACAATATTAGATATGAATGCTTTGAAGCAGGAACTTAGTCAAATCAAAGAAACCGTCAGCCATATCACACATGAACGCTCAAATTCTAATGCACAACCAAAAATTGTGAGTCCTTCTATAAACTCTCTTGACATTTCAAACGAAAACAATGCAAATCACGAGAATACGCAAATATGGCCGCAGCCTACAGCCGCTCACGACGGCAAATCTAAACGAAATGCTCGTACTTATGCTAGTGTTAGTGAGAAAGCCCGAAGAGAGCCGGAAAAAACCGAAGCAGCCCGAAGCAGTTCACTGTCAAACGCGTCAAACGTAAACAATGGTTTCACGGTTGTTATGAATAAATATCGCAAGAAGCGAATCTTAAATAATCGTGGAACAGGAAGTAATGAAGGAAATTTAAAAATAGCAAACCTTTCAATAGGGTTATATGTATCTCGTTTCGCACTTGAAACAAACACAGAAGATGTAAAATTATTTTGCGAAAATAAAGGTTTAAAAGTAATTAATGTTGAAATCCTAAAACCTTTCAAAGAAACTCCATTCAGGACGTTTAAAATCATGATCCAGCAAAGCGACATTAAAACTGTGATGAATCACGATTTCTGGCCCCAAGGCATCGTATTCAGAAGATACAGAGAAGCTATCGAGCGAACCACGAAAGGAACAACACAAAATGAATAAGTTTAACATCACTTCGATCAATTGCCGATCTGTAAAAAGAGTAGAAAAATTTATTTCTGATCTGTGTATTACAAACGATATCATTCTATTACAAGAGACATGGCTTATACCAACTGATTTAGATTTTCTTAGCGAAATTCACCCTGAATTCATGAGCTATGGTACCTCAGCGGTAGACGTCTCTAATGGCCCACTACGAGGACGACCATATGGCGGACTAGCTATACTATGGAGGAAATCATTCAAGGCAGTGACAATCGACTGTGAAACTCCCAGGATAATAGCGATTGATATCACACTCAACACTGGAACATTACTTGTCATGAGTGTATACATGCCAGTGGACAACACTGATAATTTACCGGAATATTTATCCTGTCTATCAAAAATGCACACGATAATTGAGGAAAGAGACAACCCTAATTGTATTATTCTGGGAGACTTTAATGCCGACATGAATTCGCCATTTGGACGTGAGCTTAAATCATTTTGCTCCGAATATAACCTACAAATTGCGGATGTTGACATACTCCCGCTCGACTCCTACACATACGTAAGCGATGCACATAATACCACGAAGTGGCTCGACCACTGTCTAGTGACTCAGGCAGTACTCAATACAATAGAAAATATGTATATTGACTACAAGTCCGACTGGTCTGATCATAGACCAATGCACACCACTCTAAGAACTAATGGGTTACCCACATATACCGCAAGTCACACAAAAGTAGAGGATCCGTGTCGATGGCGGCCCAAAAGTCATGTAGAAGTGCAGTCCTACTCCAGGTATGCCCAATTTGCAATAGGTCAACTTCAGATAATTTATGGAACCAACACAGAAACTTATGACAGCACCACGATGAATGTAGCCCAAATCGACGACCTATACAAAAACATTGTACAAGCATTGAGTAACTCAGCTATATCTGCGTTTAACATAGGGAGAAGGCCAAAAAATGGGAGAAAATGGAAGGCTACAGCGGGTTGGAATGAGCAGGTTGCCTTATATTATGAAGCGTCTAGAAATGCACATATAAATTGGCTGCAGAATGGACGACCTACTGAAGGTCCCATCATGGAAGCTAGAAAAGAAACCAGATTGCTTTTTAAGAAAAAATATAAGAATTGTCAAAGAAGCTTTGAGCAGAACAAAATGGACAAAATAGCGAACAGCTTTGAATGCAAGAATTTTTCATCTTTCTGGAATAAAACCAATGCCGTATTGAAAGCAAAATACACCGCACCGAGCCAGATTGATGGAAAATCTGTAAATAAAGATATTGCTGAAGTTTTCAGAAATACATTCTGCTCCGCACCAGATCAACCGCAAATAATGGTTAAAGAGATTGAGACAACAATGCATCAACCAGAACAACAGCCGTCCATCGTCATATTACCTGAGATGATCCAGCGAGCAATAAGCAACATGGCAGGAGGTAAATCTGCAGGTCACGATGGACTAGTGATAGAACATGTAAAGCATTCGGGGGAGTATTTAACAATACTGCTTGCCTCTCTCTTCACTGCCATGATCGGCCTCGGACACATTCCGAAAGAGCTGTCCAAAACAATAATAATACCGATCCCAAAAAGCCGCCAGTTGAACTTGACATCATCTGTTAATTACAGACCCATATCTCTTGCCACAATAATTGCAAGAATCTTCGAAAAGGTCATCTTAAATTTAACGGAAGACAAGCTCAATACAGAGGACTCTCAAATGGGCTTCAAAGCTGGATGCTCTACTGATACGGCCATATATAGCATGAAACAAACAATCGAATACTATAAAGCCAGAAAAACAACGGTATACGCATGCTTCCTAGACTTAAGCAAAGCCTTTGACAGGGTTTGTCATAATGCGTTGTGGAAAAAACTGACCGAACGACAAGTTCCACCACAAATAGTCAATATATTGAGAACATGGTACAACCAACAGGAAAACTTTGTCAGATGGAATGAAAGCCTATCAGAAGCAGCCAAATTAAAGTGCGGCGTTAGACAAGGAGGCTCAATGTCCCCAGTGCTTTTCAACGTATATATGGATGAACTTAGTAAAACACTGAATACAACAAGAATCGGATGTCATATTGCCGGGGTATGTATGAACAATATTAGCTATGCAGACGACATGGTCATACTAGCTCCATCGATAAGAGCGATGAGAAAACTTCTGGCAATATGCGAAGCTTACGTTGATAGTCACGGGCTTTTTTTTTCGAGGATCCCACCACTTACCCGCCCCGGTATAGGTAACTTATGGTTACCCCTTCAGGGCACTAGCATGGACTCTAATTTTTTTTTCATGAACGACTCTACATTTAAAGAACGAAGCTAAACCTCGAATGTCCCCGCATACGTTGTTAGCAAGCAGTAATATAATAGTCACGGGCTGATGTACAATGCTAAAAAGTCATCCCTGCTGATATTTAAAGCAAATACTGGTCCCACTGTCATTCCACCCATACGTCTCGACGGGGCCAACCTGACAATTTGCAGCGAAATCAAATATTTGGGGCATGTCATCACCGATGACCTAAATGATAAAAAAGACATAGAACGTCAAAGAAGAGTACTGAGTGTGCGAGCTAACATGCTTGCCAGGAGATTCAACAAATGCAGTCCTCCGGTGAAGAAGCAACTTTTCCAAACATATTGTATGAGCTTCTACACTAGCGAGCTATGGACGACATACACACAAGGCGTCATGAACACACTCCGAGTACAGTACAACCACGCATACAGAGCCCTATTTGGCCTCCCCTGGCGATGCAGCGCCTCACAGATGTTCACCGAAGGAAGGGTGCATGGGTTCGCTGCTTTGATGCGCCACAGAATAGCCGGGACGAGTCAGCGCTACCAGAGATCGGACAACACTCTTGTCCAGGCCGTTGCCCAGTGGCAGGGAGCGCCTCTACACCGGAGATGGAGAATTTCACTGAAGCCACCATAAAGACCTAATGTGCACATCAATGTATTGATTTTTTATTTATTATTTTTATTTATTTCTTTATTCATTTTATTTTTATGTATTAACTTAAATGTAAACTTTTATGGCAGGCAGTGCATTGCACACACCGCTCTGTCCAGCTGAAATAAACATTATTATTATTATTATTATTATTATTTACTTTTAAGAACTAAATGGTGATATTATAATGCGAGATGCCTATTTACTGTCAGATTGATTTATTGACGAATCACAGTCAGCCTTACTCCCTTCGTTCTTCAACAGTTGATTTTACCCCTCGCCATTATCTTCTCGTCTATTAATTCCTATGTCTGTGGTACTTACTGACCACGGGCAGAATACCTCCCATTACCTTGTGGGCGGCTGTTGTGCCGCGCTGTCCACTAATGCCACCGAGCTTTTCACTGCAAAAAAGGGATATTCCTGCTTATATTCCGCATTGACTGACTCTAATGTGTGCATTGCAGATCTCCTATGGACCCTACCTTACAGCCAGCAACGGTGACAGAGTGGCCTGCACCCGGCTGCTGGTGGGGCTTACCTTGGATAACAAGATGGAGGGTGACAACTGCCAGCATGTGCACCTCCGCATGTCCCACTACACCCCCTGGGTGGAGAGTGTGGTGTGGTCATAAGCTGCGTCTGCCCGTCTGACCATCAACTGTTCCTCCGCATGTCCCACTACACCCCCTGGGTGGAGAGTGTGGTGTGGCCATAAGCTGCGTCTGCCCGTCTGACCATCAACTGTTCCTCCTCGTGGCCCACTATACCCCCTGGGTGGAGAGTGTGGTGTGGCCATAAGCTGCGTCTGCCCGTCTGACCATCAACTGTTCCTCCGCATGTCCCACTACACCCCCTGGGTGGAGAGTGTGGTGTGGTCATAAGCTGCGTCTGCCCGTCTGACCATCAACTGTTCCTCCGCATGTCCCACTACACCCCCTGGGTGGAGAGTGTGGTGTGGCCATAAGCTGCGTCTGCCCGTCTGACCATCAACTGTTCCTCCTCGTGGCCCACTATACCCCCTGGGTGGAGAGTGTGGTGTGGCCATAAGCTGCGTCTGCCCGTCTGACCATCAACTGTTCCTCCGCATGTCCCACTACACCCCCTGGGTGGAGAGTGTGGTGTGGCCATAAGCTGCGTCTGCCCGTCTGACCATCAACTGTTCCTCCGCATGTCCCACTACACCCCCTGGGTGGAGAGTGTGGTGTGGCCATAAGCTGCGTCTGCCCGTCTGACCATCAACTGTTCCTCCGCATGTCCCACTACACCTCCTGGGTGGAGAGTGTGGTGTGGCCATAAGCTGCGTCTGCCCATCTGACCATCAACTGTTCCTCCGCATGTCCCACTACACCCCCTGGGTGGAGAGTGTGGTGTGGCCATAAGCTGCGTCTGCCCGTCTGACCATCAACTGTTCCTCCGCGTGGCCCACTACACCCCCTGGGTGGAGAGTGTGGTGTGGCCATAAGCTGCGTCTGCCCGTCTGACCATCAACTGTTCCTCCGCGTGGCCCATTACACACCCTGGGTGGAGAGTGTGGTGTGGCCATAAGCTGCGTCTGCCCGTCTGACCATCAACTGTTCCTCCGCGTGGCCCACTACATCCCCTGGGTGGAGAGTGTGGTGTGGCCATAAGCTGCGTCTGCCCGTCTGACCATCAACTGTTCCTCCGCGTGGCCCACTACACCCCCTGGGTGGAGAGTGTGGTGTGGCCATAAGCTGCGTCTGCCCGTCTGACCATCAACTGTTCCTCCGCGTGGCCCACTACACCCCCTGGGTGGAGAGTGTGGTGTGGCCATAAGCTGCGTCTGCCCGTCTGACCATCAACTGTTCCTCCGCGTGGCCCACTTTATCCCCTGGGTGGAGAGTGTGGTGTGGCCATAAGCTGCGTCTGCCCGTCTGACCATCAACTGTTCCTCCGCATGTCCCACTACACCCCCTGGATGGAGAGTGTGGTGTGGCCATCAGCTCAAAAAACCAGATGTTCCTTTTCTTTATTTTCTTTTAATGTAATACACCATAGAGTAATTTTTTTGTGTATTCATATTTTTTCAATATATTAATATTTTTTCGAATAAGAAAATATATTTGCAATAACTATGAATGTTTATAGCGTTATGTAATAGTACTAAATACTTTATATTTAGTTATGTAATAGCGCACACCTATAAAGAATCACGGGATAGTCTGAATTCTTGACTAATAATATCCATTTTTGTAAATATCAATTAAAATAATTTTCTGTTAAAATATTTTATTAGAAGAATATTATATAACTTTAATCGCTTGTCTGAATTCTTCACACAATCAGTTCCAATTTATAAATCCTGTTGTCAAACTTCTTAATATCAGTTTAACAAGATAAAGCACAGCACAGACAACTGTAATAAGTGTTTCATTATGTACCCTCTCTGCAATGTGTTTTTGTGTTGCTGTGGCTCAATCTGTCTGTGGAGATAGAGAAACAATAGCGCCTGTTGCTTTTACGTTTAACAGATTGTACTGTTTTTCAAATAAGTATTTTGCCCAACAGATGGCGCTGTTTTTCAAATAAGTATTTTGCCCAACAGATGGCGCTGTTTTTTAAAACATGTTTTTACCTGTCACGGGTGACATCTATATAATATAGGTATATAAAAATACACGCGCATTCGAATGCAACGTTGTGTCAATATTTCAAATCAATCGGTAAAGAACTTTCAGAGATAAGATTTTGAACAAACGAAAATTTACATTTATATTTATAATAATAATAATAATAATATGGAATATTATAATATATATTGCTTAGCAACGCTAGTTTAGGCATATACTTTGCATTTGCTCTCTGATTATTTTTTGTAATATCAGATAGAAACGAATTAGTTTTGATCCCAAAAAATATAAATATTTAAAGAAGAGTATATCAGATAACGCATTAAATAAACTGCCAGTAAGCCATAGGATATTTAGGTAAATAAATAGGATTTAAAAAAAATATATATATTTGAGGACCCCAGTAACCAAGGTAAACAACAATATTTGACATTTATTTGAAAAAAATAAAAATATATTTTAATGGTATATTTTTATGTTGATAACGTTTTTCTGGAATATAATATATCATAGATTCGTAATGTTGAAAGGTAGTTGAATTGGAAATTATAGATTTGTTATGTCGAAAGGTAGTTTGATTAGAATATTTAATTTGGTCACATTGAAAATTATTTATTGATTTGGTTACTGGAATGTAGTAGTAAAGATACAATCATCTCCAAGTTGTTTTGTAAAATGACAACAATGTCATTTGCAACCAACGTAGATGAACAGGGGATTATTATGTCATCTGTACAGATGAACATGGATAGTCTAAGACCCCAAAAAACAAAAGCAGGTATTCCTAGACAGCGTATGAAATGGACGAACGATGTCAATATGTTCATTGTTCGTTCATATTTTTATGTAACCAAAGTAGAAACAGATATGTTGTTATACAGGAAAAAATTACATTTACTTTTCTCACAAAATTATCCGATTGCCCAAGTAAGCGAACAAAGATTAGCAGACCAAAAGCGAGCTATTTTCAAAAATAATTTAATTTCTGTAGTCACATTAGAACAGATTAAAAGGGAAGTAGCAGATAGATTGCAAAGGGGAAATAATTTAGAACAAATTAACACAAGTAATAATGTCATATCAGATGCATTTAATGTAGATAGTTTGGATAATATTCTAGTCGAAATGTCCAATGATATTACAGTAGATTCAAATAACTTAGACGTTATTTATAATCTTAGAGAAATCAACATTGCAAATTTAAACTTTGTTGATGAAAATGTAGTAGAATTAGCTAACTTACTTCATAATAATATAAACAGATATATAGATGTAGAGCCAACAGTTAGACCAAAATTACCGAAATTGCATACGTCAAAGAAATTATCTAAATTAATTTTTGAATTAAATAACATAATTTTACCAAAAATCATATTTGACGAAATTAGTTTTTTAGATCTTCATACAATAGTATACGCTAGTGCGATTACTGTTTGTAATAAGTTAGGAATTAAATTATCATCCTCTGACGATAGATCATATAGTTATAGTAAACCAGAATGGCAGATCAGATTAGAAAATGATGTAGTATTTTTAAGAAGTAACATAGCTAGAGTAATAGAATATAAAAATGGAAATAGAAGTAGGAAAATTTTGAGACATGTAGATGAAATTGGTAGAAAATTTGGTTATAACATTGATAGTCATAATAATGAAAATATAATCAATGATTTATTGGATTTATTAAAACAAAAATTAGGCGTAAAAGCTAGTAGATTAAAAAGATATAATTATACGTATAATAAAAAAAATAATAATAGATTATTCCAGAAAAATGAAAAAATATTTTATTCCAAACTTGACGATAAACAAAATATTATTTCGAATAATAATATTCCGTTGCCATCTGAATCAGATATGCGCGATTTTTGGACTAAAATTTGGAGTAAAGATATAAAACATAACGATTCAACTCCATGGATAGAAAATGAAGAACTCAATTTTTCAGGTATTGAACAAATGAGTTTTTCTAATATATCGGTTGAATTGTTAACCAAAATTATTAAAAATACTCATAATTGGAAAGCCACGGGTTGCGATTGGATACATAATTTTTGGTACAAACGTCTGACTACTTTACATCCTCTTTTGGCAAAAAATCTTTCAAAATTTGTCAGTCAACCTCAAAATTTTCCAAATTTTCTAACTAAGGGCATTACTTATATGTTACCCAAAAGCGAAAATATTAATAATCCTTCTCAGTACAGACCCATTACATGTTTACCGACAATATACAAAATTTTAACCTCTTGTTTAACAGATTTAATATATACTCATTTAGATGAAAAAAATATTTTATCTGAACAACAAAAAGGTTGTCGCAGAAAACATATGGGATGTAAAGAACAATTAGTTATCGATTCTGTAATTCTAAAACAGATTCAAACTCGAAAACGTAATTTACATACTTGCTATATAGACTACCAAAAGGCTTTCGATAGTGTCCCGCACTCGTGGCTGATCAAAGTATTAAATATATATAAAATTAACCCCATTATTATTAGCTTTTTGGAAAATATTATGTCCTCTTGGAATACCAATTTACTTATCAATTTAAAAGGTAAGAAAATAGTAATACCGGGAATTTCAATTAAAAGAGGAATTTTTCAAGGAGACTCATTGAGTCCTCTTTGGTTTTGCTTAGCATTGAATCCTCTATCTAAAATGTTAATTAAAAGCAAGTTTGGAATAAAAGTTAAGGGTAATACAAGGGAGAGTAGTACAATTTCGCATTTATTATATATGGATGACATAAAATTATTTTCGAATTCTGAACAAAATTTAGAGAAAATGATCGAGGTAGTTAAAAACTTTTCAGATGATATCAAAATGACTTTTGGTTTAGATAAATGTAGAACGATCCATATAGAGAAAGGCAAAATTGTAGATGGGGACGAGAGTATATTTAGAAATTTCCAAATTACTAGTATGAAAAGGGATGAGGTTTATAAGTATTTAGGATACCCACAATCAAATAGATTAGACCATACTAGTATTAAAAATGATATAAGGATTAAATTTCAAACTAGGATCAGGAAAATTTTAAAATGCAATCTATCTGCTAAAAATTTAGTAAAAGCAATAAATACTTGGGCAATACCTCTATTAACGTACTCATTTGGCATAATTAAATGGTCTAATACAGATTTAGATAACTTAGAAAGATTAATTAGAACTACACTAACAAAATTTAATTGCCATCATCCAAATTCAGCTATAGAACGAGTTAATTTACCTAGAAATTTAGGAGGTAGAGGCATAGTCAAAATAAATTCTTTGAAAAATAATCAGGTAGAAATGCTAAGAACTTTTTTCCATAGGAAAGCTCATAGCTCAGAAATGCACAAAATAATTTGCAAGGCAGATAGAAATATTACACCTTTAAATTTATACGATGAGAATGCCAACATTTTTATAAATCCCAACCAGGAACTATTAGATTCCTGGTCAAATAAAATTTTACACGCAAAACACTTCAATTATCTCAACCAAACGTATGTTGACAAATTTTCGTCAAACAAATGGTTGAGTATTGGAGAGTTGAGCGCAGAAATAGAAGGATTTATGCTTGCCATTCAGGATAGAGTCATTAATACTAAAAATTATAGAAAGCATATAATCAAAGATACAAATCAAATTGATGATTTGTGCAGAAAATGTTTGGCTTTTCCGGAAACTATAGAACATATTATATCGGGATGTTCTATATTAGCACCGTCCGAGTATACATTTAGGCACAATCAAGTTTTAAAAATAATTCACCAAAATTTGGTAATTAAACATAACTTGATTGACTGCCGTAATATAGTACCATATTATGAATACGAACCAAATTCATTTTTAGAAAACGAATTTTATAAAATATATTATGATAAAACTATACTGACAGATCGAACGATTAGTCATAATAGACCCGATATAGTTTTACATGACAAAATTAAAAAAATAACTTATATCATTGATGTCGCTATTCCAAATTCCTGTAACATTCAAAAATCTGTTAATGAAAAAATAAGAAAATACACAGATTTAGGAAACGAAATAAAAAGAATTTGGCATTCTCAGACTATAAAAATATTACCATTCGTTATTTCGGCTACTGGCATTATACCTAGCTCTCTCATTAAAAATTTAGGCGTATTAGATCTATCAAAAAATTTATATATAAAGATGCAAAAGTCGGTCATTTTGAATACATGTAGGATAACGAAAGATTTTTTAAATATTTATGTTGAGGGATCAGTAGGATTTATAGGCCCTGTTAGAAGTTCTACCGAGCCGAACCCTCTGATATGAAAATATCTGGAGTCGGTGAATTTTTTTTTTTTTCCCATTTGATCTCTGGTGAGTTGACATGTTGTTGTTCTTGTATTGTTTTGTATTTATTTTACTTATGTAATGCACTTGCATAGTGTTGATTGACTAGCTGATCATTTGTGGAAAAGTGAGTGGAAGGGTTTAGTTTTTTCCTATGGGGAAGATTTAACCCGGACAACAAAATCGGAAGCATATAAAAATATATAGCGCAGTTTAGTGACATTTCACTACATAGAAAGAAGATGGCGCTGATTGCCAATTCGTAAAATGTGACGGGAGTTCATGCACCCGGGTGTTAAGACTGCTTTACACCCGCCTTTTTTTTCATAAAGTTTGTCGATTCCTAAAAAAAGGAGGTGTTCTGTTTTGGTAGTTGGTACCGTGAGTGGTATATCTACGTTGGTAACGTTTTTTGTACAGTTTAAGATGTCAGACATTATTTGATTTCTCTCATCTCTCATTGTTTTACCTAACTATATCACGTAATGTTTATTCAGAATGAGATTTTTTAATTTTTCTTGTATGTTTTCATAAAAAATAAGTTTTTATACCTAGTAAAATCTTTAGAATAACTTGGATGTACAAATTATTTGTATGGCTTTTAGGCACACTTTAAACTATATCTAACATTTATTCTTTATAGCATTTAGGCATTCCACCAAAATCTGCAAGGCTTTTAGCTTCTTTAACATCCATCGATAGTTCATTGAATATCTTGAATCCTTTAAAATAGAGATTATTTCGGGTTCCCGACAAATTTGTTAAGTCTAAAATCTCCACAGCTTCTCGTGGGGTATTCAGGTATTTAGAAATTAAAATTTACATTATTAAACATGTATTTCCGGGGCATCTTATCTCAGAGCTTAAATATGAAATTATTGTAAATTATACGCTGTCTCACTCTTAACATACCTAGTTGTTTCTGCATATTCATTACCTTAGAAAACCTGCTATGTACAATTCAATTCTGCTCACATGCATCTATTTTGAGTTATTTTCAATATTTTTTTATCTGTGTTATTTATTTTCTTGTGCAAATACTTTTGTTAATGAATGAATCGAGACAGGGGTGTGACAGCTATTGCTTTTGCATCTGCGCTGCTGTGTTTTGGTGCTTTCACCTCATACGTAATACGAATATCATATCGATCAAGATACCTATTAAAATCATTATGATAAAGGTTCAAACGTTGAACGGGTAAACAAAAACATTGATTAGATAACGACCAAGCACAAACCAATCCCAAGAGAAATTTTATATCTTCTCTAATTGCAACTATCTGTATGAAATTGTAGGTGTGAAAATAATGGTTGAATAGTGTGAAGTTAATCATTTGTGTCCCGATATGGAGTTAGAGATGAAAAGGTGGATGGTGTAAAGATAGCTTTAGATTATTTGTTTAATGAATGTAAAACTCGACCATTTCGTGTCATCCAGGGTGGTAGATACTCTCAGTATCGCCATGGTAAAGATTCTTCTTTCCACCGTTTATAATCCAAACATTTAAGCTGTGTTTTATTTAGTGGTCAGATCTATATCAGACAATCCAGTTCTTCCCAACCTTTCGTCCTCCTGACAAATTATCATTTATTTATTATTATCTTTTTGGTAATCCTTATATATTTATGTAATTATGCTATACTCTTGTTATTGACGAAAAAATATTTATAATTGTGTTTTTATCAAAAAATATGTTGTGTTATTCGTCGAGCGATGTACAATAAAACTAAGGTATTTAAATAAAATGTGGATGAAAATATAACTAATTTTTTTGTTGTTATTATTAGGGTTTACAAATCCCGCACCTTTTTCAAATCGGAATCCCGCAGGATTTCAACTAAGGGCTATTACATACATATGTTTGTTATCATTTCATATCAATTATCCCTGATACAAGTATATAATATTGAAATGGTTACATAGTAAGTATTTGAAGAACACTTTGGATGTTAAAAAACGAGTATGGGTCACCCATGACGTAGAAACGAGATTAAAAGTGAGCTGACAGTTTCTAGTAGATTCCCTAAATAAAAGGAATTCGTTTCCAAAAATTTGACATTTGGAGTAAAAATATGTTATTTCGACTTTTTTCATGTTTGAAATTAAAATATTCCAATTTATAAAATTTATAGATCAAAGTATATTTAAAATATAAAAATCTTTGAGGCAAGTTTATATTGTTTCTTAAAATGGTATTTGTTTTTACGACATCTTCAAGAAGAAATATATAGCACATTTAAAATACATCGGAAATATTCAAGTTTATACAACAGACAAGCAACACCCCTTTGGCTGTGTAAACAATGTATATAAATATTTAAATTTATGTCAGTTTCTATATTTATGAGGTTTTCACATACACGGTCGTTAATAAATTAAATTAAATTTTCAAAAAACTACATTTTGTAATAAGACCGTTTGTTACTGCCATCTATTGGCTAAATGACGGAACTATTTACTAAACTTCGATATACCTTATTACCTACATAATGTAATAAGACCGTTTGTTACTGCCATCTATTGGCTAAATCACGGAACTATTTACTAAACTTCGATATACCTTATTACCTACATTTTGTAATAAGACCGTTTGTTACTGCCATCTATTGGCTAAATGACGGAACTATTTACTAAACTTCGATATACCTTATTACCTACATATTAATACTTCTATTACATTCAACAGATGTCACTGCTGATTCAATTTATTTATTTAATATTTTACTTTTGGAGAGAATAAATTATTTAGTATTTTCGTTAAAATTTTTACAAGTTTTTATCATTTTTATGCTTTACATACCGTTTCTTTTACGTTTTATTTATAAGTTTCCACCAAGTCCACATTATTATAAGAACTAACATAGTATGTAATGTACTCCTCATCGCCCAGAATTATAATGGAGGGTAATAATGTGAATTCGTCAGGCGACGTCTTCAATTTATCACTTTAGTTATTATATGTCATTCCAAGTAGTTCGCTACGTTTGGTGACTTAGCAGGGGTGCCTGGGTTCATCGGGTGGGGTGGGTCCAGGTCTTGGCGACCCGACTTGGGCCCAATCAGGAGAGGCCGGTTGGAGAGAGACCCTTTTACCTCTCCAACTGGTCTCGCTCGACCCATCGGGAGGGATGGATTCACACTTCCGTCACTCCTGGACACACCCCTCATATCTTTTTCTTTCCCAGAACTTCCACAATGCATTACAAAAATGACATAGTGTGTGTGTAATGTTAAAATCAATTCTGCTGTAATTCAAATAATGCTTTCTTGAAAATCACGAAATTTCAAATATAGTGTAGCGTCGATATTAATCCATTGAATAATTAATAATAAATCGCTCGATCTACTTAGGTACGTACTTGCTACTTAGGTACGTATTTGCAGCCGAAATCAAAACAAAGCAACCTACCTGTTTCAAGACCTACTTGCATACTCGCGACAATACTAACGCGCACTCAGTCCGGGATACTACGAGAACTCGCCAGAAGGTTCGAGTCTACGGCCTATGCATAATCGCCGCAATGTCGAAGGTTCCCGAAACACACAGTCTGTGCGAGTGCCTAGAATTTAGTTGCCATCCATCTACCTACTGCCGCCGTCGGCCGTCTAGTATAAATAAGCCCGACGCAGCGAGCCAGTCAGTCAGTCATAATTTTGCCACCAGTCTACAAGGTTCAACGAGTGATCACCCGCGTTCTTCTTACTAGCGCGAGGGACACGTACCCGGCTTCGCCCCTATCATCATGGACTCTATCGGGACATCATCATAGCGCCTCGGCCACGTCCGCGGCCAGCGCTACTCGGATTACAAGCGCCCTGGTTCCAGCGTCTCTGACCAGCGCTTCTTCCACGCTACCATGACCACCACGAGGACACGCAGCATCCTCACTGGTCTACATCGTTCCCGTTCAACCGCCTATAAGGTCCGTCGCACCTTCGGCCGTCTCGTCAGCACTGGAGTGCCTGAAGACTTACGTTCTTCGCCAGTGCCTGACCTCCATCGAGTCCCGGTCACCAGCGCCCGGCGTCGACTCACTGACCCGCGCTTGACCTGCCAACACATCACAGCAGCAACCGGAGTATTCTACATTTGTCCTACATCATCTCCTCGTCACGGCAACTGACTCACCAATAAACACATGTGACCTTCACAACTTTCTTTCATTTCGTGCCTCACCATTGATCCCCAAAGTGGTGACCCCGACGTGATCTGCAGCCCGACATGATTCTGCAGCCCCGTCTCAAAATGGGTGATCAGTAAAGGCAGCACGGAGCAGCATGCACCAGACCATCTCCGCACAAGCGCGGATAATAGTGCCACCATGGTTATCTGAGTGAATCTTCAACCTGTGTTGTGAACATGTGTTTTGCAAAATTTTTTTTTTTTTATGAAGTGTCACAGTTTAAAAGACATTCGTCTCCGAGCTATTTCTTCTATCGCAGCCCTCAGCAAAGCTGCTGGGAAGGGGGTGTCTGTAGCGTCGATATTAATCCATTGAATAATTAATAATAAATCGCTCGATCTACTTAGGTACGTACTTGCTACTTAGGTACGTATTTGCAGCCGAAATCAAAACAAAGCAACCTACCTGTTTCAAGACCTACTTGCATACTCGCGACAATACTAACGCGCACTCAGTCCGGGATACTACGAGAACTCGCCAGAAGGTTCGAGTCTACGGCCTATGCACAATCGCCGCAATGTCGAAGGTTCCCGAAACACACAGTCTGTGCGAGTGCCTAGAATTTAGTTGCCATCCATCTACCTACTGCCGCCGTCGGCCGTCTAGTATAAATAAGCCCGACGCAGCGAGCCAGTCAGTCAGTCATAATTTTGCCACCAGTCTACAAGGTTCAACGAGTGATCACCCGCGTTCTTCTTACTAGCGCGAGGGACACGTACCCGGCTTCGCCCCTATCATCATGGACTCTATCGGGACATCATCATAGCGCCTCGGCCAATTCCGCGGCCAGCGCTACTCGGATTACAAGCGCCCTGGTTCCAGGGTCTCTGACCAGCGCTTCTTCCACGCTACCATGACCACCACGAGGACACGCAGCATCCTCACTGGTCTACATCGTTCCCGTTCAACCGCCTATAAGGTCCGTCGCACCTTCGGCCGTCTCGTCAGCACTGGAGTGCCTGAAGACCTACGTTCTTCGCCAGTGCCTGACCTCCATCGAGTCCCGGTCACCAGCGCCCGGCGTCGACTCACTGACCCGCGCTTGACCTGCCAACACATCACAGCAGCAACCGGAGTATTCTACATTTGTCCTACATCATCTCCTCGTCACGGCAACTGACTCACCAATAAACACATGTGACCTTCACAACCTTCTTTCATTTCGTGCCTCACCACCTGATCCCCAAAATAGGATAAAAAAAATTGTTTTTGTAAAAAAAAAAATTAGAATTTTCGTTATTTTCTCAACTACTATACTATGCTCATGTCCGTATTATGGTAGATGTTCATGATTTGTGTAAGAATGACAATAATAAAACATAACGGAAAAGAAAAATGTAATGATAAAACAAAAATTTGAAAAATGCGTATCATAATTAAAGTTCACAGTTTTTAGTTTTTGTTTTTGTTTTCTGGGAATTAAAATCAAGATCACAATTTTTTTAATTGAATGAACGATGTAAAAAGCGAAGAGATAGTTTTCTTCCCAATTCCTTAAATAAAAAGTCTTTGTTTTTTATCATCCAATCAGTTCCAATTTTGAAAATAACACTAAAATTCAAAGCAAATTCTAGTTAACCGAAGCACACATTATTTTAGGACGGGTTGTTTCGGAGAATCTAAACAATTCATCAAATTTCAAAGTTCATTTTCAAGTTCTGTGAAAGATTTTTTCAAGTTCTGTTTTATTCCAGTTTTGGCAAGCAACTAGCCTACAATGATATAGAAACAGAACTTGAATAAGTCTTTCACAGAACCCGAAAATTAACGTTGAAATTTGATGAATTGTTCAAATTCTCCGAAACAACCCGTCCTTAATCATGCATTTGAAGGTCATAGAGAAAAAACATTTAGAAAGTAGCACTCACTTAACCTTTTGGGTGCCAGTACACGATTAATCGTTGGGGTGCGATTAATTCTTGGGACATGTGAGAACTGTAAACTGAAATTTAGTATGACAAAAAAATGGAAGGTGAGAGAACATAATTATCTTTATGAGCTATAGTAGATACTGTTCTTTAGCAGAAATCATTTCAGATATATTATACTATAATACAAAGAAGCGCAGGTGTGATAGAATGAGAGAGTGTTTCTGTCATACACCGGCACACACATATACTGTATTGTACTGTTGTATGCTGGGTAGCGTAATGCTAGAGAAAGGAATGTGATGGAGAGGAATGTGACGGTAGCGAAACAACTCATTTAGGTGATTCATTATCGTCAGGTACACTTGTCTCGCTAGAACTAGAATTTTTTTGAAATCTTTGCAGATGCACTTTCAAATCACTTTACATTTTCATATTGAGTATTTTATAAACCCAAATTAAACTATTCCAGGACTCAGTGGTTTTATTTTAGAGAAAATAACCTTAAAAATTATCTTTAAAAACATAGAATGACACAGACTTAATGTTCAACACGTTTGGTGTAGGTACTAAATAATCTTAAAAGTTATCGTTAAGAACATAGAATGACATAGACTTAATGTTCAACACGTTTGGTGTAGGTACTAAATAATCTTAAGAGTTATCATTAAGAACATAGAATGACATAGACTTAATGTTCAACACGTTTAGCGTAGGTACTAAATATATGCCAAATATACAACACTAACCACATTCTTGAACAAAAAAACAAATTTCGACAAACACAAACGACCATTAATAGACTTTTAAGACAAGCGTACATAAAAACTCCGACGGTAAACACAAGCTTTGGACAAAGACAGAACAAATATCAGGAAATAAAACATTTAACAATCTTTCATACAAAAAAATGAGGGAAAAAAAAACATTTCACAAAAAATAAAAAGATGGATTAAAGAACAAAAAAACCCACACTAAAAAAATTAGGCAAACGAATAAAATATTTATAGTAAAACGCAATCCCAGTATTTACAACAATACCATATAAAATATGGCAAGACGCAATACAGTAAATACAACAGTACCACATAACATATAGTAAAACGCAATCCCAGTATTTACAACAATACCATATAAAATATGGCAAGACGCAATACAGTAAATACAACAGTACCACATAACATATAGTAAAACGCAATCCCAGTATTTACAACAATACCATATAAAATATGGCAAGACGCAATACAGTAAATACAACAGTACCACATAACATTTAGTAAACGCAATCCCAGTTTTATTTTATTTCGTTTCAATTCATTATTCGACGATATTGATAGACTTAATTTACCTTAAAAAATTATCTCATAAGAGATTCAAACAAAGTCGCCTGGCCATCGATTATACTGCGTTTCAAAAATTGAGGGCAGAGTGCAATAAGCTCTCCGCAAAATGTTACAAAAATTACATTAGTGATGTCGAAGGCTCTATCATGGACGACTCAAATTTCTTTTGGAAATATGTTAAATCCCAAAAAGAAAATGGTACTTACATACCTAGTAGTGTGTCATTCGATTCTAAATTATCCCAAAATCTTCAGGAAACTGTTAATCTTTTTGCTGATTTTTTTAGCGGCGTTTACATTAATGCAAGTGAAGACAACAATATTTCGTGCTTTGATTTGGTTGAAACTCTTGATATATCTGACTGTAATGTAACCATAGACGATATTATATCTAAGCTGAAGAGTCTTGATTCCCGAAAATCCGCAGGACCTGATAATGTTCCGCCCAGGTTTTTAGTAAATTGTATGCATACATTGTCATATCCTATTCATAAGTTATTTACAAAGTCACTCTCATCAGGTGTATTCCCGGACCTTTGGAAGTTTAGTCTTTTAACGCCCATTTTCAAAAAAGGTAATAAGAGCGAAGTAACAAATTATAGGCCAATATGTATAATGTCTACTTTACCCAAACTTTTTGAAAGCCTAGTACTAGATAAGTTGATATCCCGAATCAATCGAACCATCTCTCCCCTTCAACATGGATTCATTAAAGGTAGATCTACTCTTACCAATTTGATATTGTACACGAATGATATTGTTAATGCCCTTAATGCATCACATCAAACTGATTCCATATATACTGACTTCAGTAAGGCATTTGATAAAGTAAACCACAAAATATTATTACGTAAACTAAAATTGTTGGGAATAAGAGGGAGTATGTTGGAATGGTTTAAGAGTTATCTATTAGGAAGGTACTTAGCAGTCAAGATAGATTCGTTTACTTCTTATACATTTGCTGCCTCGAGCGGAGTACCACAGGGATCTCACTTGGGCCCAATATTATTTTGTTTGTTTATCAATGATATTGTTAATATTTTTACTAATGTTAAAGTCCTGTTATTTGCCGACGATCTGAAGATATACAGAATAATCAAAGACGATGACGATCGCGCAATTTTGCAGTTGAACCTTAATAAACTATGTGCGTGGTGTTCTGTCAATGATTTGCAACTAAATTTAGGTAAATGCCAGATTATCAGTTTTTACAAAGGCAAAAATCCACTTAATTTTTCCTATTTTATGAATGGTGCTAATCTTCTTCGTGTATCACAGATTCGTGATCTTGGTGTTATATTCCACGAGAGTCTACAGTTTAACGAACACATCGATGAAATAACAAGCGATGCGATGAGAATACTAGGTTTTATTTTGAGAATGGGAGCAAATTTTAAAAGTATGTCAACATTAAATCATCTGTATTGCTCGTTAGTACGAAGCAAATTAGAATACAATTCCACCGTATGGTCACCGTACTACAAGGTCCATTCTCAATCATTAGAAAAGGTACAAAATAAATTCCTTCGGTACATTAATTTTAAAATGAAAATTCCAATCGAATTTATAAATTACAATAACTTGCTTGCTGAAACTAAACTTCTTAAATTATCTGATAGAAGAGTGTTAATTGATTTGCTATTTTTATTCAAAATTATTAAATCTTTAATTGACAGCCCTAATTTGTTGGAACTTATTTGCATTAATGTTCCTGCTAGGCAAACTCGCAGTAAAGATACTTTTAAATTTAACAAGAACCTCAACACTAATTATTCTATTTTTTCACCAATTCCTAGAATTCACAACCTTGCGAATAAATACTGTGAACTTATAGATATATTTGGTTTTGACAATTTTGTGAGCTTTAAAAGGCAACTTATTTCGATTCTATCGGCTAATAATTAACTTTTATAGCTTTAATAATTTTATTACATCTTCTCCCATTCGAAACCTTTCAAGTAAATTATATCCATATTTGTTTGTTTTTTATTTGCTCTACTATACACTTATAATTGTATGCTTATACCTACTAACTACTTTTTATACATAACACTATGTTCCATCTCAGATCTTATTATTTCTTATTCATGTCGATATTGCTAAATTCTATTAGTTTTTGCTTTTTACAGGTGCAACTCTTATTTTGTTATTTTTTTTTTTTAAATCTCTGTTATAATGTTCTTTACCTCACGAGTAAGTTACACTCTAATTTATATTGGTTTATCGATTTGTTAAACACACAATTAATACTGGGTTTAAACACACCCACTTACTTACTTTTTATGTTGAACTTTCTTTTACTTACTATTTCATGCTTGGGTATATTTTATATTGAATCCATCTTATTAGTGTTTTGCTAATTTGCACAAAATTTTATTATATGTGTTGCTTTCTTACAATTAACTCCATTTATCTTCTTATGTTCAATTATTGTAATCAATGTAAATGTATATTTTCATGTAAAAGCCCATTAGGGCGTAAATAAAATAATAAATAAATAAATAAATAAATAAATATTATCTTTTTATAATTTTATTAATTAAAATTGTTACATTAGCACGAGCAAAGTACTAAGTGTTTCAATAACAACAAATAAACACCTAATTGAAGAACGTTTTTGACCTGAAAAGTGAATTTCACTAAATAAGCATCCTGTCATTTCACACAACTCTACCTCGGCACACACTACCTGCCTTATTCATATTCATTTAGTGTCGTGAAAAGTCACATTAAAATATGTAAATCGCCCCCGAGGCCTCCACCGCCCCCCCGAATCTCTACATTGCCCCAGGGGTCGATATATATATGGGGACTCAGTGGATTAAGCTACCCAAAGTGAAGCGCACTTTAGGCGTGTCATTAAGGTTAAACGCAACGCTTGTTATATTCTACGTGTTCATAGATGGCGTTAATTAAATAATTTTATTAGAATACGCCTTTGCAAAGTATTTCTTTACAATATTAAGAAAAATCATTTGTTTGCGCCCGTATATACGCAATATGAATATGAATCAATAGTTTTGTTCGTTTAAAAACTCAATTCTTTCGAGAAAGGCATACAAATACAATATTGTACCGATTATTCAATCCAATATTGTATTTGCATGCCTTTCTCGATAGAATTGAGTTTTTATATGGACAAAACTATTTATTCATATTCATATTGCGTATATGCGGGCGCAAACATATAATTTGTCTTAATACTGTAAAGCAATACCTTGCAAAAAGCGAATTTTGATCAAATTAATTAATTACGCCATCTATGAACATGTAGAATATAACTAGCGTCGCGTTTAACCTTAAATGGCGCCGCTCAAACGTTGTATTATCAATTTTATTGGTTTGGCCCGTTTTTGTTGAAATTATTTTTTTAATATATTTAAAAAAATATTTATACTCGGTCCTTATCTTGTGTAGATGAATAGGCATTTTTTTCGAATTAGTCATTAGTAATTTTAGTCGAATTACAGTCGATGTAATGTAGTTTTGTAACAGTAACAGTGTGGTATACAGCGGTGAATGGAGGAATTGCGGAGCATTGCGGGGTACACTTGTCTTGTTCATAGTTGGTCACGTTACGTAAGAATGATGTATGTAGGAATGAGGAATTTTAAATGCAGAAAGCGTGTGGAGGAATTTTCCATTCCTGCTTTTGAGGCTCCCCCAATTTATTGAAGCCCTTCAACGCCCGAACCCTAAGAATTACAGTTCAGTCATAGCCCTTCAACGTCCGAACCCCAAGGATTACAGTTCAGTCATAATAAATGGTAAACGGTATGAGTGTCAAACTCTATCCGCTAGACTACTAGCCGAGTATCTTGCCCGCCCGGTAACACACTTTTTTTAAATTAAGATTATTGCGTCTTAAAAGTAATTTATTTTCAGAGAAATTGGCGTTTTTCCCAAATAACACTTTATCTGTTCTTCGTCAACTCTGACCCCGAATCTCCTTATCAGGGGACGAACCATTTTGTGTAAAAACTTTCCGCTCGCCATTATTCATTGATCGTCAATCATCAGAAAGCGACTAAATTCAGTCTGCACGGAGTCTGTACTTCCCCACCTTTCTCTTTCCCCTCCCACTAATTTAGCAGTTGGGACTCAATGGGCTGCGGCGGAATGCTTCAAGGAGAGCCCTATTGAGGGTCAGAGGAATTTAAAAACAAACATTCTCTATGAAATCAACTGAATCGTAGGAAGCACGACTGCAATAATATTGCAGATTAACCGTTCAATCAGTGATTTCTAATTTAATTAATAATAGGGTAGGTACCAGCACTCCATTGTGGACTGCTAACTTCGCATCTTTGGACAATTTTTTGTTAGCGCCAACTGCGTTCAGTCCTCCATTAATGGAGTTACCTGCATTTACTCTTCTCTCAATATCTCTGTCAGCCTTCCCATCTCTCGTAAACATGCTTCCTAAATACACAAATTCATCCACCTGCTCCAAGTATTCCTCATTAACAGCTATATTGCACACTGTTTTCGTACTTTCTTTTTCAAACACCATTACTTTAGACTTACTTACATTCATCATTAACTCATTCTTCACGCATACTTCGTTCATACTAGACACGAGAGACTGCAGATGATCCATACTATTAGCAATCAGCACCGCATCATCAGCATACAACAGGCAACATACTTTCAGATTACTCAAATTCGCGCCCAATCCCACCTCTTTCAATTCTTGCATACAATTATCCATGTATAGATTGAATAACCATGGTGACATTACGCAGCCTTGTTTAATACCTTTTGTGATATCAAACCACCCCGTAAAACCACCGTTCACTTTAACACATGCAACGCTTCCCTCATATAGAGACGCAATTGCCTGAGTCAGATTCGCATTCACTCCATACTTGGACAACACCTTCCATAGCTTTTTCCTGTCGACTCGGTCGTATGCTTTTTGTAGATCTACAAAGGCACAGAAAAGTTTCTGGTTTTTTGCCAGAAACTTCTCGGTGAGCATACGCAATGAGAAGATCTGGTCCATGCACCCCCTTCCACTCATAAAAGCACCTTGCACATCCCATATTTTATCCTTTGTTTCCTTTCTTACCATTTCAATCAAAATTCTACCATACAGCTTGCCAACTGAACTTAGCAGGCTAATAGCCCTATGATTCCCACATTCTATACGTGACCCTTTACCTTTGTATAATGGCATGATCACTGCCCTTCTCCAATCTAAAGGCGTGTAACCTTCCTTTAAACATTGGTTAAAAAGATTGCACAACCATGTGAGAATTATACGGCTACCTCCTTTAAAATATTTAGCAGCAATGTTGTCGAAACCGACAGCCTTACCATTCTTCATACACTTAATTGATCTTTCTATCTCATCCATGCTAATTCCGGTAACATTCAGTCCATCATCATTCATATCTGATTCGCCGCTAGAATCACTGTCACTCACTTCGCTTTCAAAGACTTCCTCGAAATACTTCATCCATCTCTCTTTTATTTTTTCCTCATTCGTCAACATTTTTCCATCTTTCGATTTTATCACTTTCATGCTTCCGGTTTCAGGGCCACACCGGGACCTTTTGACTTCCTTCCAAAACAACTTAATGTTTTGTTGGAAATGGTTTGTCATTTTCATTCCTTCTTCCTCTTCCAGGCGTTTCTTTCGTTCTTTCACTCCAACTCTTACTTTTTTCTTACATTCCTTATATACTTCTTTCGCTCGATCCTTCTCTTCGCTGGAAGCACTGCCAGCCGCAATCAGACATAACCATGCTTTCTTCTTCTCTGAGACCAGTGCTTTAATATCATCATCCCACCATGCATCACCTTTCTTCCTACCTTGCGTACCTATTCCACAAACCTCCCTAGCAGATTCACAAAGACTCACTTTTATGTGGTTCCATGTTTCGTCTATGCTTAGACCGTCCATTTTTTTCTCATTCAATCTCATCTCTGCACAATTCACATACTTACTTCTCTCATTATCGTTTTGTAGTTTTTCTATTTTGATTCTTGTTGGAATTGGTACCGTTTTCACTTTAGAGCGCCAACCGCGAAAGAGGTTTACTCTCGACACCACCAAAAAGTGGTCAGTTTCAACCTCTGCCCCTCTGAAAACTCTCGTGTCCTCGGTAACGGCTCTCAACCTAGAGTCAATTACTACAAAATCGATAATTGATCTCTCATTTCCTCTTTCCCACGTATATTGGTGGATACCTTTATGATCGAAAAAAGTATTGGACACAAACAGGTTCCACTCTAAACATACTTCAAGTATTCTGTTCCCGTTGTCATTCGTTCTTTTATCCCCAAACAAACCTAAGGCCGATTCAAATCCGTCACGTCTAATTCCTACCCACCCATTCAAATCGCCTGCCATTATAATCCTTTCATTAATATTTTTCAGTCTCATCACATCATTCACACCAGTCCAAAAATCATCTTTCTCTTCGTCACTCTCAGAATTGACAGGGGCATAACAAACAACAAGAAACACCCTTGTCAAACCGATTTTGAAAGTAATCCACATTATTCTCGGACTTACACATTCATACTGCAACATACATTCAATCATTCTGGGAGACAGTAGTGCTGCAACACCCTGACACGCCCTCTCCGTATCTGGTCTCCCAGACCAAATGATGAGCCTATCATTATGCTGCATTGTACCGCTCCCTTTTTTCATACTCTCTGTTACACAAAGTATGTCCAAACATTTGCTAACCATTGCGTCACACAATTCATTCATCTTTCTTTCCATACCTCCTCTAATATTCCACGTACCAATTTGACATTGTTCGAGTTCCTTCCTCCTCTTTGCGCCACCGAAGGGTTGGCGATGTGATGGATAGCGAGCCTCATCGACACCTGTGTCGGCCATTCCCTTCTACGAACTGCTTATCTAGTCTTACATGCTGATACTTAGGTATAAATCACTAACATACAAATTAATATAATATTTAACTTAATCCTAACGCCATCAAAACTATTCCAGATGTCCAAATGAAAAAACTTAATCCTAAAACAAAAAGTATTATTTATTTTTCGGAATAACTTTATTGAGTAAAACCTCAAATTGTAATATTTAAATATTGAAGACAATATTAGTGATTTCTAAACGAAAATCTGAAACGAGAACGAGAATAGGGTCCCATTAGCGCAGTTGGTAGAGCACTGTCCCGGAAAGACAGGGGTCCTGGGTTCGAGTCCCAGATGTGACCGTTTCCTTTTCTGATTTTTCTGTTTCAGATTTTCGTTTAGAAATCACTAATATTGTCTTCAATATTTAAATATTACAATTTGAGGTTTTACTCAATAAAGTTATTCCGAAAAATAAATATTCATTCTAGACTTGCAGAAAAGTCAACAGATGTCGCACATTAAATAAAAAATAAGATAGGTTTATCTAAAAGACGCTGTCTGGATTGCATTTAGTTCGGGTTGAATCTTGCGATCATACATAAAGATAGTTGCCAATAAAAATGTGCGGTGAAAAAATGAAGACAATGTTAGTAGTTCTTATTCGAAGTATGATATAGTTAAAAGTGACCGAGGAGAATAGGGTCCCATTAGCGCAGTTGGTAGAGCACTGTCCCGGAAAGACAGGGGTCCTGGGTTCGAGTCCCAGATGTGACCGTTTCCTTTTCTGATTTTTCTGTTTCAGATTTTCGTTTAGAAATCACTAATATTGTCTTCTATATTTAAAAAGTATTATAATGAACACACTTCCTAAATACAAAACCTCATCCACCTGCTCCAAGTTCACCTGCTAAATTCGTCATTCACAACTATCTATAACTAGACACGAGATACTGTGATACAATACAATAACCACGGTGACATTACACAGCCTTGCTTAACACCTTTTGTGATATCAAACCACCCGTAAAAGCACTGTTCACCGTAACACATGCAACGCTTCCCTCATACAGAGATGCAATTGCCTGTGTGAGATTCGTATTCACTCCAAACTTGGACAACACCTTCCATAGCTCTTTCCTGTCAACTATTATTGATTTCTGATAAAACACTAAGATTTAATAATACTTTTGAGTTGCCTAATAATGCAGGGATACCTTGGTCCCCTGCTTGCTTCTCAACAATTATCTCTAAAACAAATATGATACAATACTCGTAATAAGACATATATTGCGCGGCGAGCTTTCCAAGACGAAGTTCTTTAAGTTGTGTTCAACAAACATTCAAATACTTGCGTTGCGTTTAACAAACACAAGAACACTGAGGTTTGTCTGTGGTGGAAGGACCGGTGTATCGGTTGATTTAAAACTTGGCTTGGTTGGAATGTGGAGCTCAACGCGGCTTTGAACATAATCCGTTTATTTATTTATTCATTTTCGGGAAATCGACAGTTTACATTGAGTTCAGTTCAGTTTGTACATAAGTATTATATAGTTAAATAAAACCAATTATGGATTTCCTCCTTGTGACTTTAACTGAGACAGCATAATATGGAATAAGTAAATTAAATTTGTGAGACAGTCACAGCTCGAGTTCGCCTCGGTCACTTGGAATCCTCAATATCAAACATACATTGATCTTGACCCTTGCACATAGAAAGAAAGGGTCTTAGTTTAAATTAACTTGAACAATTAGAAATCAATAAAAGAACCAATGACCCTAATATAACATTAATTAATAAAATTATTTATTCCCCGTTTCTAAGTATGTTCACAAAACCTAAACAATATAACACATTTAAATAAATTAATAACTGCTACATCATTATTAAACGATAACATTAATGAGGGGAAAACAGACTTCAAAATACCCCCACAGAATATGAAATCTATTGTTACAATTATTTTATCAGTAAATTGGTTTAACCGGAAATAAATCTTTTTTTTTTAATGTGTTTATTCAGTTTTTTTATTTGTACATTATTTTCTCTTACTTAGATCCTACAAAACTGATCAATCAGTTTAATTGTAAGAAATCTCTCACTTTTTCTATTTATTATCTTATAATAATATATTTAATTTCAACTTGATATCTTGATCCTCAATATTAATTGTTTTTATATTTGACGGAGGTAGAACGATCTAATTTTCGTTTTAATTTTTGAATGACATGTCTCATTTTTAATATCTTCTGGTAATGAGTTAAATAATTCCGGAATTTTATGTCTTTTTGTTCTATCTCCGTATACATTTTGCGATATTTTAATAATAATCATTTGTGCTTCTCTATGCCTAGTAGGGTAGTTATGGTTTACAGGTTTTTTGAATTCTGTGTTCCAGAATTCATCTAGCGTTAGTTGGTAATCTATCCTACTATGTATAGAGAGTACATTACACAAAGAAAACATTTTTTTATAATCGCCTTCACATAATTGTATTTTAGTTTTGCCTGATATCAATTTTAGGAAACGGATTTGTAATTGTTCTATTTTATTTAAGTACGTTTTATACGTTAATCCGTAACTATTTACTCCGTATCCTATAATTGATTCCGCTAATGCATTATATATGTATACAGTATAATATATTTTTATTAACAAAGTTTTTTAGGTGATAAAATTTCCCTAAAATGGATCTTAATCTATTACATACATTTTCAATGTGATTTGACCAGTTAAAATTGACATCTATTGTAAGACCAAGGTATGTATATTGGTAAACTTTTTCTATGTTTGGGCATTTACATGGCAGAGATTGGTTTTTTGTGTGTAAACAATCGTATGAATGACTTTTTATATGCAGTTCTTTATCCTGACAACTTGCATATGGAGAGTTTATAAGCATATATTTTGTTTTTTTTTGCGTTAATAATAATTCCATTGTCGTGGGACCATTTAATTATGTTATTTAGGTCTGTTTGTAAAAATTCCTCAATTTTCTGTAGATTTCTGTCAGCACCATAGACATATGAATTAATTCCTATGTCTGTGGTCAGCACATATGATGCAAGTATCATCTGCAAACATGTAACATTTACAACGTTTTATTTCGTTAGGTAAACTGTTTACTTGCATTATATAACACGTAGGTCCCGATATCGACCCTGTTGCTACTCCAGTGTCTGTTAACATTTCATCACTGAAAATTCCGTCAATTTTAACTTTAATTTTTCTATTTAACAGATAATTTTTAAACATTTTATGTAAAGGACCTCTAATACCACATTCTTCCATTGCCTTTAGTAATGTTTGATGGTCCAATGTGTCAAAGGCCTTTTTAAAGTCTATAAAAATTATACCAACGTAATATTTTTCATTTAAATGACAATTTATATGGTCAGTGAAATTAGAAAGTAATTGTGTAGTACTTTTTTCTTTTTGAAATCCGTACTGTATGGGATTTATGATTCTGTTTTTTTCTATAAAAAATTGTATTTGGTTAAAGATAGCTCTTTCAATAATTTTATCAATACACGAGAGAATCGCAATTGGTCGATAGTTTGTGAAATCTTTGTGATTTCCTGATTTATAAATAGGTCTGATGATGGATGTTTTAAGTTCGTCAGGCATGATGCTTTTATTTACACAAAGGTTAATTAATTTAGTAAGGACTGGAATTATATTATCAGCAATTAACTTCAGGTCTTTAATTCTTATTTGGTCGTTGCCTTCTGACTTTTTAACATCCATATCATTAATTATTTTGTTTATATCTTTTTCTGTTACAGGTCTAAATCTCATTGACATAATAGCAGGAGTTGTATACATGTTACGATCTAAGAATTTTGTAGTACAATTGTGTCTTATGTCTTTTATTTCATTTACGAATGTTGTAGCAAATTTATCGCATAAAAATTTTGTGTCTCCTTGATTTCCCATATGTTGAAGGATTATTTTATCTAGATTTTGTTTAGGTTTTCCTATTAGGTTGTTTATTTCGTCCCAGAGTTTCCTCGGGTTTCCGTTTAAGCTATTTATTACATTTTTGTGGAATGCGTTTTTAGTAATATTAATATGTTTGTTTGTTTTGTTTCTATATCGAGTATATTCTAAACGAAATACCGGGTTATTTGGGCTATTCTTACATTTTCGGTAAAGATAATCTCTTTTTTTAATAATAAATTGGGAGGGGGTAAAATAGAATCACATTAATAAGTCCTATAAACGTGGCTAAAACCACAGTTTGGAAATGGCCTTGAAAGCCGAAACAGCTGTAAAAATAAAAATAAAAAACAAAAAATACTTGCAGAAATTAATAATTATATTATTAAATTTAATTTTAAATAAATTTTTTAAATTTTTTAATGGAGTTGGAAATATCCAATACAAATGTATTAAGAGGAAACTACCAGCCAAAAATGTGTATATTCTTGGTATACCTTATATTGTAGGTAATAGGCATTAAAATCGCTTGACAAACGGAGTCTAGAAACGTTCGATTAGCACAAAACTGGTTTTTATTTATTTTGTAAATAATTTTATAAGAAAGCAAAAAAGTTAATCAAGTGAAACTGTCACAGAAAATCTAAGCTATAAAACTGTATTTATTAAAGTTGTTTCCTTTACGCATTCATACATTTCTATTGAAATTTTTTATTTTTTTTTAGTTGCTTACATTTATGTTTTTTATTGAGTAATTTATTAATTTATTTGTATTCTACTCAAGCGAAACGATAGGAAAACCTTCAATTTTTCTAATGTAAAGCACCTAAAGCACCTATCGTATCATTTTAGTGATCATCGGCTTGATTCTACCGCTATAAATAAACGCAGAAAAATTTCTGATGCCCTATTCTCATACAAAATCGATAACAATCTCATTGATTCATCATATCTTCAGAGGAACACAACACCAGATCGAACGACTTAAGGCGAAGCTTAATGCCAAATCACTATTTTGATTAATCTTTATAACGAATTGGTGTACATTATGAATACCAAATTTTTTTCTTTAGATAAATCGAAAGTTTTCCTATTGCTTCTCTTGAGTAGAATACAAATAAAAATATAAATGTAAACAACTATTTTTTTTTAATAGAAATGTATGAACGCGTAATGGAAAAAACTTTTTAAAAATATGGTATTATAGCTAAGATATTTGTGACAGTTTCACTTGATCAACTTTTTTGCTTACTTATAAAATTATTTACAAAATAAGTAAAAACCAGTTTTGTGCTTGATACCAAGAAATACACTTTTTTGGCTTGTAGTTTCCTCTTAAGCCCACGCATTACCAATTTTTACCGATTTATAACAAGTTTCTAAGTTCTAAAAAAATATACTTCATTTTCGTAGATAATATATTGTAATGGTAAGATAAGTTGGAGCGCCAAATGTAATGTATAATTTGTTAAGGTAAAAATACGGTAGAGCAGAGATGTCCATCTCATGATTGTGGGATTAATTTCCTGTCAAGTAAGTTGGGTGATCATAAATAATAAGAATGAATTCTTAATGGAAAATATATTGAAACATCAAAAGTCACAACAAAGGAGTACAGATGATACACATGTAACCATAGAAATAAATATAGGCACATACCCGATGGACTCCTGAATCAAACTAAACTAACTTAACGTGAAACGAAAGAATGACAACGAATGGCGAATGAAACCTTGCTCTCGGCAGCGGGGAACGGACCCGAGTCGAAAGCCAGGACATCCTTCTCTTGGTGGAAGCGGGAGGACGCAACTCCTTCAATGGACGCCTGCAGGGGCATCAGGCCTGCAGCACGTGGTAGTCGACCAGACTCTTCAACGGAGCCAAGACAGCAATCCGATTTCTTAGTGGCAGCGGGAGGACGCAACTCCTTCAATGGACGCCTGCAGGGGCATCAGGCCTGCAGCACGTGGTAGTCGACCAGACTCTTCAACGGAGCCAAGACAGCAATCCGATTTCTTAGTGGCAGCGGGAGGACGCAACTCCTTCAATGGACGCCTGCAGGGGCATCAGGCCTGCAGCACGTGGTAGTCGACCAGACTCTTCAACGGAGCCAAGACAGCAATCCGATTTCTTAGTGGCAGCGGGAGGACGCAACTCCTTCAATGGACGCCTGCAGGGGCATCAGGCCTGCAGCACGTGGTAGTCGACCAGTCTCTTCAACGGAGCCAAGACAGCAATCCGTTTTCTTGCGACACGGGGACACTCCGCCAAGAACAACCAGCCACAGCTAGGACCAAGCCAATCTCGGTTTCAAGTCCGAAACACGAGCACTCCGACATGACCATCGGCCAACACTCAATAAAAGCGGGATTCCATATTCCCCACTAAAATAATAACAAACACGAACTGTACGTGAATGGATAAACACCCCGCGGCTTGTTTAAAAAAAAATAATAACTTCTGTTCACATGATTAACTCAGATTGAAACCCCTTAAAAGGAGGGTGACTGGATCCACCGACCCACCGGCCTAATGGGCCGGGGAGGAAGTGACCATCGACAAAACTGTCCTTCCTTCCTTCAAAATATTGCCAAAGTTCGAAAAAAAATACCCATAGACAAAATAAACCCAATTAAGCAAGAACTTCTCATGTCACAAAATATTTATGTGACAATATATTTATTTGTTATGGCGAAACGTCAATTATTTGAAATTCCCTCAAAAGAAAAAAATCGCAAAGTAAACTCCAAAAATTATTAAAAACACGTTTTGTTCTGTTATTTGATATGTTATAGGCATGAAAAAATTCAATGAATTTATTAAAAGATGTTTGCCCTATTTATTGAGAGATGTTTGCTCTATTTATTGAGAGATGTGTTCTCTATTTATTGAGAGATGTTTTCTCTATTTCGAAGTAATTTATGAAAAATTTCACCATTTTTGCTTATTTCTTATCGTTGTTTTAATATTAGCGCGCTCCCTCTAACATTCGTATTTACATATCTCCCTTATAAACCATCTTTGAAAGCGTACTACGGGGCCTTAATAAGAACACCGCACTTTTAATATTAGCGCGCTCCCTCTAACAGTCGTATTTACATATCTCCCTTATAAACCATCTTTGAAAGCGTACTACGGGGCCTTAATTAGAACACCGCACTTTTAATATTAGCGCGCTCCCTCTAACAGTCGTATTTACATATCTCCCTTATAAACCATCTTTGAAAGCGTACTACGGGGCCTTAAGGGCCCGCTTTCCGCGTAAAGAATTTAGATTTGGGCAACACCTACAAAATTTAGTGTTAAAAGAATCCGACAGAGGTGTCTGAATTCGTATTAGGAATAATTTTGGGGATTATGAAATTAAATTACCGACATCTATTGCAATTTTAGAAAAACAGAACCATTTTTAGTTAGCACCGACCTTAGAGTAATAATGCACCGACCAAATGAGAACGAAGTCGATATGAAGATGGTTCTCAAAATATGGGTTTTATTACGGATTTAATTAATTTTTTTTTTTTAATTTTACAAAAAACATTTACGAAAGTTATTTGTATAGGTATAAAAATTACTTTACTTTACTAAAATACTATTCTCACTTTTATAAAAGTAATTTATAACTTTTATAAAATCAATAAATATATTTTTACATCAATAAGGTTTTAAACTTTTTTACTCGAAAACTATCTTAAAACGTTGGAATTCCAAAAAAAGTTTTTTTTTCTTTTTTACTTGTACTATCAATTAGAATCACCTCCCGAAGTTTGTGCACTTTACCCCCGACATCTTGTATAATATGCGCAATATAATATTTATACAAGTGTAATATCTACTTTTGTACATTTATATAAATTATATACACGTTTACATTTTTATGCTCATCAAATTTATTATATTATAAAGATAGATAGAAAGATCCTTAGTGCTTCCTGAGGACTTACAAATCAGAAGACTTTTTTGTAATTATTTATTTATTCATTTAAACAATTCAATAATTATAAAGAGTAATAAAACATGTAAGCAACATAAAATTACATTCTAAAATGTGAAAGGGGCTCTATTTATTTACATTTTTATGAAATTACTACTTTTAATAGTTTAAGCTTTCAGTGAACTTTCAATTTTATTTTTAACTTCTCTAAATATTATTTGTTTAAATTGTCAAATATAATTTAATCACAAACACAAGATTCACTCAAAATGAAAGATTGGTGGTTCTGAAATGTTCCCATAAATACGGTGAAAGAACCCTAAACTATGAACTTATTGCCCTAAACATGCTTCGAGCGAAATGCGGATCTGGAAACCTTATCGTCAATCTGAGCAAAACATACCATGAACGTCAATATAGCAACAGCCTTTGTTCTGCTGCAGTTTCATTAAATGCCGAGAGATCCGTTTACAGTCTCCAAAAAGCAATACTGGGGCACAACCCTAGAAGCCAAGCTAAATGATTGGAATACAGAAAGATAAAAACACACCATTGTCAAAAACATCTTGGCCGTAAATGATTAAATAAAATTAGATTTATTCAGGAAGGCAAGCATTACGGTGATCGATGTTAAAAATCTAACATAGCCCTAGAATAACTCCAGTATCTTTAAGAAACCTTTCTCTTAAAGCTCAGAAAAAAACTTTCCATGACAGTTAGATATACCACTCTACAACAAGGCCGCGTACGGTAAAACTGTAAAAAAAAATAAAGTAATAAATAACAAAATAAATATTTCACAACACAATAATTTCATCGAAAATCTTAAATCCGTTTCACCTTTCTACATTTTCTATATTCTCCTTAAGAGTATAATCCTTAGATAATGCCTTTTCAAATTATTCGTGGAAGCTAGAAAAAAAATAAAATCATTGATTATAACTGCACTTCAAGTGACCTTTTAAATAACAGTAAAGGGCTCAAATGATTTTATTGTTACGTCCGTGCCTTTGCATCTTTACAAGACTTGGGCAAAACATTCTGTAGCAGAGTATAGATTTCACATCTGAAACATAATTAAAGAGTTTATTGAAAATAGAACACCAAGGTACGGTTAGTCAAAAAACGTACAATAAAGTTAATTCTGGGAAGAAATTGTACAGTTGACATTCAGGACAGGTTCACTCCCTCCTCCTCAAAAAAGACCCTCTATACAGCATTCTCAAAGATGACACAGGCTCTGAGAGAAATTATTTTCTTCAGGGCCTCCTTCCGACATAAAAAATAACATCACTGAACTAAATTATATTATTGTAGAAAGCAATCACTTTGTGGTTTGACATATTTAATAAAATAAAATACTTTTTTGTTTTAAAACCACGATATTTATTAATTTAAGAACCGACCGGTTTCGCTTTACTTAAGCATCATCAGGGTACAAATTAATACTAAACAAGAAGTACATAATGTGTGCATATATATAACAAAATATAGAGGGAGACAACATGATACAAATATATTATAGAGGGAGACAACATGATACAAATATAAGCAACACAAAGACGGTCATAAAATACATTAACATAAGTGTACAAGTAATGGAAAACCGCTAGATAATTATGTAGACTAATGGGTTATACGAATAAATCGGGAAAAACAAAACATCAATAAAACCTCAATAATAACGGTTTTTCCGAATTTGCAAATCATTTGATCGATAAAGATCATACATTCTGTCATAGAACCGGTGCTAACATCTTACATAAAAACGGGCATGGTAACAGACTAAACAATTTAGAGGCACTAGAAATTAAAAAAGCTGTAAAAACCAAAAGTCAGATACTTAATAATCAATTAGACATATCAAGTAGTCCAATATTAAGTCTGTTTCCAATAAACCCATAAAAAATTCCCAGTTCTCCTTACCTCCTTACCACCTTGCCAGTTGATGTTTTGTTTCTCCCGATTTATTCGTATAACCCATTAGTCTACATAATTATCTAGCGGTTTTTCCATTACTTGTGCACTTATGTTAATGTATTTTATGACCGTCTTTGTGTTGCTTATATTTGTATCATGTTGTCTCCCTCTATATTTTGTTATATATATGCACACATTATGTACTTTTTGTTTAGTATTAATTTGTACCCTGATGATGCTTAAGTAAAGCGAAACCGGTCGGTTCTTAAATTAATAAATATCGTGGTTTTAAAACAAAAAAGTATTTTATTTTATTTAATTATATTCCCCACAGTTTCAGAACTTTCGATAGCTTTTTTCGCTGGCCCGTTCATTATTTTTCTGGATTCCAAGTTCGAGTATTGTTATTTGAAACAGGTGGCCCATATTATTATTACATATTATATTATATTTCGGACATCGTTGCATTGTGAATCATTAGAGCAGATCTTAGAGTAATATTACTCTAAGGAGCAGATGTAAAGTGACGTGTGTATTTGTGTACGTAGAAAGTTAATTCGCAAATAAATCACGATCGTATAGGAACAAGAAAAGAGACAAGACAACAAGAAAATTAAATTAATAAAAATTTACCCCGTAATTTCTAATGCATTGGAATTAGTTTTATTTCCCAAAGTACCTATTCTGAAAAAAAAATAATAACTTTTTACTACACAATACATAAATAAAAATATGAATTATTAATTTTTATAGTAAATTATCGTTTATAATAAATATAAGCTTATAAATCAAAAATTGTATTTTTTTCTTCTCACCTATTAGATAGGATATAATTTTATGAGATAACATTTTTTCTTTGAAATACGGGATATCTTTCGTGTATTTCCCATCTTTGAAAAAACAATATTTATTAACTCATAAACTTTACACGCGTAAAAATTATCTTTATAAATTCAAATATTTGCACGTAATCGCACGTCTGTAGATCATAGAACGATGAACGACACGTCTGCCCCCAAAGCCCTCGAGTTGGCGAATGAACTTCTCAAAGAAAGATAGTTTAATCTGCAAGTCGGAGCGAGCGCGCTATAATAAATATGATTTAAAAGCAATAGGCGTAAGCGACAGTTGTGAAAATGTTTAATAAATCACGGCGTATTTCAAAAATAGCAAAAATTACTTATGGGGTCTATTGAGTAGCATTAAAAGAAGCATTGTGATTTTTTTCATACATATAACTTGTAAAATAACAGAAATAAACGTGTTAATAATATTTTTCGGAGCATACTTTGCGATTTATTTCTATCGAGGGAATTTCAAATAATTACCGTTTCGGCTTTTGGAACAAATAGATACTATCTTAAAGAATAACATATATTTTTTTAAGAGCTTAAAAACTTCAAAATTTTAAGGAAAGTATGTCGGAAATTGGATGAAATTCGAATAGTGGGCCCTTAATTAGAACACCGCACTTTTAATATTAGCGCGCTCCCTCTAACAGTCGTATTTACATATCTCCCTTATAAATCATCTTTGAAAGCGTACTACGGGGCCTTAATTAGAACACCGCACTTTTAATATTAGCGCGCTCCCTCTAACAGTCGTATTTACATATCTCCCTTATAAACCATCTTTGAAAGCGTACTACGGGGCCTTAATTAGAACACCGCACTTTTAATATTAGCGCGCTCCCTCTAACAGTCGTATTTACATATCTCCCTTATAAACCATCTTTGAAAGCGTACTACGGGGCCTTAATTAGAACACCGCACTTTTAATATTAGCGCGCTCCCTCTAACAGTCGTATTTACATATCTCCCTTATAAACCATCTTTGAAAGCGTACTACGGGGCCTTAATTAGAACACCGCACTTTTAATATTAGCGCGCTCCCTCTAACAGTCGTATTTACATATCTCCCTTATAAACCATCTTTGAAAGCGTACTACGGGGCCTTAATTAGAACACCGCACTTTTAATATTAGCGCGCTCCCTCTAACAGTCGTATTTACATATCTCCCTTATAAACCATCTTTGAAAGCGTACTACGGGGCCTTAATTAGAACACCGCACTTTTAATATTAGCGCGCTCCCTCTAACAGTCGTATTTACATATCTCCCTTATAAACCATCTTTGAAAGCGTACTACGGGGCCTTAATTAGAACACCGCACTTTTAATATTAGCGCGCTCCCTCTAACAGTCGTATTTACATATCTCCCTTATAAACCATATTTGAAAGCGTACTACGGGGCCTTAATTAGAACACCGCACTTTTAATATTAGCGCGCTCCCTCTAACAGTCGTATTTACATATCTCCCTTATAAACCATCTTTGAAAGCGTACTACGGGGCCTTAATTAGAACACCGCACTTTTAATATTAGCGCGCTCCCTCTAACAGTCGTATTTACATATCTCCCTTATAAACCATCTTTGAAAGCGTACTACGGGGCCTTAATTAGAACACCGCACTTTTAATATTAGCGCGCTCCCTCTAACAGTCGTATTTACATAACTCCCTTATAAACCATCTTTGAAAGCGTACTACAGGGCCTTAATTAGAACACCGCACTTTTAATATTAGCGCGCTCCCTCTAACAGTCGTATTTAAATATCTCCCTTATAAACCATCTTTGAAAGCGTACTACGGGGCCTTAATTAGAACACCGCACTTTTAATATTAGCGCGCTCCCTCTAACAGTCGTATTTACATATCTCCCTTATAAACCATCTTTGAAAGCGTACTACGGGGCCTTAATTAGAACACCGCACTTTTAATATTAGCGCGCTCCCTCTAACAGTCGTATTTACATATCTCCCTTATAAACCATCTTTGAAAGCGTACTACGGGGCCTTAATTAGAACACCGCACTTTTAATATTAGCGCGCTCCCTCTAACAGTCGTATTTACATATCTCCCTTATAAACCATCTTTGAAAGCGTACTACGGGGCCTTAATTAGAACACCGCACTTTTAATATTAGCGCGCTCCCTCTAACAGTCGTATTTACATATCTCCTTTATAAATCATCTTTGAAAGCGTACTACGGGGCCTTAATTAGAACACCGCACTTTTAATATTAGCGCGCTCCCTCTAACAGTCGTATTTACATATCTCCCTTATAAACCATCTTTGAAAGCGTACTACGGGGCCTTAATTAGAACACCGCACTTTTAATATTAGCGCGCTCCCTCTAACAGTCGTATTTACATATCTCCCTTATAAACCATCTTTGAAAGCGTATTACGGGGCCTTAATTAGAACACCGCACTTTTAATATTAGCGCGCTCCCTCTAACAGTCGTATTTACATATCTCCCTTATAAACCATCTTTGAAAGCGTACTACGGGGCCTTAATTAGAACACCGCACTTTTAATATTAGCGCGCTCCCTCTAACAGTCGTATTTACATATCTCCCTTATAAACCATCTTTGAAAGCGTACTACGGGGCCTTAATTAGAACACCGCACTTTTAATATTAGCGCGCTCCCTCTAACAGTCGTATTTACATATCTCCCTTATAAACCATCTTTGAAAGCGTACTACGGGGCCTTAATTAGAACACCGCACTTTTAATATTAGCGCGCTCCCTCTAACAGTCGTATTTACATATCTCCCTTATAAACCATCTTTGAAAGCGTACTACGGGGCCTTAATTAGAACACCGCACTTTTAATATTAGCGCGCTCCCTCTAACAGTCGTATTTACATATCTCCCTTATAAACCATCTTTGAAAGCGTACTACGGGGCCTTAATTAGAACACCGCACTTTTAATATTAGCGCGCTCCCTCTAACAGTCGTATTTACATATCTCCCTTATAAACCATCTTTGAAAGCGTACTACGGGGCCTTAATTAGAACACCGCACTTTTAATATTAGCGCGCTCCCTCTAACAGTCGTATTTACATATCTCCCTTATAAACCATCTTTGAAAGCGTACTACGGGGCCTTAATTAGAACACCGCACTTTTAATATTAGCGCGCTCCCTCTAACAGTCGTATTTACATATCTCCCTTATAAACCATCTTTGAAAGCGTACTACGGGGCCTTAATTAGAACACCGCACTTTTAATATAAGCGCGCTCCCTCTAACAGTCGTATTTACATATCTCCCTTATAAACCATCTTTGAAAGCGTACTACGGGGCCTTAATTAGAACACCGCACTTTTAATATTAGCGCGCTCCCTCTAACATTCGTATTTACATATCTCCCTTAAAAACCATCTTTGAAAGCGTACTACGGGGCCTTAATTAGAACACCGCACTTTTAATATTAGCGCGCTCCCTCTAACATTCGTATTTACATATCTCCCTTATAAACCATCTTTGAAAGCGTACTACGGGGCCTTAATTAGAACACCGCACTTTTAATATTAGCGCGCTCCCTCTAACAGTCGTATTTACATATCTCCCTTATAAACCATCTTTGAAAGCGTACTACGGGGCCTTAATTAGAACACCGCACTTTTAATATTAGCGCGCTCCCTCTAACAGTCGTATTTACATATCTCCCTTATAAACCATCTTTGAAAGCGTACTACGGGGCCTTAATTAGAACACCGCACTTTTAATATTAGCGCGCTCCCTCTAACAGTCGTATTTACATATCTCCCTTATAAACCATCTTTGAAAGCGTACTACGGGGCCTTAATTAGAACACCGCACTTTTAATATTAGCGCGCTCCCTCTAACAGTCGTATTTACATATCTCCCTTATAAACCATCTTTGAAAGCGTACTACGGGGCCTTAATTAGAACACCGCACTTTTAATATTAGCGCGCTCCCTCTAACAGTCGTATTTACATATCTCCCTTATAAACCATCTTTGAAAGCGTACTACGGGGCCTTAATTAGAACACCGCACTTTTAATATTAGCGCGCTCCCTCTAACAGTCGTATTTACATATCTCCCTTATAAACCATCTTTGAAAGCGTACTACGGGGCCTTAATTAGAACACCGCACTTTTAATATTAGCGCGCTCCCTCTAACAGTCGTATTTACATATCTCCCTTATAAACCATCTTTGAAAGCGTACTACGGGGCCTTAATTAGAACACCGCACTTTTAATATTAGCGCGCTCCCTCTAACAGTCGTATTTACATATCTCCCTTATAAACCATCTTTGAAAGCGTACTACGGGGCCTTAATTAGAACACCGCACTTTTAATATTAGCGCGCTCCCTCTAACAGTCGTATTTACATATCTCCCTTATAAACCATCTTTGAAAGCGTACTACGGGGCCTTAATTAGAACACCGCACTTTTAATATTAGCGCGCTCCCTCTAACAGTCGTATTTACATATCTCCCTTATAAACCATCTTTGAAAGCGTACTACGGGGCCTTAATTAGAACACCGCACTTTTAATATTAGCGCGCTCCCTCTAACAGTCGTATTTACATATCTCCCTTATAAACCATCTTTGAAAGCGTACTACGGGGCCTTAATTAGAACACCGCACTTTTAATATTAGCGCGCTCCCTCTAACAGTCGTATTTACATATCTCCCTTATAAACCATCTTTGAAAGCGTACTACGGGGCCTTAATTAGAACACCGCACTTTTAATATTAGCGCCCTCCCTCTAACAGTCGTATTTACATATCTCCCTTATAAACCATCTTTGAAAGCGTACTACGGGGCCTTAATTAGAACACCGCACTTTTAATATTAGCGCGCTCCCTCTAACAGTCGTATTTACATATCTCCCTTATAAACCATCTTTGAAAGCGTACTACGGGGCCTTAATTAGAACACCGCACTTTTAATATTAGCGCGCTCCCTCTAACAGTCGTATTTACATATCTCCCTTATAAACCATCTTTGAAAGCGTACTACGGGGCCTTAATTAGAACACCGCACTTTTAATATTAGCGCGCTCCCTCTAACAGTCGTATTTACATATCTCCCTTATAAACCATCTTTGAAAGCGTACTACGGGGCCTTAATTAGAACACCGCACTTTTAATATTAGCGCGCTCCCTCTAACAGTCGTATTTACATATCTCCCTTATAAATCATCTTTGAAAGCGTACTACGGGGCCTTAATTAGAACACCGCACTTTTAATATTAGCGCGCTCCCTCTAACAGTCGTATTTACATATCTCCCTTATAAACCATCTTTGAAAGCGTACTACGGGGCCTTAATTAGAACACCGCACTTTTAATATTAGCGCGCTCCCTCTAACAGTCGTATTTACATATCTCCCTTATAAACCATCTTTGAAAGCGTACTACGGGGCCTTAATTAGAACACCGCACTTTTAATATTAGCGCGCTCCCTCTAACAGTCGTATTTACATATCTCCCTTATAAACCATCTTTGAAAGCGTACTACGGGGCCTTAATTAGAACACCGCACTTTTAATATTAGCGCGCTCCCTCTAACAGTCGTATTTACATATCTCCCTTATAAACCATCTTTGAAAGCGTACTACGGGGCCTTAATTAGAACACCGCACTTTTAATATTAGCGCGCTCCCTCTAACAGTCGTATTTACATATCTCCCTTATAAACCATCTTTGAAAGCGTACTACGGGGCCTTAATTAGAACACCGCACTTTTAATATTAGCGCGCTCCCTCTAACAGTCGTATTTACATATCTCCCTTATAAACCATCTTTGAAAGCGTACTACGGGGCCTTAATTAGAACACCGCACTTTTAATATTAGCGCGCTCCCTCTAACAGTCGTATTTACATATCTCCCTTATAAACCATCTTTGAAAGCGTACTACGGGGCCTTAATTAGAACACCGCACTTTTAATATTAGCGCGCTCCCTCTAACAGTCGTATTTACATATCTCCCTTATAAACCATCTTTGAAAGCGTACTACGGGGCCTTAATTAGAACACCGCACTTTTAATATTAGCGCGCTCCCTCTAACAGTCGTATTTACATATCTCCCTTATAAACCATCTTTGAAAGCGTACTACGGGGCCTTAATTAGAACACCGCACTTTTAATATTAGCGCGCTCCCTCTAACAGTCGTATTTACATATCTCCCTTATAAACCATCTTTGAAAGCGTACTACGGGGCCTTAATTAGAACACCGCACTTTTAATATTAGCGCGCTCCCTCTAACAGTCGTATTTTTATATCTCCCTTATAAACCATCTTTGAAAGCGTACTACGGGGCCTTAATTAGAACACCGCACTTTTAATATTAGCGCGCTCCCTCTAACAGTCGTATTTACATATCTCCCTTATAAACCATCTTTGAAAGCGTACTACGGGGCCTTAATTAGAACACCGCACTTTTAATATTAGCGCGCTCCCTCTAACAGTCGTATTTACATATCTCCCTTATAAACCATCTTTGAAAGCGTACTACGGGGCCTTAATTAGAACACCGCACTTTTAATATTAGCGCGCTCCCTCTAACAGTCGTATTTACATATCTCCCTTATAAACCATCTTTGAAAGCGTACTACGGGGCCTTAATTAGAACACCGCACTTTTAATATTAGCGCGCTCCCTCTAACAGTCGTATTTACATATCTCCCTTATAAACCATCTTTGAAAGCGTACTACGGGGCCTTAATTAGAACACCGCACTTTTAATATTAGCGCGCTCCCTCTAACAGTCGTATTTACATATCTCCCTTATAAACCATCTTTGAAAGCGTACTACGGGGCCTTAATTAGAACACCGCACTTTTAATATTAGCGCGCTCCCTCTAACAGTCGTATTTACATATCTCCCTTATAAACCATCTTTGAAAGCGTACTACGGGGCCTTAATTAGAACACCGCACTTTTAATATTAGCGCGCTCCCTCTAACAGTCGTATTTACATATCTCCCTTATAAACCATCTTTGAAAGCGTACTACGGGGCCTTAATTAGAACACCGCACTTTTAATATTAGCGCGCTCCCTCTAACAGTCGTATTTACATATCTCCCTTATAAACCATCTTTGAAAGCGTACTACGGGGCCTTAATTAGAACACCGCACTTTTAATATTAGCGCCCTCCCTCTAACAGTCGTATTTACATATCTCCCTTATAAACCATCTTTGAAAGCGTACTACGGGGCCTTAATTAGAACACCGCACTTTTAATATTAGCGCGCTCCCTCTAACAGTCGTATTTACATATCTCCCTTATAAACCATCTTTGAAAGCGTACTACGGGGCCTTAATTAGAACACCGCACTTTTAATATTAGCGCGCTCCCTCTAACAGTCGTATTTACATATCTCCCTTATAAACCATCTTTGAAAGCGTACTACGGGGCCTTAATTAGAACACCGCACTTTTAATATTAGCGCGCTCCCTCTAACAGTCGTATTTACATATCTCCCTTATAAACCATCTTTGAAAGCGTACTACGGGGCCTTAATTAGAACACCGCACTTTTAATATTAGCGCGCTCCCTCTAACAGTCGTATTTACATATCTCCCTTATAAACCATCTTTGAAAGCGTACTACGGGGCCTTAATTAGAACACCGCACTTTTAATATTAGCGCGCTCCCTCTAACAGTCGTATTTACATATCTCCCTTATAAACCATCTTTGAAAGCGTAATACGGGGCCTTAATTAGAACACCGCACTTTTAATATTAGCGCGCTCCCTCTAACAGTCGTATTTACATATCTCCCTTATAAACCATCTTTGAAAGCGTACTACGGGGCCTTAATTAGAACACCGCACTTTTAATATTAGCGCGCTCCCTCTAACAGTCGTATTTACATATCTCCCTTATAAACCATCTTTGAAAGCGTACTACGGGGCCTTAATTAGAACACCGCACTTTTAATATTAGCGCGCTCCCTCTAACAGTCGTATTTACATATCTCCCTTATAAACCATCTTTGAAAGCGTACTACGGGGCCTTAATTAGAACACCGCACTTTTAATATTAGCGCGCTCCCTCTAACAGTCGTATTTACATATCTCCCTTATAAACCATCTTTGAAAGCGTACTACGGGGCCTTAATTAGAACACCGCACTTTTAATATTAGCGCGCTCCCTCTAACAGTCGTATTTACATATCTCCCTTATAAACCATCTTTGAAAGCGTACTACGGGGCCTTAATTAGAACACCGCACTTTTAATATTAGCGCGCTCCCTCTAACAGTCGTATTTACATATCTCCCTTATAAACCATCTTTGAAAGCGTACTACGGGGCCTTAATTAGAACACCGCACTTTTAATATTAGCGCGCTCCCTCTAACAGTCGTATTTACATATCTCCCTTATAAACCATCTTTGAAAGCGTACTACGGGGCCTTAATTAGAACACCGCACTTTTAATATTAGCGCGCTCCCTCTAACAGTCGTATTTACATATCTCCCTTATAAACCATCTTTGAAAGCGTACTACGGGGCCTTAATTAGAACACCGCACTTTTAATATTAGCGCGCTCCCTCTAACAGTCGTATTTACATATCTCCCTTATAAACCATCTTTGAAAGCGTACTACGGGGCCTTAATTAGAACACCGCACTTTTAATATTAGCGCGCTCCCTCTAACAGTCGTATTTACATATCTCCCTTATAAACCATCTTTGAAAGCGTACTACGGGGCCTTAATTAGAACACCGCACTTTTAATATTAGCGCGCTCCCTCTAACAGTCGTATTTACATATCTCCCTTATAAACCATCTTTGAAAGCGTACTACGGGGCCTTAATTAGAACACCGCACTTTTAATATTAGCGCGCTCCCTCTAACAGTCGTATTTACATATCTCCCTTATAAACCATCTTTGAAAGCGTACTACGGGGCCTTAATTAGAACACCGCACTTTTAATATTAGCGCGCTCCCTCTAACAGTCGTATTTACATATCTCCCTTATAAACCATCTTTGAAAGCGTACTACGGGGCCTTAATTAGAACACCGCACTTTTAATATTAGCGCGCTCCCTCTAACAGTCGTATTTACATATCTCCCTTATAAACCATCTTTGAAAGCGTACTACGGGGCCTTAATTAGAACACCGCACTTTTAATATTAGCGCGCTCCCTCTAACAGTCGTATTTACATATCTCCCTTATAAACCATCTTTGAAAGCGTACTACGGGGCCTTAATTAGAACACCGCACTTTTAATATTAGCGCGCTCCCTCTAACAGTCGTATTTACATATCTCCCTTATAAACCATCTTTGAAAGCGTACTACGGGGCCTTAATTAGAACACCGCACTTTTAATATTAGCGCGCTCCCTCTAACAGTCGTATTTACATATCTCCCTTATAAACCATCTTTGAAAGCGTACTACGGGGCCTTAATTAGAACACCGCACTTTTAATATTAGCGCGCTCCCTCTAACAGTCGTATTTACATATCTCCCTTATAAATCATCTTTGAAAGCGTACTACGGGGCCTTAATTAGAACACCGCACTTTTAATATTAGCGCGCTCCCTCTAACAGTCGTATTTACATATCTCCCTTATAAACCATCTTTGAAAGCGTACTACGGGGCCTTAATTAGAACACCGCACTTTTAATATTAGCGCGCTCCCTCTAACAGTCGTATTTACATATCTCCCTTATAAATCATCTTTGAAAGCGTACTACGGGGCCTTAATTAGAACACCGCACTTTTAATATTAGCGCGCTCCCTCTAACAGTCGTATTTACATATCTCCCTTATAAACCATCTTTGAAAGCGTACTACGGGGCCTTAATTAGAACACCGCACTTTTAATATTAGCGCGCTCCCTCTAACAGTCGTATTTACATATCTCCCTTATAAATCATCTTTGAAAGCGTACTACGGGGCCTTAATTAGAACACCGCACTTTTAATATTAGCGCGCTCCCTCTAACAGTCGTATTTACATATCTCCCTTATAAACCATCTTTGAAAGCGTACTACGGGGCCTTAATTAGAACACCGCACTTTTAATATTAGCGCGCTCCCTCTAACAGTCGTATTTACATATCTCCCTTATAAATCATCTTTGAAAGCGTACTACGGGGCCTTAATTAGAACACCGCACTTTTAATATTAGCGCGCTCCCTCTAACAGTCGTATTTACATATCTCCCTTATAAACCATCTTTGAAAGCGTACTACGGGGCCTTAATTAGAACACCGCACTTTTAATATTAGCGCGCTCCCTCTAACAGTCGTATTTACATATCTCCCTTATAAACCATCTTTGAAAGCGTACTACGGGGCCTTAATTAGAACACCGCACTTTTAATATTAGCGCGCTCCCTCTAACAGTCGTATTTACATATCTCCCTTATAAACCATCTTTGAAAGCGTACTACGGGGCCTTAATTAAAACACCGCACTTTTAATATTAGCGCGCTCCCTCTAACAGTCGTATTTACATATCTCCCTTATAAACCATCTTTGAAAGCGTACTACGGGGCCTTAATTAGAACACCGCACTTTTAATATTATCGCGCTCCCTCTAACAGTCGTATTTACATATCTCCCTTATAAACCATCTTTGAAAGCGTACTACGGGGCCTTAATTAGAACACCGCACTTTTAATATTAGCGCGCTCCCTCTAACAGTCGTATTTACATATCTCCCTTATAAACCATCTTTGAAAGCGTACTACGGGGCCTTAATTAGAACACCGCACTTTTAATATTAGCGCGCTCCCTCTAACAGTCGTATTTACATATCTCCCTTATAAACCATATTTGAAAGCGTACTACGGGGCCTTAATTAGAACACCGCACTTTTAATATTAGCGCGCTCCCTCTAACATTCGTATTTACATATCTCCCTTATAAACCATCTTTGAAAGCGTACTACGGGGCCTTAATTAGAACACCGCACTTTTAATATTAGCGCGCTCCCTCTAACAGTCGTATTTACATATCTCCCTTATAAACCATCTTTGAAAGCGTACTACGGGGCCTTAATTAGAACACCGCACTTTTAATATTAGCGCGCTCCCTCTAACAGTCGTATTTACATATCTCCCTTATAAACCATCTTTGAAAGCGTACTACGGGGCCTTAATTAGAACACCGCACTTTTAATATTAGCGCGCTCCCTCTAACAGTCGTATTTACATATCTCCCTTATAAACCATCTTTGAAAGCGTACTACGGGGCCTTAATTAGAACACCGCACTTTTAATATTAGCGCACTCCCTCTAACAGTCGTATTTACATATCTCCCTTATAAACCATCTTTGAAAGCGTACTACGGGGCCTTAATTAGAACACCGCACTTTTAATATTAGCGCGCTCCCTCTAACAGTCGTATTTACATATCTCCCTTATAAACCATCTTTGAAAGCGTACTACGGGGCCTTAATTAGAACACCGCACTTTTAATATTAGCGCGCTCCCTCTAACAGTCGTATTTACATATCTCCCTTATAAACCATCTTTGAAAGCGTACTACGGGGCCTTAATTAGAACACCGCACTTTTAATATTAGCGCGCTCCCTCTAACAGTCGTATTTACATATCTCCCTTATAAACCATCTTTGAAAGCGTACTACGGGGCCTTAATTAGAACACCGCACTTTTAATATTAGCGCGCTCCCTCTAACAGTCGTATTTACATATCTCCCTTATAAACCATCTTTGAAAGCGTACTACGGGGCCTTAATTAGAACACCGCACTTTTAATATTAGCGCGCTCCCTCTAACAGTCGTATTTACATATCTCCCTTATAAACCATCTTTGAAAGCGTACTACGGGGCCTTAATTAGAACACCGCACTTTTAATATTAGCGCGCTCCCTCTAACAGTCGTATTTACATATCTCCCTTATAAACCATCTTTGAAAGCGTACTACGGGGCCTTAATTAGAACACCGCACTTTTAATATTAGCGCGCTCCCTCTAACAGTCGTATTTACATATCTCCCTTATAAACCATCTTTGAAAGCGTACTACGGGGCCTTAATTAGAACACCGCACTTTTAATATTAGCGCGCTCCCTCTAACAGTCGTATTTACATATCTCCCTTATAAACCATCTTTGAAAGCGTACTACGGGGCCTTAATTAGAACACCGCACTTTTAATATTAGCGCGCTCCCTCTAACAGTCGTATTTACATATCTCCCTTATAAACCATCTTTGAAAGCGTACTACGGGGCCTTAATTAGAACACCGCACTTTTAATATTAGCGCGCTCCCTCTAACAGTCGTATTTACATATCTCCCTTATAAACCATCTTTGAAAGCGTACTACGGGGCCTTAATTAGAACACCGCACTTTTAATATTAGCGCGCTCCCTCTAACAGTCGTATTTACATATCTCCCTTATAAACCATCTTTGAAAGCGTACTACGGGGCCTTAATTAGAACACCGCACTTTTAATATTAGCGCGCTCCCTCTAACAGTCGTATTTACATATTTCCCTTATAAACCATCTTTGAAAGCGTACTACGGGGCCTTAATTAGAACACCGCACTTTTAATATTAGCGCGCTCCCTCTAACAGTCGTATTTACATATCTCCCTTATAAACCATCTTTGAAAGCGTACTACGGGGCCTTAATTAGAACACCGCACTTTTAATATTAGCGCGCTCCCTCTAACAGTCGTATTTACATATCTCCCTTATAAACCATCTTTGAAAGCGTACTACGGGGCCTTAATTAGAACACCGCACTTTTAATATTAGCGCGCTCCCTCTAACAGTCGTATTTACATATTTATTTTATTTTTTTTTTATTTAGTAAAAGATTATACATTTAAATACATTATTTAAGAAATGTTTTGACTGCCCAACTAGGAGGATTCCCGTTTTAGGACAGTCAAATTAGTATGAGTATTAACATTTTGATAAGTTGTTTGATAAGTATAGTATTACAATAATAATGAAATAATAGGTATTTGTACTTTTAACTGGTGCCTAAGCCTACTAACATGTTTGTATAAATATGAATAACAAAGAGAAGAAATACCATAAAATAAAATATTACATTAAACATAAGATTAACTGCTGCTTGGGTAGCATTCTAATTTAAAAGTATTAGGTAAGTACATATATACATATAATGATAAAGATTATAACATAAACCTATCTTTTACTGTTTTGTTGGAGTTTTTGTTGTTGTTTTTGGTTTGTGTTTGATTTCATTTTTTGTGTAGTAAAAGTTCACTCTCCTTTCTACCTAATTGATGAAACCAATTAGTGGTCAATTTATGAAGAATAGCTGTGTTTTCCTTTTTCCAAGCATCGGGCATGAAGTTGTATAGTTTTGGACCTAAGAATGAGAAGTGTCTTTGAGCGAGAGATGTTTTAGTTGTGAGTGGTACAATTGGATTTCTCCGTGAGTGGCGGGTGTCGTGAGAGTGGTTAATAGATGGGTAGAGGTGGCGTTTTTGATGGGTGTTTAAAATTAATTTTCTCATGTATAGTTGTCTAACATCCAGAACTCGGAATTCTTCAAATAATGCATCGCTATGATATCTAAATGGTTTTTTGAGGATTACCCTTAGTAGTGATTTTTGAGCTTTTGCTAATTTGTCCAAAACAGTTTTTGCACACCCACCCCAACCTAAGGATGCATAGTCTAGAAGTGACCCACACATAGCATCATAGATGAGTTTCAATTCTTTTTTACGTAAGATATTTCTGATTGTCATAAACATGTACGTAAGCTTTCTAACCTTTGTGGCAACTAGATCTATTTGTCCGTCCCATCTAAGATATTTGTCTAATATAACACCAAGGTATTTAATACTGTCTACGCATTCCAATTTATAGCAATTACAGTTAGTGGAGTCAATGCATTTATGTATAAAAATATTATGTGCTTCCTCGGGTTGGCCCGCTTCTGTCGCACTAAATCGTATAAATTTAGTTTTTTCCGAATTGAGTGTCAGCAGATTATAGTCTAACCAAAGTTTTAGTTGTTTTAATCCACTTTCTGCTTTGCAGTGTACATCATTCCATGTTTTTCCTTCAAATATTAGGACAGTATCATCTGCAAATGTTATAATATGATTGGAAAAATTGCTGTTACACAGATCATTGATATAAATACTGAACAAAATAGGTCCTAAGGTACTCCCTTGGGGTACACCAAATTCTACAAGGGCTGGATCGCTAACATTATCATTAATTTTAACTTGTTGGTATCTGTTAGTTAAGTAACTATCCATCCATTTGTATAGCAGTCCCTGAACACCTATAGCCTTTAGTTTTTTTAGAAGTATTTTATGCGAGATGGTATCAAAAGCTTTGGCAAGATCTAAAAAGAGAGCGATGGATTTATTACCCCGGTCAATATTATTGGAAATAATATCCGCCAGCTTAGCAATAGCATTTTCTGTTCCTAGACCTGGACGAAAGCCGAACTGGTTATTAGATAAGATTTTATGTCTTTCAAGATAGAGGGTGAGACGATTTTTTACGATTTTCTCGATAATTTTTGAGAATGAGTTGAGTAGAGATATTGGCCGATAATTATGTATATCCGATTTGTTTCCATTTTTATGAATCAATATAACAACTGATTGTTTTAAGTGGTTTGGGAATGTGCCTGTCTTGAAACTAAGATTACAAATGTATGCAATGGGACTCGCTATAAGTGGTTTCAATACTTTCAGCAGATTTGAGGAAATTTTGTCTGGCCCACAAGCATTCGATGGCTTCAGCTCATCTATCATTTTCATGACTTCATTAATCGTTGTTTGAATCTCGTCTGTTTTAAGATTAAGATCAGTTGAAGGTATGTTGGCTAGTTCAGATTCAGTTTTCTTACATTTTTCAAGGATTTTATTTGCGAGAGAGGCTCCTACTGAAGTGAAATATTGATTAGCAAAATTAGCCATCAATTTGGGGTTAGTAGTACTTGTGTTTTTCATATCAAATGATTGTATGAAAGACGATTTGCTGTTTTTTGTTTTGGTAATTTGACGAAATATTTCCCAGAAACGTTTTGGAGTTATGGTGTTTTCGTATATATGTTTTTTGTAGAAATTTTCTTTAGTGGAAATAATTAGTTTTTTACATATGTTTCTATATTTCTTATATTTTTTTTGAACTAGAATATTATCTGGTTGTCTTTTAGCATTTTTATGCATTTGATTACGTCTGTGGATGGATTTGACTAGGCCAGGGGTGATCCATGGCATGAGTTTAAATTGTTTGTTCGGTATAACTTTATTAGTAGTGTGATTATATATGTAGTATTGTAATTTAGTGATAAATTGCTGCATTGCTTGCTCAGTGTCAGTCTGGTTTATTACGTTTTGCCACTTTTCTGTTGTCAGCTCCTCAATTAGTGCGTGATAATTTATTTTAGAAATATATTTGTTTTTAGGAGGAGAGGAAGGTTTATTTCTTAGGCCGAGTGCTGTGGTATAATGATCTGAAATTGTTGTGTGTATAACAAATGAGTCTGCGAAATCAATGTTTTTAATGTTGATGTGATCCAAGCATGATTTACTTGCACCTTGTGCTCGAGTGGGGGTGTCAATTATCGGAGTAAAAGCGTTTTCAGTGAGAAAACATAAATAATCATCGGATTGGCGATGATTGTCAAGAATAGTATTAATATTCAAGTCTCCAATGATTATTTGGTGTTCTGGGTTTTCTGTGTTGTTAATGATAGAGTGGAGTGAATTTAAAAATGAATCGATGTTGTGAAATGATGGTGATCTATAGATTGTAAAAATGCATAGGTTTTTGTTAAGCACGATTTTTAGACAATTTGCTTGTGTTAAGATGAATTCATCAACTTGCGTCTGTATACCGTCCCTGACATAGATTACTATACCACTAGCTTTATTTATTATACTGGTTGTGTGGTACTCAGTATAATTTTGTATGTTTTTGGCAGTGAAGTATTTATTAATCCAGCACTCAGTTAGAACTAGCAAATCGAATTTGAAATTGAGTTGGTCAAGAAATACGAGAAAGTCATCAATGTTGGTAATACTTCTAATGTTTTGGTGAATAATTTTCAGACCGTATGATTCCCAACAATATTTATTCATGTCTTCGGGATTATCAATCACATTTTTGTTACATGTGAGTATGGTTTCTTCGGGGATATCAAAAGATACTTTAATCATTTATATTTTCATTTTTAAATTTATTTAAGTATACCCACAATGATAAGATTTGGGAACGTACAGATGTGTGTGTGGTGTTTGAGTAAAATAATGTGTGTATGCTTGTATTAGTGAGTCATAGTGTGAGAAGAATATTTTCCGAGGTAATGTGGATAGCTCGTGATTCTGTTGTTTGGCGTACGTAGACCCGTCCCGCTTTCACCCATACGTAAGCTAGCTTTTTTTCCGTAGCCGTCTTCTTCGCCAGGTAAAGTAAGCGTTTATTTGTTGTTGTTAAGTGTTCTGATATATAGACTGGCGTACTTGGTCCGGAGAGGCCTATGGAGCTCGTGTTAAGTTTGTCTTCCTTTGTTGTGGCGTTCAAATTGTATCTTTTTACACAACTTAAGAATTCATCTCTTAAGTGAATTTCTTTGAAACGTACAATTATAGGCCGGATTTTTGTTGGGGTTGGCCTACCAGGAGCTCTAAAGGTTCTCTCGATATCATTTTTAGTGGTGGTTGTGCGTATTTCTTGACTTATGTTGAAAAGAATGTTATGTAAATTTTCTCCTTCAGCCTCCGATATTCCTCTTATTTCGGCAACGAAATTTTTTTGTTGGCGTTCTTGATCGTCGAGTTTGAACTCGAGCATTGTTACTTTTGCTTCGAGTTCCATATTTTTCTTTTCGATGGAATCTATGGTTTTCATTTTATGCATTACTTTTTTCAATTCGTCCTCAAATCCCTCCATTTTTGAGTTGAAAAAGGTCATTGAATTCTTGAATTCTTTGAATTCATCATATAAAACTGTCACTTTTGATTGGATGCTCTTGAACTCTTGGAGTTCCACCTTGATTTGGCGGAGTTCCTCCATTAGAAGAGTTTCCCCTGGGGTTAGTCCTGGTTTGCTGACGTTGGCAGGAGGAACTGCGTGCTCTTTGCTCGATGTGGAAGTTGATCTCCCTTATAAACCATCTTTGAAAGCGTACTACGGGGCCTTAATTAGAACACCGCACTTTTAATATTAGCGCGCTCCCTCTAACAGTCGTATTTACATATCTCCCTTATAAACCATCTTTGAAAGCGTACTACGGGGCCTTAATTAGAACACCGCACTTTTAATATTAGCGCGCTCCCTCTAACAGTCGTATTTACATATCTCCCTTATAAACCATCTTTGAAAGCGTACTACGGGGCCTTAATTAGAACACCGCACTTTTAATATTGGCGCGCTCCCTCTAACAGTCGTATTTACATATCTCCCTTATAAACCATATTTGAAAGCGTACTACGGGGCCTTAATTAGAACACCGCACTTTTAATATTAGCGCGCTCCCTCTAACAGTCGTATTTACATATCTCCCTTATAAACCATCTTTGAAAGCGTACTACGGGGCCTTAATTAGAACACCGCACTTTTAATATTAGCGCGCTCCCTCTAACAGTCGTATTTACATATCTCCCTTATAAACCATCTTTGAAAGCGTACTACGGGGCCTTAATTAGAACACCGCACTTTTAATATTAGCGCGCTCCCTCTAACAGTCGTATTTACATATCTCCCTTATAAACCATCTTTGAAAGCGTACTACGGGGCCTTAATTAGAACACCGCACTTTTAATATTAGCGCGCTCCCTCTAACAGTCGTATTTACATATCTCCCTTATAAACCATCTTTGAAAGCGTACTACGGGGCCTTAATTAGAACACCGCACTTTTAATATTAGCGCGCTCCCTCTAACAGTCGTATTTACATATCTCCCTTATAAACCATCTTTGAAAGCGTACTACGGGGCCTTAATTAGAACACCGCACTTTTAATATTAGCGCGCTTCCTCTAACAGTCGTATTTACATATCTCCCTTATAAACCATCTTTGAAAGCGTACTACGGGGCCTTAATTAGAACACCGCACTTTTAATATTAGGGCGCTCCCTCTAACAGTCGTATTTACATATCTCCCTTATAAACCATCTTTGAAAGCGTACTACGGGGCCTTAATTAGAACACCGCACTTTTAATATTAGCGCGCTCCCTCTAACAGTCGTATTTACATATCTCCCTTATAAACCATCTTTGAAAGCGTACTACGGGGCCTTAATTAGAACACCGCACTTTTAATATTAGCGCGCTCCCTCTAACAGTCGTATTTACATATCTCCCTTATAAACCATCTTTGAAAGCGTACTACGGGGCCTTAATTAGAACACCGCACTTTTAATATTAGCGCGCTCCCTCTAACAGTCGTATTTACATATCTCCCTTATAAACCATCTTTGAAAGCGTACTACGGGGCCTTAATTAGAACACCGCACTTTTAATATTAGCGCGCTCCCTCTAACAGTCGTATTTACATATCTCCCTTATAAACCATCTTTGAAAGCGTACTACGGGGCCTTAATTAGAACACCGCACTTTTAATATTAGCGCGCTCCCTCTAACAGTCGTATTTACATATCTCCCTTATAAATCATCTTTGAAAGCGTACTACGGGGCCTTAATTAGAACACCGCACTTTTAATATTAGCGCGCTCCCTCTAACAGTCGTATTTACATATCTCCCTTATAAACCATCTTTGAAAGCGTACTACGGGGCCTTAATTAGAACACCGCACTTTTAATATTAGCGCGCTCCCTCTAACAGTCGTATTTACATATCTCCCTTATAAACCATCTTTGAAAGCGTACTACGGGGCCTTAATTAGAACACCGCACTTTTAATATTAGCGCGCTCCCTCTAACAGTCGTATTTACATATCTCCCTTATAAACCATCTTTGAAAGCGTACTACGGGGCCTTAATTAGAACACCGCACTTTTAATATTAGCGCGCTCCCTCTAACAGTCGTATTTACATATCTCCCTTATAAATCATCTTTGAAAGCGTACTACGGGGCCTTAATTAGAACACCGCACTTTTAATATTAGCGCGCTCCCTCTAACAGTCGTATTTACATATCTCCCTTATAAACCATCTTTGAAAGCGTACTACGGGGCCTTAATTAGAACACCGCACTTTTAATATTAGCGCGCTCCCTCTAACAGTCGTATTTACATATCTCCCTTATAAATCATCTTTGAAAGCGTACTACGGGGCCTTAATTAGAACACCGCACTTTTAATATTAGCGCGCTCCCTCTAACAGTCGTATTTACATATCTCCCTTATAAACCATCTTTGAAAGCGTACTACGGGGCCTTAATTAGAACACCGCACTTTTAATATTAGCGCGCTCCCTCTAACAGTCGTATTTACATATCTCCCTTATAAACCATCTTTGAAAGCGTACTACGGGGCCTTAATTAGAACACCGCACTTTTAATATTAGCGCGCTCCCTCTAACAGTCGTATTTACATATCTCCCTTATAAATCATCTTTGAAAGCGTACTACGGGGCCTTAATTAGAACACCGCACTTTTAATATTAGCGCGCTCCCTCTAACAGTCGTATTTACATATCTCCCTTATAAACCATCTTTGAAAGCGTACTACGGGGCCTTAATTAGAACACCGCACTTTTAATATTAGCGCGCTCCCTCTAACAGTCGTATTTACATATCTCCCTTATAAACCATCTTTGAAAGCGTACTACGGGACCTTAATTAGAACACCGCACTTTTAATATTAGCGCGCTCCCTCTAACAGTCGTATTTACATATCTCCCTTATAAACCATCTTTGAAAGCGTACTACGGGGCCTTAATTAGAACACCGCACTTTTAATATTAGCGCGCTCCCTCTAACAGTCGTATTTACATATCTCCCTTATAAATCATCTTTGAAAGCGTACTACGGGGCCTTAATTAGAACACCGCACTTTTAATATTAGCGCGCTCCCTCTAACAGTCGTATTTACATATCTCCCTTATAAACCATCTTTGAAAGCGTACTACGGGGCCTTAATTAGAACACCGCACTTTTAATATTAGCGCGCTCCCTCTAACAGTCGTATTTACATATCTCCCTTATAAACCATCTTTGAAAGCGTACTACGGGGCCTTAATTAGAACACCGCACTTTTAATATTAGCGCGCTCCCTCTAACAGTCGTATTTACATATCTCCCTTATAAACCATCTTTGAAAGCGTACTACGGGGCCTTAATTAGAACACCGCACTTTTAATATTAGCGCGCTCCCTCTATCAGTCGTATTTACATATCTCCCTTATAAACCATATTTGAAAGCGTACTACGGGGCCTTAATTAGAACACCGCACTTTTAATATTAGCGCGCTCCCTCTAACAGTCGTATTTACATATCTCCCTTATAAACCATCTTTGAAAGCGTACTACGGGGCCTTAATTAGAACACCGCACTTTTAATATTAGCGCGCTCCCTCTAACAGTCGTATTTACATATCTCCCTTATAAACCATCTTTGAAAGCGTACTACGGGGCCTTAATTAGAACACCGCACTTTTAATATTAGCGCGCTCCCTCTAACAGTCGTATTTACATATCTCCCTTATAAACCATCTTTGAAAGCGTACTACGGGGCCTTAATTAGAACACCGCACTTTTAATATTAGCGCGCTCCCTCTAACAGTCGTATTTACATATCTCCCTTATAAACCATCTTCGAAAGCGTACTACGGGGCCTTAATTAGAACACCGCACTTTTAATATTAGCGCGCTCCCTCTAACAGTCGTATTTACATATCTCCCTTATAAACCATCTTTGAAAGCGTACTACGGGGCCTTAATTAGAACACCGCACTTTTAATATTAGCGCGCTCCCTCTAACAGTCGTATTTACATATCTCCCTTATAAACCATCTTTGAAAGCGTACTACGGGGCCTTAATTAGAACACCGCACTTTTAATATTAGCGCGCTCCCTCTAACAGTCGTATTTACATATCTCCCTTATAAACCATCTTTGAAAGCGTACTACGGGGCCTTAATTAGAACACCGCACTTTTAATATTAGCGCGCTCCCTCTAACAGTCGTATTTACATATCTCCCTTATAAACCATCTTTGAAAGCGTACTACGGGGCCTTAATTAGAACACCGCACTTTTAATATTAGCGCGCTCCCTCTAACAGTCGTATTTACATATCTCCCTTATAAACCATCTTTGAAAGCGTACTACGGGGCCTTAATTAGAACACCGCACTTTTAATATTAGCGCGCTCCCTCTAACAGTCGTATTTACATATCTCCCTTATAAACCATCTTTGAAAGCGTACTACGGGGCCTTAATTAGAACACCGCACTTTTAATATTAGCGCGCTCCCTCTAACAGTCGTATTTACATATCTCCCTTATAAACCATCTTTGAAAGCGTACTACGGGGCCTTAATTAGAACACCGCACTTTTAATATTAGCGCGCTCCCTCTAACAGTCGTATTTACATATCTCCCTTATAAACCATCTTTGAAAGCGTACTACGGGGCCTTAATTAGAACACCGCACTTTTAATATTAGCGCGCTCCCTCTAACAGTCGTATTTACATATCTCCCTTATAAATCATCTTTGAAAGCGTACTACGGGGCCTTAATTAGAACACCGCTCTTTTAATATTAGCGCGCTCCCTCTAACAGTCGTATTTACATATCTCCCTTATAAACCATCTTTGAAAGCGTACTACGGGGCCTTAATTAGAACACCGCACTTTTAATATTAGCGCGCTCCCTCTAACAGTCGTATTTACATATCTCCCTTATAAATCATCTTTGAAAGCGTACTACGGGGCCTTAATTAGAACACCGCACTTTTAATATTAGCGCGCTCCCTCTAACAGTCGTATTTACATATCTCCCTTATAAACCATCTTTGAAAGCGTACTACGGGGCCTTAATTAGAACACCGCACTTTTAATATTAGCGCGCTCCCTCTAACAGTCGTATTTACATATCTCCCTTATAAACCATCTTTGAAAGCGTACTACGGGACCTTAATTAGAACACCGCACTTTTAATATTAGCGCGCTCCCTCTAACAGTCGTATTTACATATCTCCCTTATAAACCATCTTTGAAAGCGTACTACGGGGCCTTAATTAGAACACCGCACTTTTAATATTAGCGCGCTCCCTCTAACAGTCGTATTTACATATCTCCCTTATAAATCATCTTTGAAAGCGTACTACGGGGCCTTAATTAGAACACCGCACTTTTAATATTAGCGCGCTCCCTCTAACAGTCGTATTTACATATCTCCCTTATAAACCATCTTTGAAAGCGTACTACGGGGCCTTAATTAGAACACCGCACTTTTAATATTAGCGCGCTCCCTCTAACAGTCGTATTTACATATCTCCCTTATAAATCATCTTTGAAAGCGTACTACGGGGCCTTAATTAGAACACCGCACTTTTAATATTAGCGCGCTCCCTCTAACAGTCGTATTTACATATCTCCCTTATAAACCATCTTTGAAAGCGTACTACGGGGCCTTAATTAGAACACCGCACTTTTAATATTAGCGCGCTCCCTCTAACAGTCGTATTTACATATCTCCCTTATAAACCATCTTTGAAAGCGTACTACGGGGCCTTAATTAGAACACCGCACTTTTAATATTAGCGCGCTCCCTCTAACAGTCGTATTTACATATCTCCCTTATAAACCATCTTTGAAAGCGTACTACGGGGCCTTAATTAGAACACCGCACTTTTAATATTAGCGCGCTCCCTCTAACAGTCGTATTTACATATCTCCCTTATAAACCATCTTTGAAAGCGTACTACGGGGCCTTAATTAGAACACCGCACTTTTAATATTAGCGCGCTCCCTCTAACAGTCGTATTTACATATCTCCCTTATAAACCATCTTTGAAAGCGTACTACGGGGCCTTAATTAGAACACCGCACTTTTAATATTAGCGCGCTCCCTCTAACAGTCGTATTTACATATCTCCCTTATAAACCATATTTGAAAGCGTACTACGGGGCCTTAATTAGAACACCGCACTTTTAATATTAGCGCGCTCCCTCTAACAGTCGTATTTACATATCTCCCTTATAAACCATCTTTGAAAGCGTACTACGGGGCCTTAATTAGAACACCGCACTTTTAATATTAGCGCGCTCCCTCTAACAGTCGTATTTACATATCTCCCTTATAAACCATCTTTGAAAGCGTACTACGGGGCCTTAATTAGAACACCGCACTTTTAATATTAGCGCGCTCCCTCTAACAGTCGTATTTACATATCTCCCTTATAAACCATCTTTGAAAGCGTACTACGGGGCCTTAATTAGAACACCGCACTTTTAATATTAGCGCGCTCCCTCTAACAGTCGTATTTACATATCTCCCTTATAAACCATCTTTGAAAGCGTACTACGGGGCCTTAATTAGAACACCGCACTTTTAATATTAGCGCGCTCCCTCTAACAGTCGTATTTACATATCTCCCTTATAAACCATCTTTGAAAGCGTACTACGGGGCCTTAATTAGAACACCGCACTTTTAATATTAGCGCGCTCCCTCTAACAGTCGTATTTACATATCTCCCTTATAAATCATCTTTGAAAGCGTACTACGGGGCCTTAATTAGAACACCGCACTTTTAATATTAGCGCGCTCCCTCTAACAGTCGTATTTACATATCTCCCTTATAAACCATCTTTGAAAGCGTACTACGGGGCCTTAATTAGAACACCGCACTTTTAATATTAGCGCGCTCCCTCTAACAGTCGTATTTACATATCTCCCTTATAAACCATCTTTGAAAGCGTACTACGGGGCCTTAATTAGAACACCGCACTTTTAATATTAGCGCGCTCCCTCTAACAGTCGTATTTACATATCTCCCTTATAAACCATCTTTGAAAGCGTACTACGGGGCCTTAATTAGAACACCGCACTTTTAATATTAGCGCGCTCCCTCTAACAGTCGTATTTACATATCTCCCTTATAAACCATCTTTGAAAGCGTACTACGGGGCCTTAATTAGAACACCGCACTTTTAATATTAGCGCGCTCCCTCTAACAGTCGTATTTACATATCTCCCTTATAAACCATCTTTGAAAGCGTACTACGGGGCCTTAATTAGAACACCGCACTTTTAATATTAGCGCGCTCCCTCTAACAGTCGTATTTACATATCTCCCTTATAAACCATATTTGAAAGCGTACTACGGGGCCTTAATTAGAACACCGCACTTTTAATCCAAATATGCGCAAAACGCTTTAATAGGACTTATCTGTAAAACTCACGACGCCTGACGAGATGTAAACATTTTCAACAGTAAAAATGCCAGCAAAACCACATTGAAGTTGATGGAATAAACCCTATAAAGGTGTCAGATTCAAAACCACATTGAAGTTGATGGAATAAACCCTATAAAGGTGTCAGATTCAAAACCACATTGAAGTTGATGGAATAAACCCTATAAAGGTGTCAGATTCAAAACCACATTGAAGTTGATGGAATAAACCCTATAAAGGTGTCAGATTCAAACCCACATTGAAGTTGATGGAATAAACCCTATAAAGTTGTCAGCTTTAAAACCACAATGAAGTTGATGGATTAAACCCTATCAGAGTGTCAGCTTCAAAACCACATTGAAGTTGATGGATTAAACCCTATCAAGGTGTCAGCTTCAAAACCACATTGAATTAGATGGATTCAACCCTATCTTAACCTTGTCTTATAAACATTTGCTATGGCAGATATTGCCAAACAAACCTAGACAACGGATGAGAATGTTTCTATGACGGTGTGGTAGGTACTTTAGAGATTGGCGTAGTGAGACACAACAAGTGTACACGGTTGACATTTGTCACATGAGAACGGGTCGCTTCTATGACTCGTTCTTGACTTCAATTGCTCGGCTGTGGAACGATTTGTCGGCATCTTTGTTTCTTCATGCTCACTGCTTCATCTCCTCTAAAACATTCAATTCCGTTGGTGGTCTTACTCCAGGGTGATACTGAGAGTATCTTCCACCATATACGAAAATAAATGTAAAATCTCTGTTAATTATGTATTAAAAACATATTCATATCTCAAATAAACCTAAGTTCAAAATATATTATGGTGTAACTCTTGTTGTAATTATAGATATATAATATGTAATATATACGCCGTTAATTTGTTAAAAACATAATTGGTTTCTTAGTTAAGTCAATTAAATATGCATAAACCAACATTATTGTTATCCCTAAATTAAAATAACTCGACTAGACTTTGGTAAAAACACAGTCCTTGAACGTAGTATGCTTATTGCTTATCTATTGATGCTAGCGGACCTGTAATATGATAACAGACTTGACATTGCCTAATATGTGATATACCTACTGTAGAACTTTGTTCTGCGTTTGTTGCGATTACCCGATGCGAGTCGACTAATTCAGGAGAGGCAAGTCTACCTATACCTAGAGCTACCTCTCAGGTGTAAGACTACCATTCACAATTGAAACGGCTTTGGACATGTTTGGTGACTGGCCAGGTACTTCCGCATCTCCTTCCCCGCTCTACTACCTCTAAGTCTCGCTGGCTCCAGACGGTTGGGAGCAGTTGGGACTCTTGTGGGGTTTCACATAATAAGAGTAGTTGAATACACTCTGCGATGTCGTTAATCTCAATACGAATCTGATATAGTTGTAAATTTATATCTGACTCGAAATTAGGAATGTGTTTGTCAGGGATATCCACTTCGTACACATTCTTAAAAGTCTGCAAACAAATTGACAATTTCTTTAATTTTACAGGAAGTTTTCTGTTTGTGGCCCAAAGTTATTTTGTTCCTTTGTGATTTAAATTAGATGAACAAATATTTTATATCAATGTTTGACATTCTATTATAATATTTAAACGTTGTTCATACCTTGTTTGTCGCTGGAATGACGTCGTTAATACCTGGTTCGTTGCTGGAATGAAGTCGTTCATACCTGGATGGTTGCTGGAATGAAGTCGTTCATACCTGGTTCGTTGCTGGAATGAAGTCGTTCATACCTGGTTCGTTGCTGGAATGAAGTCGTTCATACCTCGTTCGTTGCTGGAATGAAGTCGTTCATACCTGGTTCGTTGCTGGAATGAAGTCGTTCATACCTGGATGGTTGCTGGAATGAAGTCGTTCATACCTGGTTCGTTGCTGGAATGAAGTCGTTCATACCTCGTTCGTTGCTGGAATGAAGACGTTCATACCTGGTTCGTTGCTGGAATGAAGTCGTTCATACCTGGATGGTCGCTGTGACTTCCTAAAAATATTTTACTCATCTCTCTTTAATTTCTTCCTCATTCGTCGACATTTTTCCGACTTTCAATTTTATCACTTTCTTGCTTCCGATTTCTGGGCAACTTCGGGACCTTTTGACCTCCTTCCACAACAGTTTTAATAAACTACATCAAAAAATTGCTAAGCTGCTTGGCGTTATTCTTTTTCTCTTTCGTGTCATCTGGCAAAATACACAGCTTCATTAAAATCTCGATACACGAGCATACATAAAGCGAGAAGGGTATGGGAGCTGTACTTACAGAAAACAAAAACAAATAGTTGTAGCACGGGGTCAATTGTACCGGTACAATCATCCCCCGATACATCGGTACAAATATCCCCCAACAGTCATTTTAAATAAAAACAAACACTTTAATACCGTTTCCAAAGAACTCATTTGTCCAAAGAAATAAGTGAGCACAGTGATTGTAATATAATGCTATGAATGCAATCGAAGAAATAAGTGAGCGCAGAGATTGTAATATAATGCTATGAATGCAATCGAAGAAATAAGTGAGCGCAGAGATTGTTATATTATGCTATGAATGCAATCGAAGAAATAAGTGAGCGCAGAGATTGTTATATTATGCTATGAATGCAATTGAAGAAATAAGTGAGCGCAGTGATTGTAATTTTATGCTATGAGTGCAATCGAAGAAATAAGTGAGCGCAGGGATTGTAATATTATGCTATGAATGCAATCGAAGAAATAAGTGAGCGCAGGGATTGTAATATAATGCTATGAATGCAATCGAAGAAATAAGTGAGCGCAGGGATTGTAATATTATGCTATGAATGCAATTGTAATAATAAAATAACCGGTAGTAGTCTTTTACATTAAAATGGTATAGGTATTAAATTAGATAATCTAGAATCGTTAGACATTAGGAAGTCTTTAAATACAAATATGTCTGACCAGTTATTAAATAATCAAATCAATCTTTCTAAACAAAAAGACACACTTTATAGCCCCATATTTAATCTGTTACCCATAATCCATAATATTATAAATATGTTACATTGTGTTTCTTATGCCCTTATTATTTATTTCTATATGTGTAATTCTTGTAAAAGTATTATTTTGTGTAATTTGTTATTATGTAAACTATGGCGTTTTTTCATTATCACACAAATCTTAGCTCAAAAACCATTGTTTGCTGATCACCTGGTTTTTATCTATTGATAAATTCTTTATTTTTGCGCTGCGAAAAAACATGAATTCTATTTATAAGAGTTAGTAGCTCTTGTGTTATCAGTGCGGATTCAGTGATATTTAGTTGCTGGCGACCGCGACGCGTCGTTTTAATTCTTGCTAAAATGATTTTAGTGACATTTTTATTATTATTGTGCTTCTGTGGAATCGGTGAAAGTGATAAATTTGAACATGGTATGTATATTACAAAATGCATTTATCCTGTTCAACATGCTTGGGTATATTCAAAACTTTACAAGTCCAAAACGCACCCATAGTGTGCCAGCACTTTTTCTGAAGATGAAATAATATACAAATTATTTTGAAAGCAACAGGATTTCTCCGTACTATTGACGTATATTTCCTATTCTCGGGTATTTTTTATTCTTTGCAAGGCCAACACGCACCTATATTATAACAACAACTGTATACATTTTATTATATAATGTGTTTAATTTTCGGACTCTAAATTTCTCAGAAGTTCTGATGGATAAGTAGGTATATGGTTTAAATAGAATTGTTTTCAATATTAATTTGTTTTTTTTTTTACATGATAATTTAATGTTTATAAGACAAGGTTTTATGCTATGCATAAAGGATAACTAAATAGATAAATTATTATTATTATTATTGACTAATTATTGCTTATAATTTTTTGTTATCCTTTATGCTATGCATAAAACCTTGTCTTGTAAACATTAGTTTATCATTTAAAAAAAATAATAATATTTGACAAGTCAAAATATTTCACCAACAAATGAAGATATAATATGTCTCGACGCCATCTAGTGAGAAATTTAGCACTAACAAAGCCTTTCCTACAAAAATATAGTTGATTGATTACAGGTGGAAAAAATAAAATAAGCAGTAATTGTTGATTGAGGTACTAGTACATATTGAATTATTTGGCGTGTTGGAAATAAGCCGACATAGCTCAGTGGTCCAGAGAGTCTGACCGGACATGAGAAGGTACGGGTTCAATTCCCGTTGGCGGCATTTATTTTTACAATTTGTGTTGATATTTCAGGCGACTAATTATTGCTTATAATAATTTGATTAATTTGTTTGCTGTATAGTTCCACCTCATCCTATAATGCCACATTGTATTGATGTGATTGGCAGAAAGCAATGTATGTCATTCTGTTTAGTATTTGTCTTAGACATCTAAAGATGTATGTTAGTTTCCTCAGTCTGTACTGAGTAGGTTTATGCGTGTGGACCACTTTAGGCATTGGTCTACTGTAATGCCTAGGTATTTTATTTCGGTTTTGCTTTCTATTACTAAACACAAGTTATTGCAGTTATGTTGTTGTGTATTTGTCTAGAGTGGATTAGAATTTGTATTTCTTTATGTGTTTCTTGTTTTTGTATGCTAAATGGTATACAAAGTTTTATTCGAATTTAGTGTCAGTAAATTTATATCTAACTATTTTTTAAATTTGTTCAAATCTGCGTTAGCCATGTTGTTGACTTGCGTCCAAGTATTAGCTTTTATTAGCAGTACTGTGTCGTCTGCATATGAAATAATTTTGCCATTTTTAGAGATAAACTACCCAACTATTAATGAAGTTTAAATATTCGCGGCGATAGGTAATCCGTATTCGTAGCGGAACCAGTGCCATCTCGCGCCCAAATGAGAAGCTCCTGTATGTACCTAGCATAGGTTACTTTAAATTTGACCGAAAAAGATATTCTTTCTTTCTTTGCCTTAAAGACAAAGGAGGTAAACACTATCGTGTCTGACGCGCGCTTAGTATCATACAAAATATATTTTTAAGGGCTTTAGGACATGATCCCGGTGAGATAGAGCACTTTAACGCACTAAGATTTTCAGATATTAGAGGGAGATGTCAGAAAAAGGTCAGTCGAAGGTTTTTTATGTGACAAACTATAGCTATCTTAAATTAGTTCACCAATTATGTGTATTCATGAAATAGATATTGTATTGAAAGAACATTTAGAAAGGTCTACGAGTTTTAAAGTTTTATCTAAGGCGATTCAAAGTGATTTGTTTGACCAATCATTTCCAGGAAATATTTTTAGACTTTTAGTTTTTCAACTCAAGATAGACTATGCTCACTTGCAATGCATAGCATCGAAAAAATATATATTTCGAAAATAGATAATTTCCACAGCCGTGTCATTGATCAATTCGCAGAAGTCAAAAAAAGAAGGGTCAGTTTGATGTACAAGAAATGTTCGAGTGCTTTTTAATTAGTTTTTAGTATTAGAATCCACAAGATCAGTCACATCACTCCTCTCACATCACATATCCAACGCAACTATCTTGGTACGTGGATATTTTTAAATTACAGGGGAACTAACTCCCAAATCGGTGTTAAAAATATTAATTAATAAAATGTATATCAAAATAATAATTAGTGATACCTCATAATATAACCTCTTACCTCCCACTTCCGGAACCCCAGAGCCGCCTCTGGTTTACATACATGATAAATAGCAAAGGGCCTAAAACTGTATTGATAATTCGCTATATTCAGACTCACTAACTTATAAATTAATTTAACTTCTTGGGGTCTTTTATTGAGTTAACTAACTATTCATTCTAAGAATTTTCCATTTATTCCAATGGATTTTAATTTATTTATTAGTTTTATATGTGATTTACTGTCGAACGCCTTTTTAAGTCAATAAATATTCCTAGACATTTTTCTTTAGAATCTAGTGCGGTATATATGTAATTTGTCAATTTAGCAATAACGTCTTGAGTGCTTGTATTTTTTTTAATGCCCAGATCTGTTTTCTTACACTTTTGTTCATATATATTTGATAATAGTGATATCGGGCGATAATTTTGTGGGTCTTTACTGCATTCCGTTTTATGAATAGGTGTGATGATTGTTTTTTTTTATTTGGGAATAAACCACTTTCTAGAATTAGATCAATGATGTGTGTTATGGGAAGAACTAGGCGTTGTTTTATTATATTTAGTGTCTCTATACCTCTATATCAAGGCTGCCAATCCGCCAATCAAAACCCGCCAATCCGCCAATTTGAAAAAGTGTCGCGGGCCCGCGGTAAAACAAACAATGCAGCTTGCGCGCGGTCACCAGTGTTGCCAACGACGGCGATTTATCGCTATTTAGGCTACTCAGAACGAGAATCAGCGACGAAAAAATCTAACCTGTTGAACTTACTTTTGAAACAAAAATACACAGGAAGTTCAACCGCCGTAACAACCCCCCCCCCCCCCATGGATTTCAAATATTTTGTGGGGAGCACTTATTTAGATTTTTTTTGTGGGGAATTATGTTTTATAGAAATTCTCTAACAACCCCCCCCCCCCCATGGAAATAGGAACCGTCAGGTATTCAGTGGCCCGCCAGTGATTCAAAATCGTCAATTTCGCCCAACTGCTAAAAATTTTCAAAGGAAAAGGCTTGGAAGATTCATCTTCCCACTGTAAATTGTCCCCTTTTGCGCTCTCCGAGCCCACCGACTCGCTCTGCGAGCCAATACAGTCCACCTAATACTGTTACAGTCCACCCATCCTGGCGACACACACCACTGACCACCTGCGCTCCTTGACCTCGATATCCATCCTACTCTGCCCTACTACCTACCCGTGCCCCGCCCTACCTGACCTGCATCACTACCCACTGACATGGAAACATACCTCCTCGAACTGGAGAAGCTGGATCCTCCAATTGAGGCTCTCCAGACTTTCATCAAAAATATGCAGAGAACAGTCACAAAAACCCCCCAAAGAAAGGTTACCTTTTACCCAGATGGGGTAAACCCCTCGGCCACCACCTACCTCTCAGGCACCACACGTAGAACCCCGCCCATCGCCACACAACCGCCCACCACCTCCGCCTCCACCTCCACCGCCTCCACCTCCGCCGACCACAGCCTGGCAAGCTGCACAGCACTACCTCCATCACCAACAAAGGACTTCCCGCCTCTATGGACCACCCCGAATAACCCAATAAAACAAAAACCGCCCACGCCTCCCAAGACCCTCGCTACGACCAACCGCTTCCACACCCTGGCCCCGCCCTCCTTTAACGACACAAACTCGGACACGATTACTACTGACGGAGCAGACACCACAGATTTAACAAACACCACCACCACCCCGACTCCCGCCCGACGTCCCATCAAAATCCCGCCCATCATCATTAAATCCGACACAAACTGGAATACCATCAGAAGGAAGCTGGAGAACGCCGGTGTGCGCATCTCTCACGCCAAAGCCATCCCGACGGGTGTGGTGGTCCACACCGCCGACTCCTCCAGCTTCCGACTAGCCACTAAAATGCTGGAAGAGATAAAAACAGACTTCCACACCTTCGAGCTGCACGAGGACAAAACCACCAAGGCAGTTCTGAGGGGTATCCCGACACAAATCTCGGAGGAGGAGATTCTCCTTGAACTGCAGGACCTCGGTCTCCCGGCCATCTCCGTCTCCAGGATGAGGTCGGGACCCGACCGCACAAACGTCCCGATGGTCCTCGTGCAGCTTACCCACGGCGAAGAGGGAAAAAAAATCTTTAACATTACTCACATATTCCACCTACGCATCAGAGCAGAATTCCTCGACCATAAATCAGCCCCTACCCAATGCCACCGATGTCAATCATTCGGCCACTCCGCCAAAGGCTGCCATCTCCCCCCCCGCTGCGTCAAATGCGCGGGGGCCCACTTCACCGCCACCTGCCTGAAGCAGAGAACTGACGGCCCGGCCACCTGTGCGAACTGCGCCGGCCCACACCCGGCCAACTATAAAGAATGCCCCAATCGCCCTGCACCCTCCACAGCCATGCCCCGTCGAACTGAGGTACCTCCCCAAATCACTTTCACCTCCCGCCCAGTCCAACCATCCACCTCCTATGCTCAGGCATTAAACCCCCCCCACCAAATCCCCCATCCCCCCCCCACCCCCTCTCCCCTTCCCCCCTCCAACCTCCCCCCCTCACCCTCAACCTCCCCCCCCACCCCCCAGCCCTCAGCTACCCCCTTTAGTCTCTCAGACATATTCAAAAGTAACTTCTTTACAAAGATCGGCGAACTCATCGCTGATCTACTCCCAAAATTTCAATCTGCCACCTCGCCGGCAGACTACCTCTCGATTCTCTTTGTAGCAGCCCCTCAAATCATTGCCCTCTTTACTAATTAAATGGCTAATTCTACCAAGCCCTCCGCGCTACGTTTGGCATTCTGGAATGCCAATGGTCTTGACAAAAACATGCAAGAATTACGAATTTTCACCAACACACATAATTTAGACATAATACTCATAAATGAAACACACCTAAATCCATCACACACACCAAAAATCGCTAACTACACACTGTACCGAAACGACCGATTACACTCGCGAGGCGGTGGCACAGCCGTCTTCGTGAAAACTAAAATCGCCCACAAACACAACATCACGCCCCCCCTGACTACCATTGAAAGTACCTCTATCACTGTATTTACAAAACATTCAGGTCCATTGAGAATTAATTCAATTTACAACCCACCTGTTCAGACTTTACAAAAGTCGGATCTTGAATTACTTCTCGATGGACAAACGCCTACTATTCTAGCGGGGGATTTTAACTCAAAACACCCCGCTTGGAATAGTAGGCTCACCAACAAAAACGGACGTATCCTACATGACTTTGCAAACTCTCACCCCGACATAAACATTGCAGGACCCATAGAGCCAACATTTTTCTCTAGCATCGGACACAGACCTGACGTACTCGACATTGCACTTTTTCACAAATCATCCTGGGCATACAGTATCGAAACCATCTGTGACCTTTCCTCCGACCATAACCCCGTGTTGCTAACTCTCAACGATTTCTCCTACCCCCCCCCTGCAAAAATTAACAAAAAAACTGATTGGACATATTTTTCGCACAGAGTCGGGGAAAAAATATCCATAAATCCCCACATTAAAAATCCCTCAGATTTAGATACAGCGGTTGACGAATTCGCGAAGACAATAATGTCCGCAATTGACGAGGCCTCAAAACCTCTCCCCCCACCCCCCCAAATAAATTTCAAGGAAAACCTCCCAAATTCAGTAAAAGACCTAATTAAAACAAAAAATATCTTACGCCGCCACTGGCAAAAATATCAAAATCCCACCTTGAAAACTTCTATAAACCGTATCCAAGCCCTCATCAGAAAAAAACTTCAAGAGCACGTTAATTTCACCTGGAATTTGAAAATTCAAGAGATAAATCCACAGGACGGCTCTCTGTGGAAATTATCCAAAACTCTAAAAGCCACCCCCACCCCTAACCACCCCATTCACGCCGAAAACGGCCTCGTCTTCGACGATCAGGACAAAGCGGAGGCGTTCGCTGACAGTCTTGAAAATCAATTCAGTCCCAGCTTCAAACACGCCGATCTAGATCACATTGCAAATGTCAACCGCAAAATCAATAATGTTTTAAATAATCTCCCCAATACAAACATACATTTCACTACCCCAGCCGAGGTTATCCGCGCTATAAAAAGCCGGAAAAATAAAAAAGCCCCCGGCCCCGACGGCGTAACAAACTTCGCTCTTAAAGCTCTCCCCCAAAAAGGAATACTAGCATTAGTAAATCTCATCAACACAGCCCTCAGACTGCGCTATTTCCCGAAAAACTGGAAACACGCGCACGTCATTCTCATCCCAAAACCGGGAAAAGACCCCCTCTTCTGCGAAAATCACCGTCCAATCAGCCTTCTATCAAACATCGGTAAAATTTACGAACAGATCCTTTTGACACGGCTCCTCAAGCACATTGACGAGGTTTCAACATTACCTGAAGAGCAACACGGTTTTAGATCAAATCACTCCACCCTCCACCAACTTCTCAGAGTCTCCGAAATCATCATCGGTGGCTTCAATACCAAGCGATCAACTGGCGCCATTTTCCTGGACATAGCCAAAGCTTTCGATAAAGTATGGATAAACGGCCTACTTCTCAAACTCCACGAAACAGGCATCGATCCCCAACTACTCGGTGCCTTCAAATCATTTCTACGCCAACGTACTTTTCAAGTAAAATACGGTGGCGCTCTCTCAAAAAAACGTTTCATGACAGCTGGGGTCCCGCAAGGGTCTCTGCTTTCTCCAATCCTTTTCAATGTCTACACTCACGACATCCCCCTCTCTGAAAACTCAAATTCTCACAAAGCTCTGTACGCAGATGACACCACAGTTATGGTTAGATACTGTTCACCCAGGATGATTACGTACCGACTACAAAAAAACATTGACTTACTCCAAGATTGGTACGATAAATGGCGTATAGACGTGAATCCCTCAAAGAGCGTGGCCGTCTTTTTCTCTCGTAGAAAAGGCAGCCGCGCCCCGCGAGAGGAAATAACAATGTACGGCCAATCTATACCGTGGGAAAAATCGGCCAAATATCTTGGAGTTACACTTGACAGACGACTCACATGGAAAAAACACATAAATATTACACTACAAAAAGCAAAAAACACATCCAACGCCCTTTACCCGTTGCTACACTCAAACTCAAAAACTTCCATACAAAACAAACTACTCATCTACAAAACACAAATACGCCCCATCATGTCATACGCCTCACCCATTTGGGGCACAGCAAACACAAAAAGTCTCGCCACATTCCAGAATGTCACACTTAGAAGATTCACCAAAAGCCCTTGGTTCGTCCGTAATAGTATAATTAATTCAGGCACGAAAATCCCCCCATTTAAAACTCATGTGGTAGAATTAGCCAAAACATTCTATGCGAAACTTCCTATGCACTCAAATCCCAGCATAGCATGTCTCGGGCGCTCAAGTCCCGACGACGAACCCACCTATCCATTCCCAGTCTCTATAACCTTCCCCCCTTGATGAGTGGACTTAAATAAAAAATTAAAATTGCAACCAAATATACAAAAAATATAGTATACATTTACAAACAATCAACTTTAAAAACGATTTTCTAATTAAAAAAACAAACACAAAATTTACAAAAAAATATATGTAAAAAAATTCCTATAATCAAAAAAAAAAATTAATAAATAAAATACAAAAAATATAGTATTTTAGTCCTATAAGTTGCTATAGGCAGCCCACTCATCGGGTAGAAAAAAACCATCCCCCAGGTACTTTACACCCTCAGTTCACGAGACATGGAGAAAATATTCCCCGACACTCGTATTTTGCACAATAGGATACCAGAACTGCTAAAAAGGTTGGGCAGCCTTGCTCTATATTGTCAAATCCGGGGGTTTCTTTTCAGATCAGCTATAGTTTTTTCAAATTCTGTTACCGGGTAGAAGTTATTGTATTGATGTTGTGTTATTTGTTATGTGTTTGTATTATTATAGTTAGACGTGTTGATGGAGTTTGCCAGGTTTTTTACGACATTTACAATTTTTTTTTTAAATGATAAACTAATGTTAATAAGACAAGGTTTTATGCATAGCACAAAGGATAACAAATAATTATAAGCAATAATTAATCGCCTGAAATATCAATACAAATTGAAAATATCTCCGGAGTAAAAATAACACCTTCTCAGATGCTCTGATGTCAGATGATCTGGACCACTGAGCTACTTCGGCTTATTTCCAACCCGCCAAATAATTCAATATGTACTATTACTTAAGAATATTTTTTTTGTTTATATTTTTAACAGAAATCGTTCCTTTGAGCTTGAGTACATTTGCGTCCTTTTCATTGAATATTTTTATGTCTTCATTTTGTAGAATAACGTCTGATATAAATTCATCTTGTTTGTAATTATCGTCAAATCCTTTAAAAATGATATGTTGTTGTGTGTTTTTATAATAACTGGGTATGATGCCGGTGGAGACGGGTTGAACTGTCCGTATGTTTTGTCATTATGACTATTGGTTATTATTTTATCCAATTTTTCAAAACAAGTTTGACTTTTTGTTAGGAGTTGATCTTGTAGTTGGAGTTTGAAACGTTCACTCTTTATTAGCTCTTCAAGTTTTAATATGTTATGTTTTATTTTAGAATCTTTTACCGAAGTTATATTGTTTATATTACTGGTAATGGATTCTTCCATGTTTATTGTTCGCCCACCCAAGGTATTATTATATATATTATTTGGGTTTACGTGCAAAACAACAAGTGTAAATCGACTGCACCGAACAGTGCTGGAAGGGGAGTTATATTCTTTCCGTGTTCTCATTTGCAATGCAAAGTGTAAAACGGTACGAGATCTACCTCATTCAAATTATGACTTACTTTTTCTTCATATATTTATGATAACGTACTCAATATTTTACTAATTTTAATTTATTTATTGCTGTAATACATTAACGGTTCCAACACAACACGATTGACACCTTCAGAAAGTGAAATAAATCATTAAAAAGATGAAACAAAAACTAAGATAAATGCGTCACCTATTTAACGTAGTTTTAGTTTCATCACTTTTCATGACTTTGTATCACATTTCCAAGGTGTGTTGAATATTCATTTTGATGAGTTATCCGGTCGACTAAATTTACAAATGTGTATATTATCACCACATATTACATTGTTAAGGGACGTACTGAACTAACTTTAGCAGGTGATTACTGACATTATTTATATACAGGGTGTTAAGGGACGTACTGAACTAACTTTAACAGGTGATGACTGACATTATTTATATACAGGGTGTTACGGGACGTACTGAACTAACTTTAACAGGTGATTACTGACATTATTTATATACAGGGTGTTAAGGGACGTACTGAACTAACTTTAACAGGTGATGACTGACATTATTTATATACAGGGTGTTACGGGACGTACTGAACTAACTTTAACAGGTGATTACTGACATTATTTGGAGTTCAGAATGCTAATGAAACTTTGGTCTATCATTATATTCAAGACTTAATAAGATTTGAAAATTTGCCAAAAAATCAAAAAAGGCTGGTTTTCAGATTTTTCTTCCTCCGTAACGCAATAATTTAATATGAAATACAACTTCGTAGCCACATATGTATTCTATAAATGAAACAGTTAAGTTATGGGTATATTTAATCTGTTTATATACAGATGAGTGTCTGTGGCGGGCGGACACCGGGCGAACGACATTGATTTGATTCTAATACAAATATGTATTCTATAAATGAAACAGTTAATTTATGGGTATATTTAATCTGTTTATATACAGATGAGTGTCTGTGGCGGGCGGACACCGGGCGAACGATATTGATTTGATTCTAATACAAATATGTATTCTATAAATGAAACAGTTAAGTTATGGGTATATTTAATCTGTTTCTATACAGATGAGTGTCTGTGGCGGGCGGACACCGGGCGAACGATATTGATTTGATTCTAATACAAATATGTATTCTATAAATGAAACAGTTAATTTATGGGTATATTTAATCTGTTTATATACAGATGAGTGTCTGTGGCGGGCGGACACCGGGCGAACGACATTGATTTGATTCTAATACAAATATGTATTCTATAAATGAAACAGTTAAGTTATGGGTATATTTAATCTGTTTATATACAGATGAGTGTCTGTGGCGGGCGGACACCGGGCGAAACGACATTGATTTGATTCTAATACAAATATGTATTCTATAAATGAAACAGTTAAGTTATGGGTATATTTAATCTGTTTATATACAGATGAGTGTCTGTGGCGGGCGGACACCGGGCGAACGACATTGATTTGATTCTAATACAAATATGTATTCTATAAATGAAACAGTTAATTTATGGGTATATTTAATCTGTTTATATACAGATGAGTGTCTGTGGCGGGCGGACACCGGGCGAACGACATTGATTTGATTTTAATACAAATGTGCAGTTTTATTTCCTTGTTGACGATATTTTGCTTAATTGACCTTAAAAACAAGGGGAGAAGGTCACCGTCTGCATAAGATTTAAAAAACGCTGCGTAGAACCCGGGCGACGCCGGAAACTAAACTCGTTTTTACTAAAACAATATACTCACAAAAAATATAAATGAGAAATATATACAATAAACGAAATAATAAAAAAATTTTAACTCTGCGTATATCCCGGGCAACGCCGGGTACGAAATACATATTATAATAAGACAATATACTCATAAAAGTTATATAAACAGAAAGTAATATAAACGAGATAAATATACATTTTATGGTAACCAAAGTAGGCGAGTTAGTTTGCAGTCTCTGTATGTTGTTATTTGCATTCAAACAAATATACATTATATGGTAACCAAAGTAGGCGAGTTAGATTGTAGTCTCTGTATGATGTTATTTGCATTCAAACAAATATACATTTGATGGTAACCAAAGTAGGCGAGTTAGATTGTAGTCTCTGTATGATGTTATTTGCATTCAAACAAATATACATTTGATGGTAACCAAAGTAGGCGAGTTAGATTGTAGTCTCTGTATGATGTTATTTGCATTCAAACAAATATACATTTGATGGTAACCAAAGTAGGCGAGTTAGATTGTAGTCTCTGTATGATGTTATTTGCATTCAAACAAATATACATTTGATGGTAACCAAAGTAGGCGAGTTAGATTGTAGTCTCTGTATGATGTTATTTGCATTCAAACAAATATACATTTGATGGTAACCAAAGTAGGCGAGTTAGATTGTAGTCTCTGTATGATGTTATTTGCATTCAAACAAATATACATTTGATGGTAACCAAAGTAGGCGAGTTAGATTGTAGTCTCTGTATGATGTTATTTGCATTCAAACAAATATACATTTGATGGTTACCAAAGTAGGCGAGTTAGATTGTAGTCTCTGTATGATGTTATTTGCATTCAAACAAATATACATTTGATGGTAACCAAAGTAGGCGAGTTAGATTGTAGTCTCTGTATGATGTTATTTGCATTCAAACAAATATACATTTGATGGTAACCAAAGTAGGCGAGTTAGATTGTAGTCTCTGTATGATGTTATTTGCATTCAAACAAATATACATTTGATGGTAACCAAAGTAGGCGAGTTAGATTGTAGTCTCTGTATGATGTTATTTGCATTCAAACAAATATACATTTGATGGTAACCAAAGTAGGCGAGTTAGATTGTAGTCTCTGTATGATGTTATTTGCATTCAAACAAATATACATTTGATGGTAACCAAAGTAGGCGAGTTAGATTGTAGTCTCTGTATGATGTTATTTGCATTCAAACAAATATACATTTGATGGTAACCAAAGTAGGCGAGTTAGATTGTAGTCTCTGTATGATGTTATTTGCATTCAAACAAATATACATTTGATGGTTACCAAAGTAGGCGAGTTAGATTGTAGTCTCTGTATGATGTTATTTGCATTCAAACAAATATACATTTGATGGTAACCAAAGTAGGCGAGTTAGATTGTAGTCTCTGTATGATGTTATTTGCATTCAAACAAATATACATTTGATGGTAACCAAAGTAGGCGAGTTAGATTGTAGTCTCTGTATGATGTTATTTGCATTCAAACAAATATACATTTGATGGTAACCAAAGTAGGCGAGTTAGATTGTAGTCTCTGTATGATGTTATTTGCATTCAAACAAATATACATTTGATGGTAACCAAAGTAGGCGAGTTAGATTGTAGTCTCTGTATGATGTTATTTGCATTCAAACAAATATACATTTGATGGTAACCAAAGTAGGCGAGTTAGATTGTATTCTCTGTATGATGTTGATGCTGGCTCCCAATGGCTATCTGGTTTTCTTTACAACTTAAACTAATTTATCTCCAATATTTAGAGGTTTTAAATCCGGACTTACTACTATTCTGTCGGCATTATTAATTGTGACGGAGAAAGTATATTTTCTTTCGGTATTGTACGATGATGTAATGATGACAAATATGGTATTGTACGATGATGTAATGATGACAAATATGGTATTGTACGATGATGTAATGATGACAAATATGGTATTGTACGATGATGTAATGATGACAAATATGGTATTGTTTGATGATGTAATGATGACAAATATGGTATTGTACGATGATGTAATGATGACAAATATGGTATTGTACGATGATGTAATGATGACAAATATGGTATTGTACGATGATGTAATGATGACAAATATGGTATTGTACGATGATGTAATGATGACAAATATGGTATTGTACGATGATGTAATGATGACAAATATGGTATTGTACGATGATGTAATGATGACAAATATGGTATTGTACGATGATGTAATGATGACAAATATGGTATTGTACGATGATGTAATGATGACAAATATGGTATTGTACGATGATGTAATGATGACAAATATGGTATTGTACGATGATGTAATGATGACAAATATGGTATTGTACGATGATGTAATGATGTCAAATATGGTATTGTACGATGATGTAATGATGTCAAATATGGTATTGTACGATGATGTAATGATGACAAATATGGTATTGTACGATGATGTAATGATGACAAATATGGTATTGTACGATGATGTAATGATGACAAATATGGTATTGTACGATGATGTAATGATTACAAATATGGATCTGTCTTATCTTCCTGACTTTTCATTAGAATATTTTTTACAATTTTGAGTGATCTTTGTACTTGTCCATTCGCCTGAGGATGATATGGACTTTGTACTTGTCCATTCGCCTGAGGATGATATGGACTTGTTGTTTTACGATAAAGATCCCATTAATGATTTGATACGAAATAACACGTTTTATTACAATATCTACACCAACACGTTCCCAAGGGTAATTTGATATTGGATGTGATATAAGTGTAAAATATCTACACTAATACGTTCCCAAGGGTAATTTGATATTGGATGTGATATAAGTGTAAAATATCTACACCAATACGTTCCCAAGGGTAATTTGATATTGGATGTGATATAAGTGTAAAATATCTACACCAATACGTTCCCAAGGGTAATTTGATATTGGATGTGATATAAGTGTAAAATATCTACACTAATACGTTCCCAAGGGTAATTTGATATTGGATGTGATATAAGTGTAAAATATCTACACCAATACGTTCCCAAGGGTAATTTGATATTGGATGTGATATAAGTGTAAAATATCTACACCAATACGTTCCCAAGGGTAATTTGATATTGGATGTGATATAAGTGTAAAATATCTACACTAATACGTTCCCAAGGGTAATTTGATATTGGATGTGATATAAGTGTAAAATATCTACACCAATACGTTCCCAAGGGTAATTTGATATTGGATGTGATATAAGTGTAAAATATCTACACCAATACGTTCCCAAGGGTAATTTGATATTGGATGTGATATAAGTGTAAAATATCTACACTAATACGTTCCCAAGGGTAATTTGATATTGGATGTGATATAAGTGTAAAATATCTACACCAATACGTTCCCAAGGGTAATTTGATATTGGATGTGATATAAGTGTAAAATATCTACACTAATACGTTCCCAAGGGTAATTTGATATTGGATGTGATATAAGTGTAAAATATCTACACCAATACGTTCCCAAGGGTAATTTGATATTGGATGTGATATAAGTGTAAAATATCTACACTAATACGTTCCCAAGGGTAATTTGATATTGGATGTGATATAAGTGTAAAATATCTACACTAATACGTTCCCAAGGGTAATTTGATATTGGATGTGATATAAGTGTAAAATATCTACACTAATACGTTCCCAAGGGTAATTTGATATTGGATGTGATATAAGTGTAAAATATCTACACCAATACGTTCCCAAGGGTAATTTGATATTGGATGTGATATAAGTGTAAAATATCTACACCAATACGTTCCCAAGGGTAATTTGATATTGGATGTGATATAAGTGACTCCGGTCGATTAGCATTTTAGATATGTTAGACATTGATCAATCATATTTTTAATATCTGAATTCATATTTGGCCAATATAGAACATCTATAACGAATATGCTATCAACTGTCCAATCACGTTCATTAGAAATTAAATCGGTGCACACATTTATTTCTGATTCCATTTTACAGTTCTGTTTATCTAAAGAATTTATTTTATTTTTAGATGTAGACCAACCTGTAATACAGTATTTTTTTAATTTTAAAGCTGAGTCGTCCATTGTCACTTTTTTAATTTCTTCTTCTAATGAGGTATTTTACTATCTTGCTTATAATCTCCTGGAAGCACTATGCATAGGATTAAGTATTTTTAATTTCTTCTTCTAATGAGGTATTTTACTATCTTGCTTATAAGCTCCTGGAAGCACTATAATAATAATAATAATAATAATAAGGTGTTTATTCCGGTATGTGGGGAGGTTAGTGCAGTCCCACACATTCCATATAGAGATACAATAAAATATATAATCAAAAACAAAAAGATAGAACAGAAAAACAAAGAAAAGAAACCAGAATAAATTGAAAATAAAATAGAATAGAATAAAATAATAGAATAATAGAAAGTTAAAGCCTTTAGGGAGCCGTGACTATATTAGGCGCTAGTATTTTTCTCCAGTGTGCGTCAATGCTGGAGGATGGAGTGAGGCGGGCTTCCATAGTGAGGATATTTCCAGAGCTTCTTATCCTTTCCCTCATTCCTGCCACCCTGGATCTAATAAGGGCTGCATATCCGGGAACTCGCCCCTCCGTGAACATACGGGAAGCGCTGCAGTATCTGGGGAGACAAAACAATGTGCGGAAGGCGTTGTTGTATTGGACCCGTAGTCTTTCTATACTACTCTTTTTGTAGTTTGCCCATAGTTCGCACGTGTACAACGTTGCGCAGAAGGAAAGGAAGAGCGTCCTTTTTACTGCGGTACTGCAAAGGCGAAATCTTCTACTGAGCATGTTTGCTTTAACGCTGAGAGCTCGCCTTTGTCTATCGATATCATCATCGTCCATCAGATTACTGGTGATTATGTGTCCAAGGTATTTAGTTCCTTCGGTCACCTTCAAGTTCACACCGTTCAAGGTAGCTGGAGGAATATTTTTCGGGCCTTGCCCATGTCTTATGACCAATAGAGCCGTTTTAGCGGGGTTATATAACATATTTGTTTCTTCAGCATACTCTTCACAGATTTTCAGAAGAATGCGCAGTCCCCTTATAGATGGTGACATCAGGACCATATCGTCCGCATAACTGACGTTATTCAGACACTGTCCTCCGATGTGGCAGCCTACTCCTGCATTGTTTAGCCTTTCGGTGAGTTCGTCCATGTACAGATTGAATAGTATCGGTGACATGCATCCTCCCTGTCTGACGCCACTCTTTAGGAGGAAAGGTTCGGAAAAATCATCCTTCCATCTTACTAGGTTTTCCTGCTGTCTGTGCCACAAGTCGAGGATATGTATGACCTCCGATGATATGCCTCTTTCTCTGAGTTTAGCCCATAGCAGAGGGTGAGAAACCCTGTCGAAGGCCTTGCTCAGGTCTAAGAAACATGCATATGAGGTGGTCTTTTTATTCCTGTAGTATTCCAGGGTTCTTTTTACCGTAAAAATAGCTGTATCGGTAGCAGTTTGCTTTTTGAATCCCATTTGGTTGTCATAGGTTTCCAGACTGGGTCCGATACTGTTCAATAATAGACGTTCGAATAATCGTGTGATGGTGGTGGCAATTGAGATCGGTCTATAGCTGTCTTGAGAGGTAGAGTCCAACGATTTAGATTTGAGAACAGGTGTTATTATAGTTCTTGTCATATCAATCGGTAAGTATCCGTTCTTCAAGATGTCGGTAACTATGCATAGGATTAAGTATTTTTCGATATCACTGTCCCTCAAAAACGCTTATCTGTAAAATAAAGTCCCTCGTTATTATAGGCTGCCTTTACACTTGTAAGTTTTTTCCTGTAAGTTGCTCACGTAAGCGACTTACGAAAAATTTACCAATGTAAACGACACCATAAGTCTATTACCGTAATTTATACCAAGTTACAGAAGTTTTTCTTACGTAAGTTTTTGAAAGGTCTAATCGCTCACGCGTTAATTTACGGCTCTTTGGCATAGCTTATCAATACAGATTGATAAGTTGAGACGCTTACAGTAAGTTTTGACGTCACTGTCGGGATGGTAAAAGAGAAATCTGCAACACCTACAATAAGATTCGGTCTTTCTGCCGTTGCTCCTCGGGACTTGTTTACCTGTCGCCATGAACATCTTTATGAAATAATACACTGCAATAATCTATGTGTTATATCGGGGATTATTCAGAGCTATGACGTTTATTGACACTCCGCTTATTGGATATTATCTCCCACGTGACGCATCAGGACTGCCAACATAGCAATACATATATCACTATGGAGACAACATTATTTATCAAACACAATGTCATGTTTAACAAATGCCTGTGTAAATGTGTGCTAATGATTCTAATATTCGACTTCACGAACTGACGGATCAGCTATCAACAAACACTTCACAACAAATTAATATCTCCATTGAATTCATACAAAAATGCAATATAAGAATACATAGAAAATATTACCTGACGCCAAAAATCGAAGAGTCACCATTAATTTTTTTAACTAACTAAATAACCATCACACCGTTTCGGTAGGCAGAGAGGACGGACCGCCAAACAACTCGTCTAACATCGTCTCATACATACTAACTAGCCATCACGCCGTTTCGGTAGGCAGAGAGGACGGACCGCCAAACAACTCGTCTAACATCGTCTCATACATACTAACTAGCCATCACGCCGTTTCGGTAGGCAGAGAGGACGGACCGCCAAACAACTCGTCTAACATCGTCTCATACATACTAACTAGCCATCACGCCGTTTCGGTAGGCAGAGAGGACGGACCGCCAAACAACTCGTCTAACATCGTCTCATACATACTAACTAGCCATCACGCCGTTTCGGTAGGCAGAGAGGACGGACCGCCAAACAACTCGTCTAACATCGTCTCATACATACTAACTAGCCATCACGCCGTTTCGGTAGGCAGAGAGGACGGACCGCCAAACAACTCGTCTAACATCGTCTCATACATACTAACTAGCCATCACGCCGTTTCGGTAGGCAGAGAGGACGGACCGCCAAACAACTCGTCTAACATCGTCTCATACATACTAACTAGCCATCACGCCGTTTCGGTAGGCAGAGAGGACGGACCGCCAAACAACTCGGTCACACCACACACTCCTTGCCTCATTCACATTCATACATCGTCTCATACATACTAACTAGCCATCACGCCGTTTCGGTAGGCAGAGAGGACGGACCGCCAAACAACTCGGTCACACCACACACTCCTTGCCTCATTCACATTCATACATCGTCTCATACATACTAACTAGCCATCACACCGTTTCGGTAGGCAGAGAGGACGGACCGCCAAACAACTCGTCTAACATCGTCTCATACATACTAACTAGCCATCACGCCGTTTCGGTAGGCAGAGAGGACGGACCGCCAAACAACTCGTCTAACATCGTCTCATACATACTAACTAGCCATCACGCCGTTTCGGTAGGCAGAGAGGACGGACCGCCAAACAACTCGTCTAACATCGTCTCATACATACTAACTAGCCATCACGCCGTTTCGGTAGGCAGAGAGGACGGACCGCCAAACAACTCGGTCACACCACACACTCCTTGCCTCATTCACATTCATACATCGTCTCATACATACTAACTAGCCATCACGCCGTTTCGGTAGGCAGAGAGGACGGACCGCCAAACAACTCGTCTAACATCGTCTCATACATACTAACTAGCCATCACGCCGTTTCGGTAGGCAGAGGACGGACCGCCAAACAACTCGGTCACACCACACACTCCTTGCCTCATTCACATTCATACATCGTCTCATACATACTAACTAGCCATCACGCCGTTTCGGTAGGCAGAGAGGACGGACCGCCAAACAACTCGTCTAACATCGTCTCATACATACTAACTAGCCATCACGCCGTTTCGGTAGGCAGAGAGGACGGACCGCCAAACAACTCGTCTAACATCGTCTCATACATACTAACTAGCCATCACGCCGTTTCGGTAGGCAGAGAGGACGGACCGCCAAACAACTCGTCTAACATCGTCTCATACATACTAACTAGCCATCACGCCGTTTCGGTAGGCAGAGAGGACGGACCGCCAAACAACTCGGTCACACCACACACTCCTTGCCTCATTCACATTCATACATCGTCTCATACATACTAACTAGCCATCACGCCGTTTCGGTAGGCAGAGAGGACGGACCGCCAAACAACTCGTCTAACATCGTCTCATACATACTAACTAGCCATCACGCCGTTTCGGTAGGCAGAGAGGACGGACCGCCAAACAACTCGTCTAACATCGTCTCATACATACTAACTAGCCATCACGCCGTTTCGGTAGGCAGAGAGGACGGACCGCCAAACAACTCGTCTAACATCGTCTCATACATACTAACTAGCCATCACGCCGTTTCGGTAGGCAGAGAGGACGGACCGCCAAACAACTCGTCTAACATCGTCTCATACATACTAACTAGCCATCACGCCGTTTCGGTAGGCAGAGAGGACGGACCGCCAAACAACTCGGTCACACCACACACTCCTTGCCTCATTCACATTCATACATCGTCTCATACATACTAACTAGCCATCACACCGTTTCGGTAGGCAGAGAGGACGGACCGCCAAACAACTCGTCTAACATCGTCTCATACATACTAACTAGCCATCACGCCGTTTCGGTAGGCAGAGAGGACGGACCGCCAAACAACTCGGTCACACCACACACTCCTTGCCTCATTCACATTCATACATCGTCTCATACATACTAACTAGCCATCACGCCGTTTCGGTAGGCAGAGAGGACGGACCGCCAAACAACTCGTCTAACATCGTCTCATACATACTAACTAGCCATCACGCCGTTTCGGTAGGCAGAGAGGACGGACCGCCAAACAACTCGGTGACACCACACACTCCTTGCCTCATTCACATTCATACATCGTCTCATACATACTAACTAGCCATCACGCCGTTTCGGTAGGCAGAGAGGACGGACCGCCAAACAACTCGTCTAACATCGTCTCATACATACTAATTAGCCATCACGCCGTTTCGGTAGGCAGAGAGGACGGACCGCCAAACAACTCGTCTAACATCGTCTCATACATACTAACTAGCCATCACGCCGTTTCGGTAGGCAGAGAGGACGGACCGCCAAACAACTCGTCTAACATCGTCTCATACATACTAACTAGCCATCACGCCGTTTCGGTAGGCAGAGAGGACGGACCGCCAAACAACTCGTCTAACATCGTCTCATACATACTAACTAGCCATCACGCCGTTTCGGTAGGCAGAGAGGACGGACCGCCAAACAACTCGTCTAACATCGTCTCATACATACTAACTAGCCATCACGCCGTTTCGGTAGGCAGAGAGGACGGACCGCCAAACAACTCGGTCACACCACACACTCCTTGCCTCATTCACATTCATACATCGTCTCATACATACTTACTAGCCATCACGCCGTTTCGGTAGGCAGAGAGGACGGACCGCCAAACAACTCGGTCACACCACACACTCCTTGCCTCATTCACATTCATACATCGTCTCATACATACTAACTAGCCATCACGCCGTTTCGGTAGGCAGAGAGGACGGACCGCCAAACAACTCGTCTCATACATACTAACTAGCCATCACGCCGTTTCGGTAGGCAGAGAGGACGGACCGCCAAACAACTCGTTTAACATCGTCTCATACATACTAACTAGCCATCACGCCGTTTCGGTAGGCAGAGAGGACGGACCGCCAAACAACTCGGTCACACCACACACTCCTTGCCTCATTCACATTCATACATCGTCTCATACATACTAACTAGCCATCACGCCGTTTCGGTAGGCAGAGAGGACGGACCGCCAAACAACTCGTCTAACATCGTCTCATACATACTAACTAGCCATCACGCCGTTTCGGTAGGCAGAGAGGACGGACCGCCAAACAACTCGTCTAACATCGTCTCATACATACTAACTAGCCATCACGCCGTTTCGGTAGGCAGAGAGGACGGACCGCCAAACAACTCGGTCACACCACACACTCCTTGCCTCATTCACATTCATACATCGTCTCATACATACTAACTAGCCATCACGCCGTTTCGGTAGGCAGAGAGGACGGACCGCCAAACAACTCGGTCACACCACACACTCCTTGCCTCATTCACATTCATACATCGTCTCATACATACTAACTAGCCATCACGCCGTTTCGGTAGGCAGAGAGGACGGACCGCCAAACAACTCGTCTTACATCGTCTCATACATACTAACTAGCCATCACGCCGTTTCGGTAGGCAGAGAGGACGGACCGCCAAACAACTCGTCTAACATCGTCTCATACATACTAACTAGCCATCACGCCGTTTCGGTAGGCAGAGAGGACGGACCGCCAAACAACTCGTCTAACATCGTCTCATACATACTAACTAGCCATCACGCCGTTTCGGTAGGCAGAGAGGACGGACCGCCAAACAACTCGTCTAACATCGTCTCATACATACTAACTAGCCATCACGCCGTTTCGGTAGGCAGAGAGGACGGACCGCCAAACAACTCGGTCACACCACACACTCCTTGCCTCATTCACATTCATACATCGTCTCATACATACTAACTAGCCATCACGCCGTTTCGGTAGGCAGAGAGGACGGACCGCCAAACAACTCGTCTAACATCGTCTCATACATACTAACTAGCCATCACGCCGTTTCGGTAGGCAGAGAGGACGGACCGCCAAACAACTCGTCTAACATCGTCTCATACATACTAACTAGCCATCACGCCGTTTCGGTAGGCAGAGAGGACGGACCGCCAAACAACTCGTCTAACATTGTCTCATACATACTAACTAGCCATCACGCCGTTTCGGTAGGCAGAGAGGACGGACCGCCAAACAACTCGGTCACACCACACACTCCTTGCCTCATTCACATTCATACATCGTCTCATACATACTAACTAGCCATCACGCCGTTTCGGTAGGCAGAGAGGACGGACCGCCAAACAACTCGTCTAACATCGTCTCATACATACTAACTAGCCATCACGCCGTTTCGGTAGGCAGAGAGGACGGACCGCCAAACAACTCGTCTAACATCGTCTCATACATACTAACTAGCCATCACGCCGTTTCGGTAGGCAGAGAGGACGGACCGCCAAACAACTTGTCTAACAGTTCACAGTACCTACCTCGCATGTATCGGTGTAACGGTGCACACAACATGATGCAAATATACTACCGCATCAAATAAATTACATTGTGTACTCAAGCAGGGCTGTCACACACAACAACATGAATATTAACGATAACGCCCTCATATCTATTAATGAAGCAAAAGAACTCATTGACGGCATCCATAATGCCATTACGGATCCATCTCTCAAAATTACGAAAGACCAAATGGCTAAACTTTTGACAAAATTATCTACCCTTTCAAGCAAAATGATCGACGTTGGTACCAAGGTTGGAATAATTGAGGGTAAATTAATGACATATGAAAAAATTGTCTCCCAACCCCCGCAACAATCAACGGCGGACGACAAAAAAACATACGCTAGCGTAATTGAAAAAGGAAAATCAAACTTGCCAAAAGAAGAGCTGCATACAATTAAGATAATTTCGAATAATAATGAAAACACTGACCAAATAAAAATAAACATACAAAAACAAATTAGAGTCGGGAAATTGGGAGTTGAAGTTTCTGGAATAAAAAAAACAATTAATAACAATGTTATCATCACTTGCCCCAAAAAAGAAGACGCTGATAAAATTATGAAAGAAATAAACAAAAAAGAAAATAACAGCATATCTGCATCAGAAATAAAAAAACGTAAACCGAACGTTATCATCAAAGGGATACATAAAGACTACAACATTCAAGATTTTAACGAAGATTTTATAGAACAAAATGAAGACATTTATCAACTTACCAAAGAAGACAGCAAACACATGCCCAAAATAATGGCAAAAATAAAAAACAAAAGAAGCGATCAATTATCCAACTACATCCTAGAAACAACCGGTCAAATGAGAAAACTATTAATCGAAAAAGAAAGAATAAACCTGGGATTTATGCGGGTTCACGTAGAGGACTCCAACCCATTGTCCCAATGCTACCACTGCCTGTGGTTCGAACATACTGCCAACAAGTGCCGAAAGAAAACAGAAAAACCCAAATGTCTCCACTGCGCAGAAGAACACATTCTAGCGAACTGCCCAAATAAAAATCAAACACCAAAGTGCTACAATTGTCTAACCTTTAATAAAAAAAGAAATGGGAAAATCAATTCTAACCATCGAGCGAATGACAGCAAGTGCCACTACGTCAAGAAAATGACAGAATCTGCTTACCAGAAAATTGACTATAATTAAAATGCTATATTCATTAAAAAAAACAAGTAAGAAATTAATATCTCAACTATACTTTGTTTACAGCATATCAATGTCGACACCCTGTTTAATAGCGCCTGTTCAAATTTGCAATATCTACTTAAGTACTAACAACTCACAGTCGAGTTACATTATTATTTCTAAGTATATGATTATTATTGTTCCGCCCAATTATGACGTTATTAATAGAAACGAGTTCTTAATTACTAACAAAATATACTTCCGAACATATTTATTTGCACACTCATTCATCTGTAACACAATATTCCATGATGATTTCAGATGATTTCATAAATAATGAATTAGAAAAAAATATTAAAATTCAAGAATATGAATGCATATCCACTGATTCATGTAACAAAATTATTTCTAAAAACAACAGTGATATAATTATTATGCACCTAAACATTCGTAGTGTTCAAAAAAATTTTGAAGAGCTAACTCTAAAAATAAATAATTTAATAAAAAAACCGGACTTCATCGTATTATCCGAAACATTTACAAATGCTGAGTCACCTTCTTATTGCTTACCCGAATACAATTATATTTCTAGCAAAATAGATATCAATAAAAATAGTGGAATAATAATATTTGCAAGTAATAAATTTAGTATTATTAAAATAATTGAACACCCAATACATTTAGTAAACTGCATCGAAATACATTTCAAACTCGGCAAATCAATGTACCATCTAATAGCTATCTATAGAACGCACGGCTCGAATATAATTACGTTTATTAATGACCTTAAATGCATATTATCGAAATTTAAAAATAAGCTTTGCTTCATTGTAGGTGATTTTAACTTAAACATTAATGAAAAAATTGAAAATGGTTGCAAAAATGAATACATTAACTGTATGACTGAACAAAACTTCATATCTTGCATAAATAAAAACACAAGAGAAATAAAAGAACATACTCCATCCTGCTTAGATCATATCTGGACAAACGTAAATATTAAAGATCTTCACAAATTAAAATCAATTGTTTGGAAAACTAACATAACTGACCATCATTCATGCTTACTTCTATATAATAACAATATTAAACAAAAAAAACATAATATAATAACTAAAAAATCCACCATTAATATGACCATTCTCACTGAAAAGCTAAAAAAAGAGGATTGGAACAATGTTTTAAACAGTGATGACACTGAAACATGTTCGACTAACTTTGAAAATACCCTGTCACAACACATTAAAAATTCAACAAATGAAACAACAACACACATAAAATCTAAATTAAGATGTTTAAAGCCTTGGATTACCCAAGGACTTATAATATCTATTAGAAACAAAGAAAAACTTTACAAGACAACTTTAAAAAATCCCTTAAATGAAAATGCATATATTTTATATAAAAAATATAAAAATAAATTAACAGCCTATATTAAAAAAAGTAAAGAAGATTTTTTTAAAAATAAAATATTATCTTCAGAAAATAACCAAAAACAAATGTGGAAAACAGTTAATTTGGCTATTGACAATACAAAAAAAACACAAAACGTAAAATATATTGAGCATGATAACAAAATTATAGATGCCAATATGCAACCTAAACAATGTGCAAACATATTTAACTCTTTTTTTGCTAATGTCGGAAAAAATCTTGCGAAAAATATCCAAAAATCTTTTATCCCGGAAAATCATAATAATGAAAACTTACAGGAACGTAATATACTCTCAACGTTTGAAACGACAACAGAATGTGAAATCATAAAAATAATAGATAATATGAAAGTAGGTTCGTCTCCCGGTTTTGATTCTATTACGGCACATATGTTAAAATCTATGAAACCTTATTTAATAAAACCAATCACTCATTTAATAAACTTAAGTTTAACAAAAGGAATATTTCCAACGAACTACAAAAATACAATAATCTCACCTATTTACAAATCTGGAGATCCACATCAAGTAACAAATTATCGACCAATCTGTTTAATTTCAAACATAGGAAAAATCTTTGAAAAAATTGTAAAAAAACAATTAGTCAATTTCCTAGATAATAATAAAATACTACACAAAAACCAGTTTGGATTTATAAAATCTCTCAGCACTCAAGATGCTATTGCTAATGTAACTTCATACATTTACGAATCTTTAGATAAAGGTAAAAAATGTGCAGGTATATTTATTGATCTTAGGAAAGCCTTTGATAGCATATCGCATAAGATTCTACTAAAAAAACTGAATAATATAGGCATAAAAGACAACGCGATTAAATGGATTTCAAACTACCTAAAAAATCGACCACAAGTCGTAAAAATAAATAATGTTAATAGCGATAAAGAACATTCTGACTTTGGAATCCCGCAAGGTACAGTACTTGGACCAATTCTCTTCACCATATATGTTAACGACATTTTCTTTCAACCACTACATGGCCAAATTACTTCGTATGCCGACGACACAGTTCTAATAATAAGCGAAAAAACTTGGGAAAACGTAATACTTAAAGCCACTGAAGACATAAATACTCTTAAGAATTTCTTCGACCTTAATTTGCTATCACTAAATAGCGATAAAACATATGTAATTCCATTTGCAATACACACAAAAGACATCCCTAAAAATTTTAACATTATCATTCATGACAATTCCAAAATACATAATAAAAATAACTGTCTCCAAAACTGCACAATACTAAAAAACACAAACACAATCAAATATCTAGGAGTAATTATCGATAAAAATTTGAATTGGAAGGAACAAATATGTCAAATTGTAAAAAAAATCAGAAAACTGATATATGTATTTTTAAGAATCAGAAATTTTTTGTCTTTAAAAAACCTATATTTAATATATTATGCCTTGGTCCAATCAACGCTACAATATGGTATCATTAGTTGGGGATCCACATACAAAACTAACCTTACTCCAATAGAAGTGGTACAAAGGTTAATAATTAAAATAATATTACGAAAACCTTCCGATTACCCAACGGATCGATTATTCGAAGAATTTCAAGTGCCGTCATTTAAAGATCTTTATACTAAAAATGCATTAATTCAAATCATAAAAGAAAAAGACAAATAACAATTTCTAACTGAAAACCGTACTAGACTTAAATATATTTTTCCATGCCCAAAATTAAACACTTCCTTTGCACAAAATTATTACACTTACCGGGCAAGAATTTTTTTCAATCGACTACCTGAAGAAATTAGAAACATTAATGATAACATCCAAATAATAAACACTGTGAAAAAATATTTTAAATACAAACTTACAAAAAATAAAAATGTTTCCAATTGAATTAATCTTAAGAATAATAAATCTTATAATTAATCTTCTACTCACTTCAAATAAGTTAAAAATCATTTAATTTTTAATTACTTACGTATTGTAATAAAACAATGTACACTCCTCTTCCAGCCACAAGCTAATGCTTCTATGGAAGAGGGGTCCTGAAATATTGATCTTATATTGTAACAAATAAACAATAATGTAATTATATAATAAATATAATTAAAAAAAAAAAAAAAAAAAAAAAAAAAAAAAAAAAAAAACATCGTCTCATACATACTAACTAGCCATCACGCCGTTTCGGTAGGCAGAGAGGACGGACCGCCAAACAACTCGGTCACACCACACACTCCTTGCCTCATTCACATTCATACATCGTCTCATACATACTAACTAGCCATCACGCCGTTTCGGTAGGCAGAGAGGACGGACCGCCAAACAACTCGTCTAACATCGTCTCATACATACTAACTAGCCATCACGCCGTTTCGGTAGGCAGAGAGGACGGACCGCCAAACAACTCGTCTAACATCGTCTCATACATACTAACTAGCCATCACGCCGTTTCGGTAGGCAGAGAGGACGGACCGCCAAACAACTCGTCTAACATCGTCTCATACATACTAACTAGCCATCACGCCGTTTCGGTAGGCAGAGAGGACGGACCGCCAAACAACTCGTCTAACATCGTCTCATACATACTAACTAGCCATCACGCCGTTTCGGTAGGCAGAGAGGACGGACCGCCAAACAACTCGTCTAACATCGTCTCATACATACTAACTAGCCATCACGCCGTTTCGGTAGGCAGAGAGGACGGACCGCCAAACAACTCGTCTAACATAGTCTCATACATACTAACTAGCCATCACGCCGTTTCGGTAGGCAGAGAGGACGGACCGCCGAACAACTCGTCTAACATCGTCTCATACATACTAACTAGCCATCACGCCGTTTCGGTAGGCAGAGAGGACGGACCGCCAAACAACTCGGTCACACCACACACTCCTTGCCTCATTCACATTCATACATCGTCTCATACATACTAACTAGCCATCACGCCGTTTCGGTAGGCAGAGAGGACGGACCGCCAAACAACTCGTCTAACATCGTCTCATACATACTAACTAGCCATCACGCCGTTTCGGTAGGCAGAGAGGACGGACCGCCAAACAACTCGTCTAACATCGTCTCATACATACTAACTAGCCATCACGCCGTTTCGGTAGGCAGAGAGGACGGACCGCCAAACAACTCGTCTAACATCGTCTCATACATACTAACTAGCCATCACGCCGTTTCGGTAGGCAGAAAGGACGGACCGCCAAACAACTCGTCTAACATATTCTCATACATACTAACTAGCCATCACGCCGTTTCGGTAGGCAGAGAGGACGGACCGCCAAACAACTCGTCTAACATCGTCTCATACAAACTAACTAGCCATCACGCCGTTTCGGTAGGCAGAGAGGACGGACCGCCAAACAACTCGTCTAACATCGTCTCATACATACTAACTAGCCATCACGCCGTTTCGGTAGGCAGAGAGGACGGACCGCCGAACAACTCGTCTAACATCGTCTCATACATACTAACTAGCCATCACGCCGTTTCGGTAGGCAGAGAGGACGGACCGCCAAACAACTCGGTCACACCACACACTCCTTGCCTCATTCACATTCATACATCGTCTCATACATACTAACTAGCCATCACGCCGTTTCGGTAGGCAGAGAGGACGGACCGCCAAACAACTCGTCTAACATCGTCTCATACATACTAACTAGCCATCACGCCGTTTCGGTAGGCAGAGAGGACGGACCGCCAAACAACTCGTCTAACATCGTCTCATACATACTAACTAGCCATCACGCCGTTTCGGTAGGCAGAGAGGACGGACCGCCAAACAACTCGTCTAACATCGTCTCATACATACTAACTAGCCATCACGCCGTTTCGGTAGGCAGAGAGGACGGACCGCCAAACAACTCGTCTAACATATTCTCATACATACTAACTAGCCATCACGCCGTTTCGGTAGGCAGAGAGGACGGACCGCCAAACAACTCGTCTAACATCGTCTCATACATACTAACTAGCCATCACGCCGTTTCGGTAGGCAGAGAGGACGGACCGCCAAACAACTCGTCTAACATCGTCTCATACATACTAACTAGCCATCACGCCGTTTCGGTAGGCAGAGAGGACGGACCGCCGAACAACTCGTCTAACATCGTCTCATACATACTAACTAGCCATCACGCCGTTTCGGTAGGCAGAGAGGACGGACCGCCAAACAACTCGGTCACACCACACACTCCTTGCCTCATTCACATTCATACATCGTCTCATACATACTAACTAGCCATCACGCCGTTTCGGTAGGCAGAGAGGACGGACCGCCAAACAACTCGTCTAACATCGTCTCATACATACTAACTAGCCATCACGCCGTTTCGGTAGGCAGAGAGGACGGACCGCCAAACAACTCGTCTAACATCGTCTCATACATACTAACTAGCCATCACGCCGTTTCGGTAGGCAGAGAGGACGGACCGCCGAACAACTCGTCTAACATCGTCTCATACATACTAACTAGCCATCACGCCGTTTCGGTAGGCAGAGAGGACGGACCGCCAAACAACTCGGTCACACCACACACTCCTTGCCTCATTCACATTCATACATCGTCTCATACATACTAACTAGCCATCACGCCGTTTCGGTAGGCAGAGAGGACGGACCGCCAAACAACTCGTCTAACATCGTCTCATACATACTAACTAGCCATCACGCCGTTTCGGTAGGCAGAGAGGACGGACCGCCAAACAACTCGGTCACACCACACACTCCTTGCCTCATTCACATTCATACATCGTCTCATACATACTAACTAGCCATCACGCCGTTTCGGTAGGCAGAGAGGACGGACCGCCAAACAACTCGTCTAACATCGTCTCATACATACTAACTAGCCATCACGCCGTTTCGGTAGGCAGAGAGGACGGACCGCCGAACAACTCGTCTAACATCGTCTCATACATACTAACTAGCCATCACGCCGTTTCGGTAGGCAGAGAGGACGGACCGCCAAACAACTCGTCTAACATCGTCTTATACATACTAACTAGCCATCACGCCGTTTCGGTAGGCAGAGAGGACGGACCGCCAAACAACTCGTCTAACATCGTCTCATACATACTAACTAGCCATCACGCCGTTTCGGTAGGCAGAGAGGACGGACCGCCAAACAACTCGTCTAACATCGTCTCATACATACTAACTAGCCATCACGCCGTTTCGGTAGGCAGAAAGGACGGACCGCCAAACAACTCGTCTAACATATTCTCATACATACTAACTAGCCATCACGCCGTTTCGGTAGGCAGAGAGGACGGACCGCCAAACAACTCGTCTAACATCGTCTCATACAAACTAACTAGCCATCACGCCGTTTCGGTAGGCAGAGAGGACGGACCGCCAAACAACTCGTCTAACATCGTCTCATACATACTAACTAGCCATCACGCCGTTTCGGTAGGCAGAGAGGACGGACCGCCGAACAACTCGTCTAACATCGTCTCATACATACTAACTAGCCATCACGCCGTTTCGGTAGGCAGAGAGGACGGACCGCCAAACAACTCGGTCACACCACACACTCCTTGCCTCATTCACATTCATACATCGTCTCATACATACTAACTAGCCATCACGCCGTTTCGGTAGGCAGAGAGGACGGACCGCCAAACAACTCGTCTAACATCGTCTCATACATACTAACTAGCCATCACGCCGTTTCGGTAGGCAGAGAGGACGGACCGCCAAACAACTCGTCTAACATCGTCTCATACATACTAACTAGCCATCACGCCGTTTCGGTAGGCAGAGAGGACGGACCGCCAAACAACTCGTCTAACATCGTCTCATACATACTAACTAGCCATCACGCCGTTTCGGTAGGCAGAGAGGACGGACCGCCAAACAACTCGTCTAACATATTCTCATACATACTAACTAGCCATCACGCCGTTTCGGTAGGCAGAGAGGACGGACCGCCAAACAACTCGTCTAACATCGTCTCATACATACTAACTAGCCATCACGCCGTTTCGGTAGGCAGAGAGGACGGACCGCCAAACAACTCGTCTAACATCGTCTCATACATACTAACTAGCCATCACGCCGTTTCGGTAGGCAGAGAGGACGGACCGCCGAACAACTCGTCTAACATCGTCTCATACATACTAACTAGCCATCACGCCGTTTCGGTAGGCAGAGAGGACGGACCGCCAAACAACTCGGTCACACCACACACTCCTTGCCTCATTCACATTCATACATCGTCTCATACATACTAACTAGCCATCACGCCGTTTCGGTAGGCAGAGAGGACGGACCGCCAAACAACTCGTCTAACATCGTCTCATACATACTAACTAGCCATCACGCCGTTTCGGTAGGCAGAGAGGACGGACCGCCAAACAACTCGTCTAACATCGTCTCATACATACTAACTAGCCATCACGCCGTTTCGGTAGGCAGAGAGGACGGACCGCCGAACAACTCGTCTAACATCGTCTCATACATACTAACTAGCCATCACGCCGTTTCGGTAGGCAGAGAGGACGGACCGCCAAACAACTCGGTCACACCACACACTCCTTGCCTCATTCACATTCATACATCGTCTCATACATACTAACTAGCCATCACGCCGTTTCGGTAGGCAGAGAGGACGGACCGCCAAACAACTCGTCTAATATCGTCTCATACATACTAACTAGCCATCACGCCGTTTCGGTAGGCAGAGAGGACGGACCGCCAAACAACTCGGTCACACCACACACTCCTTGCCTCATTCACATTCATACATCGTCTCATACATACTAACTAGCCATCACGCCGTTTCGGTAGGCAGAGAGGACGGACCGCCAAACAACTCGTCTAACATCGTCTCATACATACTAACTAGCCATCACGCCGTTTCGGTAGGCAGAGAGGACGGACCGCCGAACAACTCGTCTAACATCGTCTCATACATACTAACTAGCCATCACGCCGTTTCGGTAGGCAGAGAGGACGGACCGCCAAACAACTCGTCTAACATCGTCTTATACATACTAACTAGCCATCACGCCGTTTCGGTAGGCAGAGAGGACGGACCGCCAAACAACTCGTCTAACATCGTCTCATACATACTAACTAGCCATCACGCCGTTTCGGTAGGCAGAGAGGACGGACCGCCAAACAACTCGGTCACACCACACACTCCTTGCCTCATTCACATTCATACATCGTCTCATACATACTAACTAGCCATCACGCCGTTTCGGTAGGCAGAGAGGACGGACCGCCAAACAACTCGTCTAACATCGTCTCATACATACTAACTAGCCATCACGCCGTTTCGGTAGGCAGAGAGGACGGACCGCCAAACAACTCGTCTAACATCGTCTCATACATACTAACTAGCCATTACGCCGTTTCGGTAGGCAGAGAGGACGGACCGCCAAACAACTCGTCTAACATCGTCTCATACATACTAACTAGCCATCACGCCGTTTCGGTAGGCAGAGAGGACGGACCGCCAAACAACTCGTCTAACATCGTCTCATACATACTAACTAGCCATCACGCCGTTTCGGTAGGCAGAGAGGACGGACCGCCAAACAACTCGTCTAACATCGTCTCATACATACTAACTAGCCATCACGCCGTTTCGGTAGGCAGAGAGGACGGACCGCCAAACAACTCGTCTAACATCGTCTCATACATACTAACTAGCCATCACGCCGTTTCGGTAGGCAGAGAGGACGGACCGCCAAACAACTCGTCTAACATCGTCTCATACATACTAACTAGCCATCACGCCGTTTCGGTAGGCAGAGAGGACGGACCGCCAAACAACTCGTCTAACATCGTCTCATACATACTAACTAGCAATCACGCCGTTTCGGTAGGCAGAGAGGACGGACCGCCAAACAACTCGGTCACACCACACACTCCTTGCCTCATTCACATTCATACATCGTCTCATACATACTAACTAGCCATCACGCCGTTTCGGTAGGCAGAGAGGACGGACCGCCAAACAACTCGGTCACACCACACACTCCTTGCCTCATTCACATTCATACATCGTCTCATACATACTAACTAGCCATCACGCCGTTTCGGTAGGCAGAGAGGACGGACCGCCAAACAACTCGTCTAACATCGTCTCATACATACTAACTAGCCATCACGCCGTTTCGGTAGGCAGAGAGGACGGACCGCCAAACAACTCGTCTAACATCGTCTCATACATACTAACTAGCCATCACGCCGTTTCGGTAGGCAGAGAGGACGGACCGCCAAACAACTCGTCTAACATCGTCTCATACATACTAACTAGCCATCACGCCGTTTCGGTAGGCAGAGAGGACGGACCGCCAAACAACTCGTCTAATATCGTCTCATACATACTAACTAGCCATCACGCCGTTTCGGTAGGCAGAGAGGACGGACCGCCAAACAACTCGTCTAACATCGTCTCATACATACTAACTAGCCATCACGCCGTTTCGGTAGGCAGAGAGGACGGACCGCCAAACAACTCGTCTAACATCGTCTCATACATACTAACTAGCCATCACGCCGTTTCGGTAGGCAGAGAGGACGGACCGCCAAACAACTCGTCTAACATCGTCTCATACATACTAACTAGCCATCACGCCGTTTCGGTAGGCAGAGAGGACGGACCGCCAAACAACTCGTCTAACATCGTCTCATACATACTAACTAGCCATCACGCCGTTTCGGTAGGCAGAGAGGACGGACCGCCAAACAACTCGTCTAACATCGTCTCATACATACTTACTAGCCATCACGCCGTTTCGGTAGGCAGAGAGGACGGACCGCCAAACAACTCGTCTAACATCGTCTCATACATACTAACTAGCCATCACGCCGTTTCGGTAGGCAGAGAGGACGGACCGCCAAACAACTCGTCTAACATCGTCTCATACATACTAACTAGCCATCACGCCGTTTCGGTAGGCAGAGAGGACGGACCGCCAAACAACTCGTCTAACATCGTCTCATACATACTAACTAGCCATCACGCCGTTTCGGTAGGCAGAGAGGACGGACCGCCAAACAACTCGTCTAACATCGTCTCATACATACTAACTAGCCATCACGCCGTTTCGGTAGGCAGAGAGGACGGACCGCCAAACAACTCGTCTAACATCGTCTCATACATACTAACTAGCCATCACGCCGTTTCGGTAGGCAGAGAGGACGGACCGCCAAACAACTCGGTCACACCACACACTCCTTGCCTCATTCACATTCATACATCGTCTCATACATACTAACTAGCCATCACGCCGTTTCGGTAGGCAGAGAGGACGGACCGCCAAACAACTCGTCTAACATCGTCTCATACATACTAACTAGCCATCACGCCGTTACGGTAGGCAGAGAGGACGGACCGCCAAACAACTCGTCTAACATCGTCTCATACATACTAACTAGCCATCACGCCGTTTCGGTAGGCAGAGAGGACGGACCGCCAAACAACTCGTCTAACATCGTCTCATACATACTAACTAGCCATCACGCCGTTTCGGTAGGCAGAGAGGACGGACCGCCAAACAACTCGTCTAACATCGTCTCATACATACTAACTAGCCATCACGCCGTTTCGGTAGGCTGAGAGGACGGACCGCCAAACAACTCGTCTAACATCGTCTCATACATACTAACTAGCCATCACGCCGTTTCGGTAGGCAGAGAGGACGGACCGCCAAACAACTCGGTCACACCACACACTCCTTGCCTCATTCACATTCATACATCGTCTCATACATACTAACTAGCCATCACGCCGTTTCGGTAGGCAGAGAGGACGGACCGCCAAACAACTCGTCTAACATCGTCTCATACATACTAACTAGCCATCACGCCGTTTCGGTAGGCAGAGAGGACGGACCGCCAAACAACTCGTCTAACATCGTCTCATACATACTAACTAGCCATCACGCCGTTTCGGTAGGCAGAGAGGACGGACCGCCAAACAACTCGTCTAACATCGTCTCATACATACTAACTAGCCATCACGCCGTTTCGGTAGGCAGAGAGGACGGACCGCCAAACAACTCGTCTAACATCGTCTCATACATACTAACTAGCCATCACGCCGTTTCGGTAGGCAGAGAGGACGGACCGCCAAACAACTCGTCTAACATCGTCTCATACATACTAACTAGCCATCACGCCGTTTCGGTAGGCAGAGAGAACGGACCGCCAAACAACTCGTCTAACATCGTCTCATACATACTAACTAGCCATCACGCCGTTTCGGTAGGCAGAGAGGACGGACCGCCAAACAACTCGGTCACACCACACACTCCTTGCCTCATTCACATTCATACATCGTCTCATACATACTAACTAGCCATCACGCCGTTTCGGTAAGCAGAGAGGACGGACCGCCAAACAACTCGGTCACACCACACACTCCTTGCCTCATTCACATTCATACATACTCTTCTATTATTCTGACTCTTGGCATGGCCCGACTCAAGTATCTGATTCACTTGGTCGTGCCATGTCTTCCTCGGGCGTCCCCGACTTCTGCTACCATTCACATTTGCATCGTATACTCTTCTTGAACTCCTTTCTTCGCTCATTCGCTCTACATGCCCAAACCATCTAAGCGTCCCTTTCTTGATCTTACTCACTACGCTTACATCAGCCTTGTACTCTTTGCGGATCTCCGCATTTCTCACACGATCGTACATGGTGTTACACACATACGCCTCAGGAATCTCATTAATTTTTCAGCTGATGAAATATCATTCGGAAAACGAGTATCATTCTTTTTAATTAGCGGTCCAATCCTTTCCAATATGTATTAGAAGTCACTTGCTGTTATTTGGATAAAATTAAAGAATTGTTGGTTAAACGAACGAAAGTCCCATCAGTACTTCTTTTTGAAGCCAACTCCTAATCCAACACTCTGCGGGCCATTACGTTTTTGTTTGACTAAATTGTGCATATTATCGCAGCGGCAATCCGTTGTGTGCGGAAATGGGTATTGTATGGGGATCCATGATCTAACCGTAAATAAATAAATCGCTGTTATCAAATATTACTAACTGACAGCCATAATCAACTATTTGACAGCTGTCAAAGTCGGCGGCAACGCGTTGTTGTCAGGAAGCCATCTTACCAAAAATAGAATAACTGGTGTAGAGAGCCACGATCCAGGCCAGACAGATAGAGATAGCAAGTCGTTTTTTGTGGTTTGCGACATAACCACAGAAGTCGTTTTTGTCTGGCTTGAGTTTCAGCCAGGCCCCGCTACTTTTGCCGGCCGGAGGAATCCCGCCGGCCCACTGAGCAGGCGCTCGCGCCCACCCAACTGCCTTTATCAAGGCAACACTTTTCAAGCAATACTCGAAAAACCGTAGACTCACGCTGGCCCCCGCAAACCGCCCACAAGCTCCAGAGACGTGCTCCCTCTTCAAGAGGAGGCACCGACTACCGCCTGTCAAGATGTTCCCGACGAGGATGCTCCCCGCTGACCACGAGGACTCCCCGGTCGTGGTACCACCCGGCGCTCACCAAATTGCGCTTCGCAAGAAGACCGGGACCGTGCGCCTTACGGTCCCCGCACCACAGCCCCGCTCCGAGGACCCAAGGACCCGGAGACCATCCACCACCACGACTGCCACCACGCCCGACGAAACTGAGATGACGGAGCCCGCAGCAGGCCCCTCCTGGGCAACAGGACCCAGTCCTGCCCCCAGGCGCCCCCCGATAGGCCCGGCGTCGGCCTACGTGGCGCCCCCGAGGCCCCAGCAGCCGATGGAGACGGCTGCCCCCCAGGATGGAGGCTGGACGAGGCCGTCCAACCCCGCAAAGAGGCCCATGTCCCCACGAGGACCACAACCGCTCCAGTGTGGCAACCGTTTTGAAGAGTTGCCCGAGGTAAGCGAAGGCGCCGGCGCGCCGCGTAATAAGCGTGCCAATACTAATAATTCTTTCTCCCCCGCAGGTACCGGAAGGAGAGACCGTGTTCCCCCGGTTGTGATGACCCTGGGGAACATGACACACGCGCAGATCACAGCTGCGGTCCAAGGACATCTGGGGGCGGGTAAGCTCTTCACTTTTAGATATAACAGGGGCGGCACGGCCAACATCTTCGTGCGCACGATGGAGGACCATCGCGCCCTCACCAATGGACTGCGAGCGGAGGCGCGCGGCTTCCACACATTCACGGCCGAAGCCGAAAAAATGAAGAAGGCCGTGATCAAGGGCCTGCCTCTAGTTGAAGTACAAGACATCGCGGCGGATCTGGAATCGCAAGGATTCCCAGCTGTGAAGGTGGTCAAGATGACTGCCTCAAATGAGTATCCCATATACTTAGCGCACTTCAATAAGGAAGTCAACATGGGACAGCTGCGCGCGGCCGTCAAATACCTGTGCCACTGCCGCATTCGACTCCAGAAGCACAGGAGTAATCACCTTCAGCACGGCACCCAGTGCTACAGATGTCAAGACTTCGGACATGGGTCCCGAAACTGTTCGCACACAGCAAGGTGTGTAAAATGCTTACTGGAGCATGCTTCGGCAGAATGCCCCAAGAAGACGAGAGACGAGCCCGCCGCATGCTGTAACTGCTCAGGCCCGCATCCCGCCAACTACAGAGGCTGCCCCAAGCGGGTAGCGTACGTCGCCTCAATCCAGCAGCGACCTGCCAGAAGGCCCCAACCCCCACCGGCAGAACAGAACCCGAGCAGGCCACCTCCTCAGCCGAGGACGGATGGACGCACATGGGCCAACGTAGCCGGAGGCACCGCCCCCGCCCAAGAGCAGCGCGAGACCGCGCCGCCCCCACAGCACCGCCCCCAGCCCCGCTCGCAGCAGGAGCCCGTGCGCGCGCCCACCACTACAGAGGACGACCTGGACATCATGGCCCTGCTCCAAGGCCTCCTGAGGATGCGATCGCAGCTCGCCCGCTGCACATCAAGAGCAGAGAAGCTCGTCGTCCTGATGGAGCTCCTCACGACCACCCTCGATGTCTAATCCCGAGAAGGTGAGAGTCCTCGTATGGAACGCATTTAGCGTGCGCAACAAGACAGACGAACTGCTCGCTTTGGCAAATGAATTAAACACCGACATAATTCTCTTATCAGAATCCCACTTGAATCCAAGCGTACCGCTGAGAGTGCAAGGTTTCGAGATTCACCGAGACGACCGACAGGGAAGATCAGGCGGAGGAACCGCAATATTCGTTCGACAATCAATGACGTCCACAAGAATTCCCACTCCGAAGTTGAAGCACGCTGAAGCCACGATTATCGAAGTCACCATAGAGGGTAGAGCGCATACCATCATCTCCGTATACTGCACCCAAAGTAACCTAGTGAGAGAAGATCTCAATAAATTGCTCAATCTGGGACCAATCGTTGTGATGGGAGGCGATTTGAACGCCAAACACAACTACTGGAATAACTACAGAGGTAATGCGAACGGAAATACGCTCTTTACACACATGCAGACAAATACCTATTCGATAATGGCGCCCGACAGACCTACGTACTACTCGCAACGCTCTAGATATCCGAGTACATTGGATATAGTACTCGAGAAAAATGTCAAGACAATATCTCCACTGCGCACATTAGACGAGCTGTCTTCGGACCATCTGCCCGTGTGCTTTACTATAGGCGGCACAACTTCAAGGACCCCCAGAAAACAGCGCAATTATAAGGATGCGGACTGGGAAGGATTTAAAAAGGAAGTCAACGAACGAATTCATCTCACTTCGGGAACTCTGCGCTCGCCACAAGAAATCGACGCAGCTACAAGCACTCTCACAGAGATTCTTCAAACAGCACAAGATACACACATTCCTCTCAAAGAAGTACATTCATACACGATCAAGCTTCCCGAGCACGTTTTATCGCTCATCAAGGACAAAAATCGCCTGCGACGCATGTACCACCGCACGCGTGACGAATACTTCAAGACAGCGTACAACTGCCTGCAGAGGGAAATCAAGACCGAAATCGCAGAACTCAAGCGCGAACTTTGGGACAAAAAAGTCGCGTCGCTCACGCCGAAGGATAATTCATTATGGAAAATGGCTAGCGCGCTGAGACATAAAGATTTCACAATCCCCCCGCTACAGAAATTGAACGGCCCTGGGACGGCTTTGTCGCTACAAGAAAAAGCTGACACACTCGCCGACGGCTTCGAGAGAGCCTACGCCGCTACAGACGGCCTTTCCGACCCGGCTACGGACCGGATCGTAGCTGACTCTCTACGAGATTTGAACGAAGCAGAGCAGACAAACGCTGAAGATATTCATTTCACAACGCCGAGCGAGATTGCGGTCACAATCAAGCGACTCAGAACGAACAAGGCGCCGGGAAGCGATCAAATTCACAACATTTTACTCAAACATCTCCCTCAAAAAGCCATCATCTACACTACAAAACTGTTCAATGCCTGCCTCATGACTGGGCATTTTCCCCAGATTTGGAAATCAGCGACCGTGCTGCCATTCGCAAAGCCGAATAAAGATAGAACGCAGCCGACAAGCTACCGGCCGATTAGCCTACTATCTACGTTGAGCAAGGTATTTGAACAAATTATACTAAACAGGCTTGTCCCACACCACGACGAACACAAGACTTTGCCAGACGAGCAGTTCGGCTTCAGAAAGAGGCACTCCACGACCCATCAACTCACCAGAGTAGCGGAATTCATCGCAAGAAAATTTAACGAACATCGCTTCACCGCTGCTGCGCTCATCGACCTAGAGAAGGCATTCGACACCGTATGGATAGACGGGCTCGTGCATAAGTTGCACCGCACCAACACGCCCATATACCTAACGAGACTGATACAGGAATACCTAAAGAATAGATCGTTCAGAGTGTTCATAAGGAACGTGTTATCTTCAATGCGTGAGATTCCAAAAGGCGTGCCGCAAGGAAGTTTACTGGGACCATTTCTCTTCATTCTGTTCACCTACGACATCCCCCGAGACGAGAGATGCAATCTGTCTATCTACGCAGATGACGTCAAACTATACGTTTCCTCGCTGAAAGCGAACATGGCCGCGATTTACCTACAGAGGGCGCTCGACGCGCTCGTAGAGTACTACAAGAAATGGCGCCTGAAACTGAACGAGGCGAAAACCGAAGCCATCATGTTCACGAGAAAACGTATAAATAGAACACCTGACTTCAACATCGAAATGGGAGGACACAGCATTGAATGGAAAGATGAAGTTACATATCTCGGCCTGACCATGGACTCCCGCCTCAACTGGAAATCTCACCAAGCAAAGATGCACGCGCGCACGCGAAAAGCGATCGGCATGATGAAGCCAATTTTCAATAGACGGAGTCCGCTACTTCCCAAAACCAAACTCCTCGTCTACTACTCGCTCATTCGTCCGGTACTCTCGTATGCGATTCCCGTATGGAGCAGCATCTCACACACAGACCACAAGAAACTACAGACACTTCAAAATCTCTGCATTAAAATCACATACAACACGAGACTCAGAACAAACTTGAAGAGATTACACGAACGAGAACAAATTCCAACTCTATTCGAATTCACACACAGACTCACTACACGCTTTTACAAATCACTCGCACTTAGTAAAAATCCACTCATACGAGACATAGGACAATACAACGCTCCGAGCGACCTGACATTCAAATACACACACAGACTACCTAAACACATCCTCATGGACCATGATCACATATGGTACATACCAGAATCAGACGCGGACGAATAGCGAGCAGTAGGTATTTCCTAAACTCCCGACTTTCCTCCTAAATATATAATGTTTATATATCTATTTATATATTTATATAATATTTTTATAATTTGTATGTATATGTATGTTTATTTTCTATCCTCCCATAAGTATATATTAACATAAAAACAGACACACACACACACATCTCAAAAAATGCAGGACATCATATACCGATGTTACTGAAGGCCGTATACGTTTCAAGTTGACGTTCGGCCGCTCCTTCCGGGTAAGGTTTTCTGCGATTTTCCTTACTCCCAACGGCAAATGCGGAAGGAACCCAACAATAGGGCGCAGCCGAAATTTCCTCCCCCCCATTCCCAACACAACACAAACAGACACGTATGTAGTATATGGCCGCTGTCGGTCGCTGGTGGTGCTGATGCTGGATGAAAACATGCAATTTTAGTAGGGTTTTTAGGTAACAAATTTTTTCCCTACCGAGAAAATACAAGGCCTCTAAGTCTATAAAAGCCAGGTAATATTTGAATAAACCCATATGAGGTAAAAATTGTGAGGCGCATATGACGCCGTTCTATTTGTATAAAGAACATTAACTTTAAATTCAGTAAATTTAAATGATTCACCACTTCATGGAATATAAGAATCTAGAAAATAAAAAAAAAAATAACTGGTGTAGCGGTCTCTGTGAGAAGTTAGTAAATTAAACTTCCAAACAACTTCCGTGACATTATTTACGATAAGTTGGACGCATATGTAATCGCTCCTGTGAGTAACTTATCAACAATTTACGAAAGTCGTAAAATTTACTTACAACTGTAAACCCAGCCTTATAAGGTACTTGAGGTACCTAATCACTTTCTACCGTATAAACACTATTAGCCTGTGAAGTGGTCCGATTTGTTTCCGAGTTCAGTGTTTATTGAGGATTTTGAAATAATTGAAGCAATTGAAGATGCAGAAGCACACGAGAGGGCGGTAGGAACGAGAACACCGCGACTTCTAAGAGCTCGCGTTAATGTTATGGAAGTATTGGACGATATTGATTTCAAATCACGATTTCGACTCACGAAAAATGCTGTTCATCCAATTCATGACCAAATTAAAGATAAAATCTATCAAAGGACCACCCGGTATGTTATTTTATATAAATATATCACGAAATTGTTATATTTACATCATATTTTAACAAAATTAACACCAGTTCATTGCGTTTTACGTTTCTAAAATCATTATGTACCCAAATAAATACTGACATTTAATTTGATCGTTAAAAATTAAATCTTTGCACACATTTATATCTGATTCCATTTTCCAGTACTGTTTATCTAAAGAATTTATTTCATTTTTAGATATAGACCAACCTGTAATAAGTAATTTTTAAATTTAGCTGAGTCGTCCATAGTTACTATTTTTAATTTCTTCTAATTAGTGTGGTGTTACTGCCATAAGGATGATTCTAGTGTTTACATGTAAATTAATATCGTTTTCAAAAGTTGACGTTGACAGTGCTTACCTTGACAGTGTGTCTGCATTCTGCGACCTATAGATAATATTGTCTGGAATGTAAGATCATGTAATCTGGCTGGGTATGTCATCTAACGAATTTTTAAATAATGTAAATGGTTTATGATCAGTTTGACCATATTTTTATGACATCCACATACTATTGCAAATAATACTTTTTTTAAATTCGTGCATATCTAATCTGTGCTGATGTGAGCGTTTTCTAAGTATTAGCTACTGGTCTTTTGTCTTGCATAATGACCATACCTACTGCTGATTTTATCCAGTCAACAGATAATGGTTTGTGTTTATCGCAATGTGCATTGGATTGTGATACTGTTGTGAAGATGTCAATGTACTAGTATCGGTGCGCGCGTCCTACGTGAAAGGCTATGATTGAAGATGACGTATTTATGTTTCCAGATTGCGGGTTGGAGGATACACACGTGACTGCAATGATAAGGGGGGGACAGAGGGTGAGAGCAAATGAGTTTCCTTGGCAGGTGGCCATATTCCAAAAGATAGGAGAAAACTTCATCCAGATATGTGGTGGCACTCTAGTGCGGAGCAGGCTAGTGATCAGCGGTGAGTTTTTAGACAATCTATTTTATTTTTAAATATATATTTACATGATGCCTAGTTTAACAAATGATTGTACAAGTTAAAAATCAATGCAAGCAGCTGTAAGGATCACCTGTGGGTGGTAGAAATTATAAAGGGGATTTTCCTATTGAATCTCTCTTCTAAGAGGTAAACTAACCATAGATTTAAAAAGAAATTTCAACATAGAAACAATAGTTACCGACAGTAGCGTTGGCAGTAGGGTTGCCAGACGTCCTTTATTTTAAAGGACGTCCTCTATTTCAGACCCAAAAATTGATCTTGTCCTCTGATTTAAAATCTTCAATAGAGGACAATACTTTGTCATCATGGTATCAAAACTACAGATACCTAATATTAACCTTGATGCATTGTATGAAGAGGACGAAAATTATAGACGATAAGAAGTGTGAAAATGTTCTTGAAATTTGGATTCAGATTCTCAAATCTACGGATGAAAACAAGAATCTGCTAAAAATAATACAATACGTATTTTTCATCCCCGTTTCTAATGCCCAAGCCGAAAGGATTTTTTCCTTGTGTACGATACGTGGACCAAAAACCGAAATAAGATAAATATTGATACTGTAAAAGCAGAACTACAAATAAAGTCGAACTTCAACATGAAATGCAAACAATTTCATTATAGAAAACGAAGAAGCTCTTAGAGCAGCCAAAAGTAATACCAAGTTTTAACTTTATTTATTACTTTAAATGCAAAATGACTAATTAAGGTCGCACTACTTACTTGGCTTCGATTAACATTGTGCATATTGTTTTTTATTAATAAATGTAACTACTGATACCATAACAGCATTTTATTAAAAAAATATATTGATGTCCTTTATTTTCATCATATGTCCTTTATTTAATCGTATCAAATCCTCTAATTCATAAAACGGGAGCTGGTAACCCTAGTTGGTAGTCAGTCTTGGAAACTCATCAGGAACAGATTAGCGAATGGTCTGCCAGAGCTCTCTGAATTATCCCACAAACTGATCCAATATAGTTGTCTTGTAGGCCGAACAAGTGTGTAGTCCTTCCTTCTGAGCTGTTAATGTATATGTTCTATACAGTAGAATAGACATTATTTGCTGTTTTTTTTTGTATGTTTTTATTAACTAATAAAATATTACATTTTTATATCTAGTATCAACCTTTTAACAAATTATTTCTATGACATTAAGTACACTTTACCCTTCATCTAAAACTTACTCTTTACAGTATTTAAGGATAACCTACGAAAAGCAGCAAGGCTTTTAGCTTCTTTAACATCTGTCGGTAGTTCATTCTAAATATTAAATCCTCTAAAACAGAGATTATTTTGGGTTCCCCACAAATTTATGTCACATAAATAAATGAAAATATAGGAACCTTAAAAGCTTGTTTATTCTTTTTGGTTTTCAGCTGCTCACTGCTTTTCTGATGAAACTTATAACCATCGGGTTAATGTGAGTAATTATCAAGTGGTTGCAGGGAGTCTCTCTTCTTCATGGACTGTACGAAGGCCAGGCAGACAGCAAAAGAGGGTTGGTTAATAAAACACACACTTTCATAAATAACAAATGTTTTTTTTCCTTATTTATGAAGAATCAGTTTAACCCTGCAAGCCTCTGGAGGACATTACTAGCCACAAGCATCATATTCCATAGAGCCTCTGAAGGACATTACTAGCCACAAGCATCATATTCCATAGAGCCTCTGAAGGACATTACTAGCCACAAGCATCATATTCCATAGACCCTCTGAAGGACATTACTAGCCACAAGCATCATATTCCATAGAGCCTCTGAAGGACATTACTAGCCACAAGCATCATATTCCATAGACCCTCTGAAGGACATTACTAGCCACAAGCATCATATTCCATAGAACCTCTGAAGGACATTACTAGCCACAAGCATCATATTCCATAGAGCCTCTGAAGGACATTACTAGCCACAAGCATCATATTCCATAGAGCCTCTGAAGGACATTACTAGCCACAAGCATCATATTCCATAGAGCCTCTGAAGGACATTACTAGCCACAAGCATCATATTCCATAGAGCCTCTGAAGGACATTACTAGCCACAAGCATCATATTCCATAGAGCCTCTGAAGGACATTACTAGCCACAAGCATCATATTCCATAGAGCCTCTGAAGGACATTACTAGCCACAAGCATCATATTCCATAGAGCCTCTGAAGGACATTACTAGCCACAAGCATCATATTCCATAGAGCCTCTGAAGGACATTACTAGCCACAAGCATCATATTCCATAGAGCCTCTGAAGGACATTACTAGCCACAAGCATCATATTCCATAGAGCCTCTGAAGGACATTACTAGCCACAAGCATCATATTCCATAGAGCCTCTGAAGGACATTACTAGCCACAAGCATCATATTCCATAGAGCCTCTGAAGGACATTACTAGCCACAAGCATCATATTCCATAGAGCCTCTGAAGGACATTACTAGCCACAAGCATCATATTCCATAGAGCCTCTGAAGGACATTACTAGCCACAAGCATCATATTCCATAGAGCCTCTGAAGGACATTACTAGCCACAAGCATCATATTCCATAGAGCCTCTGAAGGACATTACTAGCCACAAGCATCATATTCCATAGAGCCTCTGAAGGACATTACTAGCCACAAGCATCATATTCCATAGAGCCTCTGAAGGACATTACTAGCCACAAGCATCATATTCCATAGAGCCTCTGAAGGACATTACTAGCCACAAGCATCATATTCCATAGAGCCTCTGAAGGACATTACTAGCCACAAGCATCATATTCCATAGAGCCTCTGAAGGACATTACTAGCCACAAGCATCATATTCCATAGAGCCTCTGAAGGACATTACTAGCCACAAGCATCATATTCCATAGAGCCTCTGAAGGACATTACTAGCCACAAGCATCATATTCCATAGAGCCTCTGAAGGACATTACTAGCCACAAGCATCATATTCCATAGAGCCTCTGAAGGACATTACTAGCCACAAGCATCATATTCCATAGAGCCTCTGAAGGACATTACTAGCCACAAGCATCATATTCCATAGAGCCTCTGAAGGACATTACTAGCCACAAGCATCATATTCCATAGAGCCTCTGAAGGACATTACTAGCCACAAGCATCATATTCCATAGAGCCTCTCAAGGACATTACTAGCCAGAGCATCATATTCCATAGAGCCTCTGAAGGACATTACTAGCCACAAGCATCATATTCCATAGACCCTCTGAAGGACATTACTAGCCACAAGCATCATATTCCATAGAGCCTCTGAAGGACATTACTAGCCACAAGCATCATATTCCATAGAGCCTCTCAAGGACATTACTAGCCACAAGCATCATATTCCATAGAGCCTCTGAAGGACATTACTAGCCACAAGCATCATATTCCATAGAGCCTCTGAAGGACATTACTAGCCACAAGCATCATATTCCATAGACCCTCTGAAGGACATTACTAGCCACAAGCATCATATTCCATAGAGCCTCTCAAGGACATTACTAGCCAGAACATCATATTCCATAGAGCCTCTGAAGGACATTACTAGCCACAAGCATCATATTCCATAGACCCTCTGAAGGACATTACTAGTCACAAGCATCATATTCCATAGACCCTCTGAAGGACATTACTAGCCACAAGCATCATATTCCATAGAGCCTCTCAAGGACATTACTAGCCACAAGCATCATATTCCATAGAGCCTCTGAAGGACATTACTAGCCACAAGCATCATATTCCATAGAGCCTCTGAAGGACATTACTAGCCACAAGCATCATATTCCATAGAGCCTCTCAAGGACATTACTAGCCACAAGCATCATATTCCATAGAGCCTCTGAAGGACATTACTAGCCACAAGCATCATATTCCATAGAGCCTCTGAAGGACATTACTAGCCACAAGCATCATATTCCATAGAGCCTCTCAAGAACATTACTAGCCACAAGCATCATATTCCATAGAGCCTCTGAAGGACATTACTAGCCACAAGCATCATATTCCATAGAGCCTCTGAAGGACATTACTAGCCACAAGCATCATATTCCATAGAGCCTCTGAAGGACATTACTAGCCACAAGCATCGTATTCCATAGAGCCTCTCAAGAACATTACTAGCCACAAGCATCATATTCCATAGAGCCTCTGAAGGACATTACTAGCCACAAGCATCATATTCCATAGAGCCTCTGAAGGACATTACTAGCCACAAGCATCATATTCCATAGAGCCTCTGAAGGACATTACTAGCCACAAGCATCATATTCCATAGAGCCTCTGAAGGACATTACTAGCCACAAGCATCATATTCCATAGAGCCTCTCAAGAACATTACTAGCCACAAGCATCATATTCCATAGAGCCTCTGAAGGACATTACTAGCCACAAGCATCATATTCCATAGAGCCTCTGAAGGACATTACTAGCCACAAGCATCATATTCCATAGAGCCTCTGAAGGACATTACTAGCCACAAGCATCATATTCCATAGAGCCTCTGAAGGACATTACTAGCCACAAGCATCATATTCCATAGAGCCTCTGAAGGACATTACTAGCCACAAGCATCATATTCCATAAAGCCTCTGAAGGACATTACTAGCCACAAGCATCATATTCCATAGAGCCTCTGAAGGACATTACTAGCCACAAGCATCATATTCCATAGACCCTCTCAAGGACATTACTAGCCACAAGCATCATATTCTATAGAGCCTCTGAAGGACATTACTAGCCACAAGCATCATATTCCATAGAGCCTCTGTAGATCAGATCTGAACAGGCATTTAAAAAGTATTTGTTATTTTTTGTTAGTCGTCGTAAAAGAGAAATTAATATTCTTCTTAGTTATAGTAAAATTAAATCTAGGTTAAAGATAAAATAACATTAAAGAAAAGATTAAATCTTAAAAGTCCCTACACAAAAGGAATGTGTTTTCTTAAGGGGGGGCTAGGGTTAATTCGTACGAAAAAAGGCATTTTTTTGTGAATTTTTTGTGACAACACATTTAAAATTTCTTTATTAAATCTAATAGGACAGTAAAGTATGACATTTTAAGAATGTTGTATAAAATTTTCACGGAGAAATATTAAAAAACACGGCAATGGCAGCAATTATTCGGACGTGTCTCAAAAAAAAGTAGAATGGCGGTGACCCTCATAACTCGGTGCTGGGTCATTTGAAATCAAAAAATCAAAGTTCATGCGTTAGATAATAGTTTTTCCCAGGTAACGCTGGGAGGGTTTTTCAAAATTTTAATTTTTCACTTTTTTGGAACACTTTGAAGGGAAAAACGCTATTTTTAGTGAAAAAAATCGGCTAATTTGTTATTGTAAAATAATAATTATTAACAAATTTGAAAAAAACTCTCCAGCGTTACCTCGTAAATTATGTACAGAAATAGTTTTCAAAATTTCAAAAGGATCGGTGCAGTAGTTTTGAAGTTATGACGGTCACCGACTTTGAAAACGTGAGTTGTGGGAAAAACGCTATAAAGTTTTGGACACTAAAAAATCTGGTATTAAACGTTTATAAGCAAATTTTATCGGCGTACCTCACACTGAATCATCAATGCCAGGTCCATAAAGGATGTTGCTATCATCCATGATGTCTAAAGCACCTTTTTGCTCCTGTCTACGACGAATCCTGCCTTCTTTAGTTTGTCTCTCAGCTTCCTGCTCTGCTCGGCTTATACGTATGGTCGGGTAGGGATTAAAATCCGACAGGTATAAAAATACTCGTAACTTCGTCAATTTTGCTCCAATCAACTTGAAATTTGAACACAATATTCTTAACATATTAAGCATTTATTTAAAAAAATTAAAAAAAAATGCAAAAAAAATAATTTTAAAACCCTAGCCCCCCCTTAAGGCGATGCACTACGTCGTGTAATATTTTAAATTGAGCCCCTATCAATAAAAACCCTTACGTAGATGGCGATAAGGTTTAAATTCCCGTTTAACACCATCCGCCTGTTTTGATTTATGCAAGAAAAAAACATGGCCAAAAAGTGCCCTGTGTTTTGTTTTGTGGATGTTCAGTCATAAATATTTAATTTATTTCCAATCTTTTTATAAATAACTTAATTTTCCACATTATACAATAAAATCGTAACCGAAAATAGGTTCGTAAGTAGGAGATTTTGAACTTTAAAACAGTTTTCATATGCCTATACATTGTTTTTTTTTGGGCTTATAAATAGACTTATATAAAAAATACCCGATTATTTCAAAGGTCAAGATGTATTCTACTCGCAGTATTTAATTAAAGCATCTGAAACAGTTCTAGGCGACCAAATTTTCAAACCAAAAACACATGATTTTGCATTACTACGTATGGCATCGCCTTAATATGGAATTCTTTCAAAATTAAATTCGAATAAAAACAAATCTGTTTGTTTTTTTATCAACATTTTAATGTTTGATATTAAAATGTTATTATTAAGAAAGATCAATGTTTATTTCACACGCAAATATCTTAAAGATAATGTTATCTGGTTTCTAAAAAAGTATTTGTTTTTACGACAACTACAAAAGTGAGAAATACATCTGGACGCTTGTTGGAGCTAGAGGTTGTCCGCCATTATCAATTAATTGAGATCCGAGAAACAATTTGAGAAATAAGTAAACAGTTCTATTGCAGTATACAGTATTCTACATATATTTTAAATACCTCAGAAGCATTTTGAAATTCAATACGAAACTTAACCTTCGCACGGTGTCTTCATTCCATAGAACCGATGGGACATACTGAATTTGGAAGATATAACGAAATTAACACCTTTTATGATTTAAAAAACTTTTTGAGTGATTTGAACGTTATTTTTTTATGCAACCAGCTTGAACATATTCATGGTTTTAGTGGAAGCAACTAATTTTAATTTAGATGTTGAAAGTGATGAACAGAGATATGCAAATCTACTTACATATTCTAAATACTATTGAATATTCTGCGTCACTCCAATATTCAACAGAATTTAAACAGCGTTTCAGCCAGTTTCTGTTCAAAATTGATTTGTGTTTCACAATGATTTTTTTTTATCCATTATCAATATAAAAACATATCAATTTTTTTAGGTGCTTGTTGTTCGTTTGGGGGAGCGGTACGGAGGACATGGCCGAAACCTTCAGGATGACATCGCCCTCGTGCATCTCCAGAAGGGTTTCACCTTCTCCAGGGTTGTGCGTGCAGTCTGCTTGAATCTGGTAGACGGAGAGCTGCACCGCACGCAGATTAGCCCAGGCAGTGTGGGGAAGGTAATAAATCTACAACTGGAATTTACGCTTAACTAGAACTATGCATTCTGAAGAGAGGACTGATTTTAATGTCCACCAGCTTTAATTATTATCGCATTCAGAACAAGTGAATGGTTTTCAGCATTTTACTAAAAATACGTTTTATGTCTGCAACCAGATTTTTATGATTACGCTTTTAACACAAAGATGATTTTGTATTTATTTAACTTTTAAACTGACATAAAAATGTATTTGACACACTGTAAAAGTAAATCGTTTTCGCATTCTGGATCTTATAAATTACTTTATGTAGGTACGTAATTTACCAATACAATTGGTCCAATGATAGTCCATTACGAAATTCCTTAATATTATATATTTTTAAATATTATTGTACGTAATTAATTAACCTGTTTACCCATTATGAACAAAAGTGAATGATAGTAATTGTCCCTGCAGGTGGCGGGCTGGGGGCTGACGGAAACGGGTCAGGTGTCCGACAGCCTCAACTTCCTGAAGGTCCCTGTGGTGGGGGACGTACAGTGCACGAAGCAGCTTACCAACACGTCCTTCTCGTATTCTAGATACATCACCGCAGACAAGCTATGCGCGGGACTCACTAACGGTAAGTAACACGCTTCAGTAACATCTATAATCCCTGTCTAACCGATACTTTATTACTGAATACAATTCCAGGATCAGCCGGAGCGAGCTGGTGTTACTAGTGCAGAACACACCTGAAGATCCCCCGCGCTAGTACCTGGGTACAGTTCTGAGACGACTTCTTACGATCTCAAGAATCCCTGTCTGACCTACACTTTGATCACCATGTAATTCCATTCCAGGATCAGCCACGTGCCCGGGAGACAGCGGGGGTGGACTGGTGTTCCCGCTGCAGAACACACCTGAAGATCCCCCGCGCTGGTACCTGGGTGCAGTTTTGAGCAATGCGCCGACTTCTTACAATCTGGAAAATGCCTGCCGGGTTAACGTGCTCGCCCTTTATACCAGTGTATTTAAGCACCGTGTATGGCTGTCCAGTAATATGGAGGACCTTCAACCGCAAGGTAAAGCTTAATTCACACAATTAGATCGCGAACATTTATCAAGTTACAGAGTTGGAAGACTTTGGGAGGCTAAATAGAAAGTCTTGGTACAATTATGATTTAAAAATTTTATGCCGTTTTGCGCTAACTCCTTCTTGGTACATTGTTGATTTGGAATTAACATAGAATCCACACATAAGACTTAGTAGAAAAGAGAATATTTATTTAGAGAGGGACAAGCAAAATACATGAGATATAAATTCCCACTTCTGTGGCCTCAGAAAGTACAATATGGGTAGTCAAGTACGTGAATTTTATAAATATCTAAAGAAACGGAATAATTTCCAATTCTCATTGAAATATGTGAATATTTTTTATGGAAAAATTGTTGGAACCACAGTTTTGATGGGGTCTCATTTGTACAGATGCATTGGAGAAACAGAGATTTTTTTTTCGGTTGGTGTCCTTTCATTTCCATTATTTATTTTTTTTATTTATGTGATTTTCAACTGTTTAAAGTTTTATTTTTATTGTTAACGTCTAAAATCATTTTGTAATATAAAATTGCATACTATACATATGTAACACAAATTAAGTTGGTTTAATTAATATTATCTAATGTAAAGTAAAGTGACTAGTTGCCACAACATGGCTCAAGCTAGCGTAGCAACTTGGAAACATCTGTACCTCCCTATAATATTATCTCATATAAAGTAAAGTGACTAGTTGCCTTAGTTGTCACATTGCATCTTCTTCTGGTGAGCAGACAGATGCAGCTGCCGTCGCTGTTTGACGGTCTCCATGGTTGAGTGGTTACGATTCTGGATTATTACGGCTTCCATTTCGTGTCATGATTTGTGTTAACACTATGATTGAAGATTTTCACTAATCGGTTGTTGAGTTTGGACTGATAATTCCATTTTTCCCTATCTAATAACAGTTGTATGTTTTGGTTCTTGCAGAAGGTTGCAGACTAAAGGAGTCCGTCGGTGTTTGCAAGATTTACTCTGACTGCCCGACAGCCAAAGAACAGGCAGCAAATGGAATTCTACCGCAGGTATAATAATATGTATTACCCGGGAATATAACACGAGGATGGCTGATAAAACCCTACATCAATACGATATTGACAAAATCCGTGGTCAGTTAGTGATATTTGCGTTTGCACTGATTCCAGCTGGCCTCCAAGGTGTCAGATAACCTGTCATTATACAAAAAATATTGTATAATTTCGTTCGTTACGCAAAATAAGTGACTTATTAATCAATGGAGGTGAACTAACGAAGCTCTCAGGCAGCTTATAAGCAGCTGATCCACAGATTACGGGAAATAAACAAAGCAATCGCAAACAGCAAGAAAATGCGGCGTAATTCGTGTTTCAACTTGCGTAAACTTCGCCGTGTTTATACGCACCCTTAAAAATGAAAGAAATCGTTTGCACAATCCTTAATTGATTCATCTAAGACACGATCAATTGATTCCGTTCCTGCTTGGAGAAACGAAAGTTGTCAGTTATGACTAAAGACCTCAATTAATTCTCAGCTTAGTAATGTCAATTCATGAACAGGTCCGCTAGTGTTGCTATTTCTTATTTATTTCGTGTCAATATCGGTTCGGCTATCGATAGCGCAACCGTGCTAGGAATATCGGAATACAATTGTAGGAAGTTGAGCTAATAGATTCGATATTGTCAAGTTATCAATTCGATCGTGTTAGAAAATGAGTTAGGACCTCAGCTTTGTGTGAGTGACCGCTAGTTGCCTCGCGGTAGAATACGTCAGGCGATGGATCTCTCACCAGCACCATCAGCTCACTGATTCACATGTGCTATAATGTTTGTACTATAAGCAACTTTACAAAATATGATTCTCATTTTTTTAATTTTTACACAATTTCCCCACCCATTTCCAAAATCAATTTTCTCAGAAGATATTTTTCAGATGATTTTTGAAAAACTTCCATACTTCGAATAACAAAATCTAGGAGATAAAATTTGAATAGAAAAAAATGTAACTTATGAACCCAACTTCATGTACTCTGATATATATTTTTTTTCATATACATACATTTATTTTTTTAAATATAGATCACCTCCATAGATATAAAAATGGCTCATGGAATGAAAAAATAATCATTATTATTATTATTTTTTTTTTTATTCACTTGATGCTACTAAAATAACAATAAATTAGCTTTTTCAATGGTTGCATACTTTTCAATACATTTGAAGTGCTCCACAAGGATCCCAAAAGCTTAGCTCTTGGAACATCTTGCTTGTAGTATCCCACGACCAAGTCTTCAGGAATCTTTAAATGTTCGGTCACAAACATTGCTACATGCTCAAACTGCGAAGATGTAAAATTAGGAAATTATATCAAATACTTAGGTGTAACTATTGACTGTCAACTCAAATGGACTTATCACATAGAAAAAACTGTCAATAAACTGAGGCACCTAATTTACATATTCAAACGCATGAGCAATATCGTTAACATAAGAACTATGAGGCTCGTTTATGATGCATTGGTACTTTCATCCATTTCCTACGGAATAATCGCCTGGGGAGGAACTTTCAATAACCATGTGAAACCTCTAGAAATTATTCAGAAGTCTATCATTAAGATAATGCACCAGAAGACCAAGACATATCCCACCGATAAATTGTTTAAGGAAACTGACATTATGGAACTAAGGCAGATCTACTGTGTCCAATGTCTTAAATTTGTATACACTCGTCCTTATAATTTCTGTAAAAATCCAAATCGTTCTAGCCAGAGACACAACATATGCATGTACACAGTGCCTCACTGCAAAACTAGGCTAGCCCAAAGACACATTAACTATATTGGCCCAAAATTGTTTAATTCCTTGCCGAGTTCCATCAAGATATGCCAAAACCTAAACTCGTATAAAATAAATGTCAAAAGCTGGGTAAAAAAGTATCTGGAAGTGAGAGAATTTTTTCTATAAGTTATACGAATATGATACCTATATGTGATAATATGTTACCATCTAAATTTAAAAAAAAAAAAAAGTTTAACTTCTTTTGAACTCTTTTTTTATTAAAATAACCAAATGCACTATATGATTTTTTTTTCTTTATTCTTATCTCTTTTTTCATTTAAACCATAGATAATATAACCACCACTGTTTTAATTTTCAACTTATAATGCCCACGCACAGGCTTCGCCTTTGTGGGATTTTTTTGTTACTCCTTGTATTTTCTATAATTGTATATGTAACTGTATGTATCAAAAAAATTGACAATAAATAAAAAAAAAAAAAAAAAACAACAAAGCACGACGGTTCCCCAGGCAGACGGAGTTGGTCCAACCGCTCAATACGCTGCAGGTGATCCAACTTGGTTGGCGGTTCGGTGGTTGGATGCTTTGGCGTTGAACAACCGTTCAACTTGAAAGCCACGCCCCCTTATCTTACTTTTATCCTTACGAAGAAACCATTGCTTTAATATTTTGATAAAACTTTTATTTATTTGTCAATAATTTAAAATAACGCCACAAAGTGTAGTAAAAGTATTATGTATTAGTATTTTAATTTGTTTTTTGTTCTACTGTTGAGTTTTGGCGCAAATAACCGTCTGTCCTGATAAACCGACTGTGTACGTTATAATACAAGTGTCCCTTTTCTCAGCTCTGCTCGCCCTCTAGTCCAAAGATCTGCTGTGTGGAGTCTGTGGAGTTAGTGGAGACCTGCCCGCCTCTGCCCCGTTCTACTGTCAGCCAGCGGAAGACTGGTTCAAAGGCCAACGACTGTAAGTTGCATTGCTCTGCATTCATTCTGGCTCTAATAATAATGCACACACTTGAGATGACTTATTGCCTCCATCATATTATTATGTATCGTGTCACAAAAGCAAGTCCAAGCTGGCCAACATTATCATCACCATCTCCCTCCTCTAGTGGAGCTATGCTGGTCATGTGACAGATGACCGCTGGAATCTCAGTTTCATCGAGTGGCGTCCTTGGTTAAGAAAGAGAAGCAGAGGTCGCTCGCAGATGAGATGTGCTGGCGATTTGACGAGAACTGCAGGCTCCATACGTAAAAGATCCGCCATAAATCGACAAATCTGATTATATTTGAGGGGCGACTATTTGCAAAGCTGGACGCTTGAGGCTGGAAGCTCATAAAGAAGAAGAAGTTACAAATGCAACAATTTAAGGTACCGCTGCCCCAGCAACCATTTATCGGTTAACCAATACCTCTGCCAAAGGTCACCCCAAGGCAAGCTACGTTTTGTGACTTAGCAGGAGTGCCCGGGTTCATCTCGTGAGGTGTGTTCAGGATGTGCCTACTCACGGAATGGGGATAGATTGGTTTGGGGAGACCCTTTGACCTCCTCAACTGATCTCTCTTGACCCATCGCCTTGCGCTGCTGCAGGAAGGATACATAATACGTCCATCAGTCCTGAATATACTGATCTCTAGGTTCCTACCAATACCTTTTTCCTTCCCAGAATTTCCACTCCTTCCCTTCCTCAAAAACACCCTCCACACAGCATCCTCAAAGATAACATAGGTCTTGGTGGGAAATTATTTTCTCAGGTCCACCTGGGTGGGGTCAGTGGTTCCAGGAATTCGCCCTGGAAGACTCACACACAGATACATACGTACACCATTCGCCCATCCCGAGTGGAAGTTGTGCCATTGTAGGCAAGTTGTGCCATGGTAGGCAAGTTGTGCCATGGTAGGCAAGTTGTGCCATAGTAGGCAAGTTGTGCCATGGTAGGCAAGTTGTGCCATGGTAGGCAAGTTGTGCCATGGTAGGCAAGTTGTGCCATGGTAGGCAAGTTGTGCAATGGTAGGCAAGTTGACTTCTTTCTCGTACATAGCATTATTTAATTTTACGTAAAATTTTATTTACATGATCAGCAGTTAGAGAGATTAATAGAATGGTACTTGTGTAGATATGGAGGCATGATGCGTGTCTTCGGCAATTAGCTAATCATCACCGCATCAACTAAACACCATTTTTACAAAAACTATTTTAATAATAAAAAAATAATTAATCGAACAAAGAAAATTGCCATTGGATTAGGTAAGTCATTTAAAATATTATTAAATAAACACAAATAATGTTTTCTCGTTGCTTGCAGACTGCGTAGACCTGGCCGAAAAACTACACCCGTGCCAGCGGAACGGGTCGAGCTGGAGCAGAGGGGATCTGTGCGGGGATGAACCAGACAAACACATTTCACAATACCGCTTGGTACCCCTTACTAAAGCCAGCCCCTCGGAGGTCCAGACATATGTGAGTACTTGTACAAATAATAATATAATAGTAGAAGATTATATTAGCACCAGACCGAGAACCATGGGACAAATAATAATCCCTAAAGCCAATACAACAACCGCACAACACCATTACACATACTCAGCCATTAAATAATCCCTAAAGCCAATACAACAACCGCACAACACCATTACACATACTCAGCCATTAAATAATCCCTAAAGCCAATACAACAACCGCACAACACCATTACACACACTAAGCCATTAAATGTTTAAACAAACTCCCTAAAGAAAACAAGCTGAAAAGAATAATATTTTTTTAATGAATTAACATAAAATACTTTACCTCAAATTTATTGGTTGTGTGACGTCATATCTATTGTAAACTTTGAAAAAAAACAGTTAAAGTATATGTATACTAGCCCGTTAATTATTAAGAAACCACATTTGGTATCACACATCATATGCCGTTATGAATGCAGGTAACCAATATTGTACCAGAGCGACCATACTTTATTAAAAATTAGATATCTCTCTTCCTTTCATGCCAACATTTGTGATTTTTTTTTATTTCTGAAAGAGAACGAAATGATGTTCCTTATTGCTTTAAATATTTACACTCGATTCAAAAGAAATAATAACCCAACCTATCCTATCCTAACCCAACCTAACCTATATTAACCTAACCTATAATAACCCAACCTAACCTTACCTAACCTTAAAACTTTTTATTTAAAAAAAAAATAATGTTAAGCGTGGCCAGCGATCCCAAATAATTGCCGAAATGGGTAGAGATAAATTAAGTAAATTACAGGGTGTATCGGCACGTACCCGACAAACTTAAACCAGCGATTCCTGAGCATATATGGAGTAAAAAATGTTAATGCCACTTTGCGGTCCGGTAACGTTTTTTTACTATTCATATTTTCACCACATGTCATCACTGTTTTATCCTTTGTCAAAGTTTGAAAGCAACGTCGCGTCGCAACTCAACACGCGTACGTACGTACCTACATTGGCGCGCTTTTACTATCAAAACAAAATGGCAAGGCATCATTCGTCTCATTTTTAATTACTATTATTTAGTGTGTTTCGACTCACTTGCTAATAACTGCTGCTGAACACGAGAAATAATGCCGTTAATAAGGGTCCCATTCGAGAAAATGGATGTTTTTTAACCGCTGTATCTTTGAAAACAATTTGAACGGTGTTTTTTTTTATAGTACTCACCAGGATTATTACTCATTGTATAGATTTTATATAAGATTCGAGTTAGATTATTTTTGATAAAATATTCTTTCACACAAAAGACGCGAATATAAAAAGATGGTTAAGACTTGAATAATAGTTTTTTTACACATACACATTGGACCCTTACAAAGAGATTGATGTATACTATTCATATAATATTATAGGATAGCAATGCCTTTCCCGCCATTCAATTAGGACCAGCGTAATGGGTAGAAATACCCTTCACGCACAATGTTTGATAATATCAATATTATGTGTAAATGAATGACATTGTGAGAATTTTACCAATAAATAATAAATGAAAATGCTGACATGTAGGTTATGTTATAATATTTTTTACTGGAGCATTTGTTCGAAATGACTGCCATTTTTATCAATGCAAGCGTGTAGTCCTTTGAATGTTTAAGTTGGCATGGTTTGCTTTCATTTCTGCAGCGGCTCCCATCAGACATGATGACAGGCGAACTCCCAAAACAATACTGACCATAAATCAACTATCTATAGATTGATAACTCTGCCCTCTTTCCATACGTTTGCTTTCGTCAAGTTTTAACCATAGATCTGGCAAATTTGAATACACCACGCATCGTCACAGCACACCATCGACAAAGGATAGAGGAAATTTAAAAAAAGGCACAACCATAGACAATTTAATTCTGCTTCGGAACCTACCTAAAACCCAATTCATTAGCCTAAAACATAAGTAAAATGTCACCCAAGACCACAAGGTCCCATCTGACAAAGCCCTGTCCTAAGAAAGAAATGACCTTTAAAGTAACTTCCTTTACAGCTCATTTTCTCAGGACAGCGTTTTATCAGAAGGAAGCTGAAAAGCAAACTCATAATTACATGTACAATAATTTTATTTTTTAAATATAAACATGAAATACAATAATATAAGCACAAAACACATTTAAAAGGTGAAATTACTGTATCAATATAAAACTAGCTGTTGGAAATGATAGTTATTTTCTTTCAACATCCAACGGCAATTGAAAAAAATATTGTCAATAAGGCAGTCAACGATTCAACCTACTGTTTTAGCGTCTAATTACATTATTATTATTTTTGTTTCCCTCCTACTTATCTTATTACTTAAATATTTATACCTTTCATATATAAATAGTAAGTATATAATACTTTTTAGTTTAAAAAACTTTATATGCCTTTTAGATATTTTTAACTTAGGAATAGTACACAACATAAAGAATGTAACAGTGTAAACAGAAAAGTAAATTTAACAATAGGTTATTGTTTTAACAATACATATTGGCACCTGATAAATAAATAGGGTATAATAATAACAAATAAAAACACCAAATACAAGAGTAAAATTTAAAGAAGGTGTTGAGAGAATATTCATTATGATGTCAAGTATGTAATAAAAAAGTAGAACTATATATAAACTAGACATATGAAATAAACTAATTCGACTATTTTTTTATTAACACTAGTCGGTGACTGAAAATGGGCTGCAGACTAATACAGCCAAACTGAATAATGTAAACTCCGCATCAAAGAATATTTGGCTTAAAATTACAAACGATAACAATATTTGACTTGTATATTTATTTTTTCGTTATTATTCTACTACTCATATAGAGATGTCAATAGAAAATGAATTGGCAAGGATACACCACAACCATACAATGGACCTGATTTAATGAGGAGCATGGCAGTACTACGATATTTAAAAGACGCTTATAGGAACAAATTGTGGTCCTAATTGGTTTTAACTTATTAAAATAAATTGGTTATGACAACCATTTCTTCCTATATTTAGCATATTTTAAATGTTGCAGTACTGCCATTTTCTTCATGGAGTCAGGTCCATTGTATGGTAGTGTATCCTTGCCAATTAATTTTCTATTGACATCGGTACACCATGCATTGATTATAAATGGTACAGTAATTTTGATAGTGAATTGAATAATTTTTTTTATGTTCGTTACAATTAAGCCAATCAAAACATATATATTTGGCAATGGTTTCTTCAATAACGGGCACAAGATATAAATTTTCGCAATTATAATTCAGTACATACTCGACGACATAATGAATTTCAAGAGCGTTGATAGCAAATTTCTTAGTAGGATCATATGGGTCACCTATGCAAGATATTTTACATCTATGTTCTGCCATCCCCTGTGCAGAAAGAGCAACGCTGCTGGTTGCAGAGAAGACATGACTGGGTCCTGCACTCATTTCTGGAAAAAAATATATCATAGTTCTTGAAGAAATTGAAGTAAAGATTGACATATTAGAGGAACAAAACTGACAATACTATTCCCTTTTAAGTAATATAAAACAGATATGTACCTCCACGTTCTACTGCCATCCCCTGTGCAGCAAGAGCGACACTGCTGGTTGCAAAGAAGACATGACTGGGTCCTGCACTTATTTCTGGAAAAAAAATATCATAGTTCTTCAGAAATTGAAGTAAAGATTGACATATTAGACGAACAAAACTATTCCCTTTTAAGTAATATAAAACAGATATGTACCTTCATTTTCTACTAGCATCCCCTGTGCAGCAACGGGTACGCTGCTGGTTGAGATGTTACGCTCTGAAATAAATGTAATTATTAGATTAACCGAATTAACAAAACATATTATTATTATTATAGGCTGATGCAGTATAGAATACCTTTTAGGATGTAGTCATGATACGTGCTGAACACCATTCTCGAAATGGACTCTCAGAGGTTATGGTTGGAAACTTGTGTCGAATAGTCTCTGTCCGTACATCCTTTCACACAATACGTTTTAAGGACTTTATCGGTAGGCACATAAATGTTATTTATCACACATAAATCAATTGTTTCACACAACCAGATATTTGACAATTTTATGATGACAAACGACGGCGTCTGTCAAACTTTTCTTACAGTTTTTTAGAGGAAGTGAAATGGCGGGAAGCATGAGTCGGCCACCTAGCGGCGAAAACATGCATTACACCGTTTGCGAACCCTCTCTTTCTGGCGCACGAGTCTTATGGTAAAGTGAGCGAGAAACAAAAAAAATACGCATCGCCTACGTCACAAACATAGATTTTTACCATGTCTATAATTTGTGTTGACGTTTTTAAGCGGAGTTATACCCCCCTGACACTGACTACTTGGGAATGTCACGGGACTTGAAACAGAATATGTGTGAAAGAGGTGACAGTAGCGAGGAGGGATGTCGCTTATTTCACCTATTTACTCTGGACAGTGACGGAGTGTGCTTTTTTGTTTTTAATTATAAAAAAAAGTTACCGGAAGTGCCCATAACATTGTTTACTCCAAATGTGCTAAGGAATAGCTGGTTAAAGTTTGTCGGTTTTGTTGTTTTACTATACATATAAGTTCATATCAGATTAGAGATTTGTTGGCTAATTTTACAATCATTTATTATTAATTTTATTTAGATTTTTGCGTTTCTAGCTTCCGATTGTGTTTCATGTTTTCTATTGTTAGGTTGGCAGTGCCTACAAACAAACGCGAATTATGCGCAAACTTCATATCGGTGTTCTGTCAAAATGGTGCGTCTGTTGGCATAATTTTCGCGTAAATTATATCAAATATCAATATTTTTCAAAATCGTAAATGCAAAAAGTTGTTGCTAATTATCATTAAGTTGAATCAAATGTTTGAATTTTTTTAAATGCGTATTAAAAACGGTAGTTATAGGTAAAGAATTACTGATAATTTCATCTAGTTTACAAACTCTAAACTAAATTTAAAATATCTCGGAAATATTCCTAAAATTAATGACAATTTCAATGTCGCTTGGGACTTTATTTGAACATATTTAAAATACTGAACGGCTAGTGGATCCCCCTCAATACTTCGCTATTGCTAATATCTTTCTGGGGCGCCTCCGACATCTTCCACCATTCACTACTGTATTTGAACATATTTAAAATACTGAACGGCTAGTGGATCCCCCTCAATACTTCGCTATTGCTAATATCTTTCTGGGGCGCCTCCGACTTCTTCCACCATTCACTACTGTATTTGAACATATTTAAAATACTGAACGGCTAGTGGATCCCCCTCAATACTTCGCTATTGCTAATATCTTTCTGGGGCGCCTCCGACTTCTTCCACCATTCACTACTGTATTTGAACATATTTAAAATACTGAACGGCTAGTGGATCCCCCTCAATACTCTGCTATTGCTAATATCTTTCTGGGGCGCCTCCGACTTCTTCCACCATTCACTACTGTATTTGAACATATTTAAAATACTGAACGGCTAGTGGATCCCCCTCAATACTTCGCTATTGCTAATATCTTTCTGGGGCGCCTCCGACTTCTTCCACCATTCACTACTGTATTTGAACATATTTAAAATACTGAACGGCTAGTGGATCCCCCTCAATACTTCGCTATTGCTAATATCTTTCTGGGGCGCCTCCGACTTCTTCCACCATTCACTACTGTATTTGAACATATTTAAAATACTGAACGGCTAGTGGATCCCCCTCAATACTTCGCTATTGCTAATATCTTTCTGGGGCGCCTCCGACTTCTTCCACCATTCACTACTGTATTTGAACATATTTAAAATACTGAACGGCTAGTGGATCCCCCTCAATACTTCGCTATTGCTTATATCTTTCTGGGGCGCCTCCGACTTCTTCCACCATTCACTACTGTATTTGAACATATTTAAAATACTGAACGGCTAGTGGATCCCCCTCAATACTTCGCTATTGCTAATATCTTTCTGGGGCGCCTCCGACTTCTTCCACCATTCACTACTGTATTTGAACATATTTAAAATACTGAACGGCTAGTGGATCCCCCTCAATACTTCGCTATTGCTAATATCTTTCTGGGGCGCCTCCGACTTCTTCCACCATTCACTACTGTATTTGAACATATTTAAAATACTGAACGGCTAGTGGATCCCCCTCAATACTTCGCTATTGCTAATATCTTTCTGGGGCGCCTCCGACTTCTTCCACCATTCACTACTGTATTTGAACATATTTAAAATACTGAACGGCTAGTGGATCCCCCTCAATACTTCGCTATTGCTAATATCTTTCTGGGGCGCCTCCGACTTCTTCCACCATTCACTACTGTATTTGAACATATTTAAAATACTGAACGGCTAGTGGATCCCCCTCAATACTTCGCTATTGCTAATATCTTTCTGGGGCGCCTCCGACTTCTTCCACCATTCACTACTGTATTTGAACATATTTAAAATACTGAACGGCTAGTGGATCCCCCTCAATACTTCGCTATTGCTAATATCTTTCTGGGGCGCCTCCGACTTCTTCCACCATTCACTACTGTATTTGAACATATTTAAAATACTGAACGGCTAGTGGATCCCCCTCAATACTTCGCTATTGCTAATATCTTTCTGGGGCGCCTCCGACTTCTTCCACCATTCACTACTGTATTTGAACATATTTAAAATACTGAACGGCTAGTGGATCCCCCTCAATACTTCGCTATTGCTAATATCTTTCTGGGGCGCCTCCGACTTCTTCCACCATTCACTACTGTATTTGAACATATTTAAAATACTGAACGGCTAGTGGATCCCCCTCAATACTTCGCTATTGCTTATATCTTTCTGGGGCGCCTCCGACTTCTTCCACCATTCACTACTGTATTTGAACATATTTAAAATACTGAACGGCTAGTGGATCCCCCTCAATACTTCGCTATTGCTAATATCTTTCTGGGGCGCCTCCGACTTCTTCCACCATTCACTACTGTATTTGAACATATTTAAAATACTGAACGGCTAGTGGATCCCCCTCAATACTTCGCTATTGCTAATATCTTTCTGGGGCGCCTCCGACTTCTTCCACCATTCACTACTGTATTTGAACATATTTAAAATACTGAACGGCTAGTGGATCCCCCTCAATACTTCGCTATTGCTAATATCTTTCTGGGGCGCCTCCGACTTCTTCCACCATTCACTACTGTATTTGAACATATTTAAAATACTGAACGGCTAGTGGATCCCCCTCAATACTTCGCTATTGCTAATATCTTTCTGGGGCGCCTCCGACTTCTTCCACCATTCACTACTGTATTTGAACATATTTAAAATACTGAACGGCTAGTGGATCCCCCTCAATACTTCGCTATTGCTAATATCTTTCTGGGGCGCCTCCGACTTCTTCCACCATTCACTACTGTATTTGAACATATTTAAAATACTGAACGGCTAGTGGATCCCCCTCAATACTTCGCTATTGCTAATATCTTTCTGGGGCGCCTCCGACTTCTTCCACCATTCACTACTGTATTTGAACATATTTAAAATACTGAACGGCTAGTGGATCCCCCTCAATACTTCGCTATTGCTAATATCTTTCTGGGGCGCCTCCGACTTCTTCCACCATTCACTACTGTATTTGAACATATTTAAAATACTGAACGGCTAGTGGATCCCCCTCAATACTTCGCTATTGCTAATATCTTTCTGGGGCGCCTCCGACTTCTTCCACCATTCACTACTGTATTTGAACATATTTAAAATACTGAACGGCTAGTGGATCCCCCTCAATACTTCGCTATTGCTTATATCTTTCTGGGGCGCCTCCGACTTCTTCCACCATTCACTACTGTATTTGAACATATTTAAAATACTGAACGGCTAGTGGATCCCCCTCATACTTCGCTATTGCTAATATCTTTCTGGGGCGCCTCCGACTTCTTCCACCATTCACTACTGTATTTGAACATATTTAAAATACTGAACGGCTAGTGGATCCCCCTCAATACTTCGCTATTGCTAATATCTTTCTGGGGCGCCTCCGACTTCTTCCACCATTCACTACTGTATTTGAACATATTTAAAATACTGAACGGCTAGTGGATCCCCCTCAATACTTCGCTATTGCTAATATCTTTCTGGGGCGCCTCCGACTTCTTCCACCATTCACTACTGTATTTGAACATATTTAAAATACTGAACGGCTAGTGGATCCCCCTCAATACTTCGCTATTGCTAATATCTTTCTGGGGCGCCTCCGACTTCTTCCACCATTCACTACTGTATTTGAACATATTTAAAATACTGAACGGCTAGTGGATCCCCCTCAATACTTCGCTATTGCTTATATCTTTCTGGGGCGCCTCCGACTTCTTCCACCATTCACTACTGTATTTGAACATATTTAAAATACTGAACGGCTAGTGGATCCCCCTCAATACTTCGCTATTGCTAATATCTTTCTGGGGCGCCTCCGACTTCTTCCACCATTCACTACTGTATTTGAACATATTTAAAATACTGAACGGCTAGTGGATCCCCCTCAATACTTCGCTATTGCTAATATCTTTCTGGGGCGCCTCCGACTTCTTCCACCATTCACTACTGTATTTGAACATATTTAAAATACTGAACGGCTAGTGGATCCCCCTCAATACTTCGCTATTGCTTATATCTTTCTGGGGCGCCTCCGACTTCTTCCACCATTCACTACTGTATTTGAACATATTTAAAATACTGAACGGCTAGTGGATCCCCCTCAATACTTCGCTATTGCTAATATCTTTCTGGGGCGCCTCCGACTTCTTCCACCATTCACTACTGTATTTGAACATATTTAAAATACTGAACGGCTAGTGGATCCCCCTCAATACTTCGCTATTGCTAATATCTTTCTGGGGCGCCTCCGACTTCTTCCACCATTCACTACTGTATTTGAACATATTTAAAATACTGAACGGCTAGTGGATCCCCCTCAATACTTCGCTATTGCTAATATCTTTCTGGGGCGCCTCCGACTTCTTCCACCATTCACTACTGTATTTGAACATATTTAAAATACTGAACGGCTAGTGGATCCCCCTCAATACTTCGCTATTGCTAATATCTTTCTGGGGCGCCTCCGACTTCTTCCACCATTCACTACTGTATTTGAACATATTTAAAATACTGAACGGCTAGTGGATCCCCCTCAATACTTCGCTATTGCTAATATCTTTCTGGGGCGCCTCCGACTTCTTCCACCATTCACTACTGTATTTGAACATATTTAAAATACTGAACGGCTAGTGGATCCCCCTCAATACTTCGCTATTGCTAATATCTTTCTGGGGCGCCTCCGACTTCTTCCACCATTCACTACTGTATTTGAACATATTTAAAATACTGAACGGCTAGTGGATCCCCCTCAACACTTCGCTATTGCTAATATCTTTCTGGGGCGCCTCCGACTTCTTCCACCATTCACTACTGTATTTGAACATATTTAAAATACTGAACGGCTAGTGGATCCCCCTCAATACTTCGCTATTGCTAATATCTTTCTGGGGCGCCTCCGACTTCTTCCACCATTCACTACTGTATTTGAACATATTTAAAATACTGAACGGCTAGTGGATCCCCCTCAATACTTCGCTATTGCTAATATCTTTCTGGGGCGCCTCCGACTTCTTCCACCATTCACTACTGTATTTGAACATATTTAAAATACTGAACGGCTAGTGGATCCCCCTCAATACTTCGCTATTGCTAATATCTTTCTGGGGCGCCTCCGACTTCTTCCACCATTCACTACTGTATTTGAACATATTTAAAATACTGAACGGCTAGTGGATCCCCCTCAATACTTCGCTATTGCTAATATCTTTCTGGGGCGCCTCCGACTTCTTCCACCATTCACTACTGTATTTGAACATATTTAAAATACTGAACGGCTAGTGGATCCCCCTCAATACTTCGCTATTGCTAATATCTTTCTGGGGCGCCTCCGACTTCTTCCACCATTCACTACTGTATTTGAACATATTTAAAATACTGAACGGCTAGTGGATCCCCCTCAATACTTCGCTATTGCTAATATCTTTCTGGGGCGCCTCCGACTTCTTCCACCATTCACTACTGTATTTGAACATATTTAAAATACTGAACGGCTAGTGGATCCCCCTCAATACTTCGCTATTGCTAATATCTTTCTGGGGCGCCTCCGACTTCTTCCACCATTCACTACTGTATTTGAACATATTTAAAATACTGAACGGCTAGTGGATCCCCCTCAATACTTCGCTATTGCTAATATCTTTCTGGGGCGCCTCCGACTTCTTCCACCATTCACTACTGTATTTGAACATATTTAAAATACTGAACGGCTAGTGGATCCCCCTCAATACTTCGCTATTGCTTATATCTTTCTGGGGCGCCTCCGACTTCTTCCACCATTCACTACTGTATTTGAACATATTTAAAATACTGAACGGCTAGTGGATCCCCCTCAATACTTCGCTATTGCTAATATCTTTCTGGGGCGCCTCCGACTTCTTCCACCATTCACTACTGTATTTGAACATATTTAAAATACTGAACGGCTAGTGGATCCCCCTCAATACTTCGCTATTGCTAATATCTTTCTGGGGCGCCTCCGACTTCTTCCACCATTCACTACTGTATTTGAACATATTTAAAATACTGAACGGCTAGTGGATCCCCCTCAATACTTCGCTATTGCTAATATCTTTCTGGGGCGCCTCCGACTTCTTCCACCATTCACTACTGTATTTGAACATATTTAAAATACTGAACGGCTAGTGGATCCCCCTCAATACTTCGCTATTGCTTATATCTTTCTGGGGCGCCTCCGACTTCTTCCACCATTCACTACTGTATACCATAATGTTATTGTTGAAAAACTACATTACATCGACTTTAATTAGACTATTTAACTCATTCCGGTGCAGAGATATTGCATTAAGTTTCCCTCGGGCGTCACCGACTTCTTTTGCCATTTAAAATTTAAACATCTCCAAACACTCCTGGCAGAATGGAGCTATTGTTCAATACTTGTTCGCACTTGTCTAGTTCATGCGTCGCACGCCTCTAGAAGTCAGGACGGAACTATTGGATTGCCTTCACAGATTGGATTCACAGAGTAAAGAGTTTTTCAGTTGTTAAACAAGTATTTTGTAGACTTCATTGAAAATTAACATTTTTTTACGTGGTAATATTATTCTTAATAAATAGTAATTTCTGTTATGACTCCGGTTCAATGAGCTCTAGAACTTTTGCTTTGAATTTAAGTGTGACTTTCAATGTTGTTTCTTTGGAAAAATCAGACTAGAAATAGAGTAGGTACCTACCAATACTATAATATTTTTACCAGAAAATTATTTAGTTGCCATTTAAAAAATTGGAACTGATCTGTCGAGATTTCATACAATTCCCTTCGATATATTCTACTTAGATGAGACACGAAGCCAAAAATTGGTCCACTTTTGTACAAACCAATTAGTCCAATTTAACCTGCAACGACAGGAAATTACTGAATTCGGTCCCTCGCACTGCTACTTGCGTAATAATGGAACACATTTCAAAAGATATATTACTACCCAATAGTACCTCTACGACTATCCCGTGATTTTTCATTATAAACTTTGCTCTGGTTATAAACCAAAATGTTTTTGATTTTTTATTAATAACTTTTTAATAAAATATGAAATGTATTATTATAACACAGATATTATATAAGATTGTTTTTTTCCAGGGATTGGTGCCTTACAGGGGGTTACCAGTGTACCTGGTAAGCGAGCGCTGGCTCCTTATCAGGGCATCACACTGGAACCGTCTGCTTGGGTAAGTTCTAGTAGTAAGTTACAGCGCGCTTGTGCTTGTAGGGTGGACTGATTATTCTCAGTAACGGAACTTATATTCCTCTGGCTAATACTACTAGTACTGCACAGATAATATTGTTGACACTTTAACAGCCTTTAGTATGTAATCATTTTTTTTCTTTAAAGTTAACACAACTGATATACAACCGTTAATCATACGTAAATGGATGTTTATAGTTGTGTAAAATTTAAAACATTTAAAATTTAGACTGGAATATACAAAAATTGTTTATCTTATTGTTTCAAGTAGACATTTCTGAAATATATTGCTTCAAGAAGACATGTCTGTAATATTTTGTTTCAAGAAGACATGTCTGTAATATATTGTTTTAAGAAGACATGTCAGCATTATATTGCTTCAAGGACACATGTCTGTAATATATTGTTTCAAGATGACATGTCTAGAATATATTGTTTCAAGAAGGCATGTCTGAAATATATTGTTTCTAGAAGACACGTCAGTATTATATTGTTTCAAGAAGACATGTCAGTAATATATTGTTTCAAGAAGACATTTCTGTAATATATTATTTCAAGAAGACATGTCAGTAATATATTGTTTCAAGAAGACATGTTGGTAATAGTTATGTTTTTTACATTAACTCCACACCGGGAGACCTTCAAAAAAACATTTTCCCTCATGGTCTGTGTCATCTTTGGAGATGCTGTGTGGAGGGTCTTTTGATGAGAGGAAAGAGTGGGCATGGGTCTTGAAGAGACCTGTGTTGTAGGAGGGATGCAACACAGGAGGTTTCACAGCCGAGCTATTCAACTCAAGAACGAGTCGTATAAACAACCAGTTCTCATGTGACAAATATTGGCCGCGCCTTTGACGTGTTTTCCGACCACAGATATTATTTTAAATAATTGTTCATTACGTATTTACTGCGAAGTAAATAAACAAAATAATTTAATAGTATTTGTTTGACAGTTCCGTTAATTGTTCATTACGAATTTACTGCGGAAAAAATAGACAAAATATTTAAATAGTATCTGTTTGACAGTTTCGTTTATTGTTCATTAAGTAGTAAAATTCTAATGTTTTAGGTAGTTTTAGTTAAAATTTTGACTGCTTCTAAGTTTTCATAAATACATACTCGCACAATTACAGTAAAAACAATGGGATCTCACGCATACACAAACCCAGTAGCCCAGTATACTGGCGTTGACAAGCATGACGTTCTAACCGTTCGGAATCACGCACTTGATATGTTTTATGGGCTTCGAACAATATGACAGTCAGAAGCAAAACGACAATTTTACATGAACAAGTAGATTTGGCATTAATTACTGCATTCTCAGCTTCCGTTGATAATTGTAATTCTTTAAGTGAGTCGGTATTATTCCTTTTAACCTGCTTTTAAAACTTTTTCAGGGCATTTTTCAAAGATTTAAATGATAAATGACAGATTCACTTCTCACTCGGAATGATAAAAACACCGTGATATGTGTTGACATTTGATGGCAAATGATTTAATTATTTATAACAATAGATATCATGAGTGTATTATCTACATATCTTACATCAACAAAATATTGTCTAAAACTATAGATTTATGTTGTAAATGTGGGTTTTATTGCGTATCACTGTTTTATTTACTATGGTTGTATGTCTACATTAATTACGAAAAAAACTCTGCCATTACCAAGCCTGGGAATAGCATACGAAGGGTAGTTTTAGATGTGTTAGTTGTTTTCTGTCAAATCACATAATTTTGCCTATCATATACCTTTAATGAATTTTACAAAATATGGTCTCTTTTTTTTCAACGGCTAATTTAATCGGAGTGAAATTGAAACTTGTAAAAATCTATGACTGTATAAATCATTCATAGAACAACGAGAAATTAATAAAAGATTTTTATTAAACTATCTAAAATTTTTAGGCAGACAAATTTAGTTTGTTTTTTTATAAACCGTTGTCATTTACTAATTCCAATGGAATGTTAATAATACTGTTGGTTGAACGTTGATTGGTTGCAGGTGGCCTTCTGAAGATATCACCCCCCGTCCAGAGGTGGTGTTCACCCTTACAAGGGTCGTGCTCCATCCCCAGTACCTCCCCGGGAATAGCACTGGAAGTGCAGGAACTAATGACATAGCTCTTCTGGAAATGGACCGGCCGTAAGCATCAAACATTAATAATAAATGACTTATTATCAATTTTCTAATTTAATTTCCATATTAATATGAATAACCTCCCGTGGTAGAGCTCGCGGGTTCTAATCTCGGAGATAGCATTTTTTGGTTGAAAAATATTGTGTATAATTTTATAATTATATTATTTTTATAGTTTTACAAAACTTATCAAATTAGCGACACATTCCATCACAATAGATACTCTCAGTATCGCCCCGGTAGCCGTGTTTGATGATCAGATCTGAATAGCCAGGTACTTACTGCCCCCCCCACCGCCTTCCTCTCCCTTAATCCCTTTGGCATTATGTGGATGCCATAGTCCCACTGGCTCTGGGCAGTTGTGACCCTCGTGAGGTAATGTCACAAGACCAATTACAAATTAGCGACACATTCCATCACAATAGATACTCTCAGTATCGCCCCGGTAGCCGTGTTTGATGATCAGATCTGAATAGCCAGGTACTTACTGCCCCCCCCACCGCCTTCCTCTCCCTTAATCCCTTTGGCATTATGTGGATGCCATAGTCCCACTGGCTCTGGGCAGTTGTGACCCTCGTGAGGTAATGTCACAAGACCAATTACAAATTAGCGACACATTCCATCACAATAGATACTCTCAGTATCGCCCCGGTAGCCGTGTTTGATGATCAGATCTGAATAGCCAGGTACTTACTGCCCCCCCCACCGCCTTCCTCTCCCTTAATCCCTTTGGCATTATGTGGATGCCATAGTCCCACTGGCTCTGGGCAGTTGTGACCCTCGTGAGGTAATGTCACAAGACCAATTACAAATTAGCGACACATTCCATCACAATAGATACTCTCAGTATCGCCCCGGTAGCCGTGTTTGATGATCAGATCTGAATAGCCAGGTACTTACTGCCCCCCCCACCGCCTTCCTCTCCCTTAATCCCTTTGGCATTATGTGGATGCCATAGTCCCACTGGCTCTGGGCAGTTGTGACCCTCGTGAGGTAATGTCACAAGACCAATTACAAATTAGCGACACATTCCATCACAATAGATACTCTCAGTATCGCCCCGGTAGCCGTGTTTGATGATCAGATCTGAATAGCCAGGTACTTACTGCCCCCCCCACCGCCTTCCTCTCCCTTAATCCCTTTGGCATTATGTGGATGCCATAGTCCCACTGGCTCTGGGCAGTTGTGACCCTCGTGAGGTAATGTCACAAGACCAATTACAAATTAGCGACACATTCCATCACAATAGATACTCTCAGTATCGCCCCGGTAGCCGTGTTTGATGATCAGATCTGAATAGCCAGGTACTTACTGCCCCCCCCACCGCCTTCCTCTCCCTTAATCCCTTTGGCATTATGTGGATGCCATAGTCCCACTGGCTCTGGGCAGTTGTGACCCTCGTGAGGTAATGTCACAAGACCAATTACAAATTAGCGACACATTCCATCACAATAGATACTCTCAGTATCGCCCCGGTAGCCGTGTTTGATGATCAGATCTGAATAGCCAGGTACTTACTGCCCCCCCCACCGCCTTCCTCTCCCTTAATCCCTTTGGCATTATGTGGATGCCATAGTCCCACTGGCTCTGGGCAGTTGTGACCCTCGTGAGGTAATGTCACAAGACCAATTACAAATTAGCGACACATTCCATCACAATAGATACTCTCAGTATCGCCCCGGTAGCCGTGTTTGATGATCAGATCTGAATAGCCAGGTACTTACTGCCCCCCCCACCGCCTTCCTCTCCCTTAATCCCTTTGGCATTATGTGGATGCCATAGTCCTACTGGCTCTGGGCAGTTGTGACCCTCGTGAGGTAATGTCACAAGACCAATTACAAATTAGCGACACATTCCATCACAATAGATACTCTCAGTATCGCCCCGGTAGCCGTGTTTGATGATCAGATCTGAATAGCCAGGTACTTACTGCCCCCCCCACCGCCTTCCTCTCCCTTAATCCCTTTGGCATTATGTGGATGCCATAGTCCCACTGGCTCTGGGCAGTTGTGACCCTCGTGAGGTAATGTCACAAGACCAATTACAAATTAGCGACACATTCCATCACAATAGATACTCTCAGTATCGCCCCGGTAGCCGTGTTTGATGATCAGATCTGAATAGCCAGGTACTTACTGCCCCCCCCACCGCCTTCCTCTCCCTTAATCCCTTTGGCATTATGTGGATGCCATAGTCCCACTGGCTCTGGGCAGTTGTGACCCTCGTGAGGTAATGTCACAAGACCAATTACAAATTAGCGACACATTCCATCACAATAGATACTCTCAGTATCGCCCCGGTAGCCGTGTTTGATGATCAGATCTGAATAGCCAGGTACTTACTGCCCCCCCCACCGCCTTCCTCTCCCTTAATCCCTTTGGCATTATGTGGATGCCATAGTCCCACTGGCTCTGGGCAGTTGTGACCCTCGTGAGGTAATGTCACAAGACCAATTACAAATTAGCGACACATTCCATCACAATAGATACTCTCAGTATCGCCCCGGTAGCCGTGTTTGATGATCAGATCTGAATAGCCAGGTACTTACTGCCCCCCCCACCGCCTTCCTCTCCCTTAATCCCTTTGGCATTATGTGGATGCCATAGTCCCACTGGCTCTGGGCAGTTGTGACCCTCGTGAGGTAATGTCACAAGACCAATTACAAATTAGCGACACATTCCATCACAATAGATACTCTCAGTATCGCCCCGGTAGCCGTGTTTGATGATCAGATCTGAATAGCCAGGTACTTACTGCCCCCCCCACCGCCTTCCTCTCCCTTAATCCCTTTGGCATTATGTGGATGCCATAGTCCCACTGGCTCTGGGCAGTTGTGACCCTCGTGAGGTAATGTCACAAGACCAATTACAAATTAGCGACACATTCCATCACAATAGATACTCTCAGTATCGCCCCGGTAGCCGTGTTTGATGATCAGATCTGAATAGCCAGGTACTTACTGCCCCCCCCACCGCCTTCCTCTCCCTTAATCCCTTTGGCATTATGTGGATGCCATAGTCCCACTGGCTCTGGGCAGTTGTGACCCTCGTGAGGTAATGTCACAAGACCAATTACAAATTAGCGACACATTCCATCACAATAGATACTCTCAGTATCGCCCCGGTAGCCGTGTTTGATGATCAGATCTGAATAGCCAGGTACTTACTGCCCCCCCCACCGCCTTCCTCTCCCTTAATCCCTTTGGCATTATGTGGATGCCATAGTCCTACTGGCTCTGGGCAGTTGTGACCCTCGTGAGGTAATGTCACAAGACCAATTACAAATTAGCGACACATTCCATCACAATAGATACTCTCAGTATCGCCCCGGTAGCCGTGTTTGATGATCAGATCTGAATAGCCAGGTACTTACTGCCCCCCCCACCGCCTTCCTCTCCCTTAATCCCTTTGGCATTATGTGGATGCCATAGTCCCACTGGCTCTGGGCAGTTGTGACCCTCGTGAGGTAATGTCACAAGACCAATTACAAATTAGCGACACATTCCATCACAATAGATACTCTCAGTATCGCCCCGGTAGCCGTGTTTGATGATCAGATCTGAATAGCCAGGTACTTACTGCCCCCCCCACCGCCTTCCTCTCCCTTAATCCCTTTGGCATTATGTGGATGCCATAGTCCTACTGGCTCTGGGCAGTTGTGACCCTCGTGAGGTAATGTCACAAGACCAATTACAAATTAGCGACACATTCCATCACAATAGATACTCTCAGTATCGCCCCGGTAGCCGTGTTTGATGATCAGATCTGAATAGCCAGGTACTTACTGCCCCCCCCACCGCCTTCCTCTCCCTTAATCCCTTTGGCATTATGTGGATGCCATAGTCCCACTGGCTCTGGGCAGTTGTGACCCTCGTGAGGTAATGTCACAAGACCAATTACAAATTTCCTGGTATCAAAACTTTTTCTTTAAATTTGTCATATCTAAAATAACGTTACAATGGTAGTAAAGGTACAAATAAAATGTTGATCGGGTATATCATCAAAATGACAATTCAACACACAATAGGTTACATAGGTAACTATTAAACCTAGTTTTTGTTTCATCACTTTTAATGAATCTTTATCACTTTTTAAAGGTAATGTAATAAGTAAATATAATAATAGATAGAGTAACTCTGTGATGGTGTTTCAGGTTCCTCTTCAGCAGGAAGTATCGGCCGGTATGTCTTCACACGGCCCAGGACTCTGTGGAAGGACTGACACTGTCTGTGTGGGACCTGTTCAGTGGTAATAAGGTAAGTTAACCATAATGCCCGGGCATTGGGCAATGAGCTGGCAGAGGTCGCTGATATTTTCGTTTTAAATCTAGACACATTCAAACCCAAATTAGTTCAGCACTTTTAGTTCATGTAAATAACGAGTAGGTAATCATTATTATTCACAATATCCTTTTCAATCATTTTTTGTTTTATTACACTCATATAAATTTCAAATGCTTTTTTTAAGTTAGCGAGAAACTTAAGAAGTTTTTTTTTAATTTTGTATTTTTTTGAAGATTAGCAGGAGAACCTGAAATAAATCTTTGGGGATGCTGTGGTTGGTCTTTTTAAGAAAAGGAATCATAGAAAGTTCTGGGAAGGTAAAAAGGTATGAGTGGTGGGTAGGAATCAATATGTCCAGGAGGAAGGGATGTATGAATCCATCCCTCCCACTGCGGTCCAAAGCGATGGGTCGACAGGGTCCGGCTGGAGAGGTCAAAAGGTCTCCCTCAACCAGTCTCTCTCAATCTGACCCGCCAAACGCAAAGACCTAGACTAATCTCACCCCATGAACCCGGGCACCCCTGCTAAGTCACCAAACGTAGCGAACCACTGGCATTGGTTATCCAATAAATGGTTCCCGGTAAATAATATTAATATTACATACACTCTCCTGATAAAGCTGACTGCTTGTGCTTAGGACAGGAGAACTTATATATTACAACTACGCGTGTATATTATTGTGTAAAGTTAACTAAACAAAGTTTAAAGTGTAGGTAGATAGTTAAGTTAAGTGATGTGCATGTTTTTAAGCTTTGTCTGACTAATAAAAGTGTTTTAAAACTAACACAACTGTTATACAACCATTCATATATCTTTGATGGGCGGACATAACAGTATAACTGCATTTTTGACTGTACTCAAAACATATTATGTTTTGAGTACTGGTGTAACTATACTGTTAATACCATTGATGCCGGCATACACAAGACACATTTTCTCATATAAATCGTTAAATGGTCAAAAATGCAGTTATACTGTTACAGTGAAACTCTCTTAAGAAGTTTTCCAAGGGACCGGGGAAAAAAAACTTCTTAAGTGGGAAAACTTCTTAAGTGGGATTCAATTTTAGCCATTTAATAACTCGAGTCCGGTGCATACGTCATTCCTATGTCTACCTACGTTAAATTGTCGTGAAAACAAGCTTATATGATCCAAGCGGTCAAAAAAAAAAAATATATATACATCTTCTAGTTATCATGGTAATTAGTATTACATATGTATTTAGAAAAAGGTGGGAATGTGAAATAAATGAAAAATGGTAGAACATAGTTGATTATCAAATCAAAACAAAACCATCCCATGGACAAAGTAAACACAATTTTAAAACTGTTAAAGTACATCCCTCGAAAAAGCCACTCGAATTCGGATAGTAAAAGTTGCAGCATTCCAAAAGGTTCATACTGTTGATCTTATTTTAAATTGGTGTAAAGGCAATGGATTATACATATTTACTTGTTAGTGATTACTCACTCTTAACTTGACAGTTGAAGACAGAGCTGTGGATATACGCCGTCTCTTTTTTACGCTTTCGTTTACTATATGAACTGAGGGAGAAAGAAAGACTTGTTGTGGTTAATTTTACCAAGCGGTTTGATAAAAGGACACCGCAAGTAATTTTGTTAACCGCCAACTAATGATAGCGGGTTCTTTGCCTCAGAACCGTTTGCGTACTGCAACCCTGCCATGGCACTGCACAGAAAAATCTCACAAAGTCTACGCGGCAAACTGCTTATTAGTTGGCGGACTTTAACTTTTTTGCACGCTTGCTGCTTGCTCCAATGGCATTTGAGATTTGAGAGACTATTGTTATGATGTATTTTCGCCAGGCACAGTCGACTATCGTATATTTTTAAAGATATTTTAATCCTTTTCTAGAAATTCCTTGTGAAAATAATATGCGCAGCTCAATATTATGTACCTGTAGGTTCATTTATGGTCCTACCTAACTAGCAGACATCGAATAGCTACGATTTCGCACATAAATAAATGGCTTGATGCTTGAATCAGAAAGTTATATCATACGAGCTGTTTGACGCTGGAATTATGTATAATCTGTGAACGCATCCAAAAACTACAAAAATCATTTGCGAAGTTTCGTTTCAATCTACATTTTAAATTTATGCATATGTATTTCCTAACCTTCAAACTTAATTTACGACAAATGTCAGATGAAACATGATGCACGGCAATTTTTGATGTTTGAATGAAAAAAACGTAATTATAATGCATATTTTACCATCTCCCCCGCCATATAATCATGTTGTTATGTATTTTAAGGTGAAATATTCCGTATTAACCGTGATCCGATAGATTATCAAAAGTTTTTCCTTTTTTTTTAAATTCGCTGGAATAAAAATTTTATACAATAATATTACGAAACATCTCTATGTTCATTATCAAAGAGAAGATTATTGAAGGAGGCGTCAAATGTATGCAAATGTAGATCTAGCCCACGTTGTCATTAAGGTTGAGTTTAATATAATCTTTCATGTTATTTCGGCCTTAAAGACGCTTGCATATTTGTTACATAATTCCGCATTGTTTATTCGTTCCATTGCTATTTTACCTAGTTAGGGGATTAGGAGACGGGGTATTTGGTTTATTTATTGGTTACGGCAAGTTACGGCTTACGGCCTGGCGGCCGACAAAGGGTTTTATGGTCTCAGGTACTAGGTATGGGTTTCAGTCAACGTCTTTCAATTTATGACTTGGAAAAAGGTTCATTTTAGATATTTTGCGACACAATATTTCGTTTGTGTTGATTTTACCGCCGGATTTCTAAAACCTCTTAAGCGGGAAGCAGTTTTAGCTCTAAAACTTCTTATGTGGGAAAAAATCGTGTTTTTTGTATGGAATTTTCAAGGGACCAAAAATCAAAACTTCTTAAGCGTGAAAACTTCTTAAGTGGGAACTTCTTAAGCGAGTTTTACTGTATGTCCGCCCATCAAAGATATGGCAATCTGTTAAAATTTAAAATACGTTTATTGGTAAGGTGATAAGTATGTAAATTAGTGGCCTCCAGCATCTCTTCAGTACAAAAGTAAATACATAATAATTAGTTGTTATTGTTTCTGTGTATATTCACAGGAGCCAGCGACCCTTCTGCCCCAAGAGGAGTGCAGCAGACTCTTCCCTCACGGCAGTAGAGGAGCACCTGGTGGAGTTACAGACGGACACATGTGCACCACCACCAACAGCAGCAGTGTGAAACTGTGTGATGTAAGTAGCAATGACGCAACTATTCATTAATTCAATGCACTGCTCGATGGGCCTTGCGGTCTATTCTGTGATTTTGTTAAATCATTCATTTATTACATTTAAATATCCCTTTAGTTCCCATTTCTTATTAAATTAAATGATTAACACACAAAGGGATCTTGTTGTATTGGTTCATTCAATCGCAAATGTTCAAATGATATTACAATAATACTAAATAGAATATTTGATTGTTTTTGTAAATTAAATGTTTTCTTTAGGTAGGTACTGACTCTTTTTATACACGATGTCCGGAAAATCGTAGCAAAAGTGGGAAGTTTGTGAATCTAAATAATATTTTGTGTTAATTTTGTGGCACAACAGTTTTTGAATGGAGATTTCGTTTTTGAGTAAATCGAGTCCAAAGATGGATTTTTTTAGGTCTAATTTGAAAAAAAAGGTTCCTTAGGGGGTTAATATCAGCTTTTATAAAATGCACTTAAGCGTACAGCCTGCTCTAATATCAGCTGTTATAAAATACACTTACCGCGACAGTATTTGTTTGAAACACCCTCCCACAGTCCCCTCTTACCCAAAAGTAACCCCACAGTACTGCACAAAAAAAGAATTCTTTATTCTGATATTCTGTACCTTTAAAATAAGTAGTGTAATGATTATATTATTTTATATTTAAATCTCCATTTTATCAAATTATAGACTTACATAAATTAAAGTGATTTAAAAAGTATAAGGGCCAGTTGTTCAAAGTTAATATTAAAGTTCTGGAAGGTTCTATCCATGTTCTATTATTGTATCATTAGTAGAACTTGGATAGAACCTTCGCAGAACTAGAAAATTAACTTTGAAAATTAACTTTGAGTATACATTCATTTAGTGACAGGCTGCATATTTTTCTGCTCCCAATTTAAGTGCTCCACAAAGTGTTTATTTTTGGCAAAAACAAACAGTGAAGCTGATGATTAAATTAAACAAAGTGCGCACTATCGATTGGAATAAAAAATAATAATCAATTAGTAACATATCTTCTACAAACCACATTTGAAAATAAATAAATATTTTAAATATTCTGAAACTGTCAAACTGGTGACAACAATATTTGTGCAGTACTACTGGTTGTAAAAGTGTAAAGTGGAGTAAGTTTGTGAAAAAATAAATATGGCCAATCTACACAAATTCATGGAAGAAGCAAAGGAGGTAGTTAGTGAACTACTTCTCGCAGTGCAAGATTCCAGTAAAAAGTTCAGTAAAGACCAACAAATTATTGTGACAAATAAAGCCACAAACATTTTACCATTATTAGGGCACCTGGCAATTGAAATGTCGGAAGATAAAAATAAAACAGAAATCGCAAACAGAGAAAAAACATATGATTACCCTCAAAATAAACAAAAAAATACAAAAAATAAATATTGTCTAATGATTAGTCCTAAAACAAACAGTGACTCTTGTGACTCGATTCTAAAAAAAATACAAAAACATATTAAAACTAGTAAACTGGGAATATGTATTGAAGGCATCAAAAAAATATCCCGAAACAGAATCATCATCGAGTGTTTAAAAAAAGAAGATGCGAAGAAATTACAAATGGAGGTCTCAAAAGTAATAAATGATGTCGATACTAAGGAATTAACAAAAAAAAAACCTACTTTAATTTTCAAGGGAATATTTAATGATTATGATAAAGAAGATTTCACTTGTGACATCATCGAACAAAATGAAGAAATTAAAATTATGTCGGAAAATAAGGAACATAAACCTGTGTTCAACGTCAAGAAAATAATTAAAAAATAAATTTAATGATACATCTAACTATGTGGTTGAAGTAGAGAGTGAAACCCGGAAAATACTCTTAAACAAAGATAAAATTAAAATCGGATACCAAAGAATCTTTGTTGAAGACGCAAATCCAGTTATGCAATGTTACCACTGTTTACGCTTCGGACACGGTGCTGCAAGATGTCTGCAGAGAGAGAAGGACGAAAAGCCTGTTTGCAGTTACTGCGGTCTCGATCACACATACAGCGAATGCGGGAACAAGGACAAACAACCAAACTGCAGAAACTGTTGCACTCAAAATGAAAAATATAAAATGACATTTCCAGTTAATCATAGGGCAAATGACAAAAACAACTGTAAGGTATATAAAAAAAATGCTCGCAATTGCTGAACAAAATATTGAATATTAATTTTTACTTATCAAAAAAAATGCAACAATATATTTTAAATAAGAATCTTTTGTTATATTGTAGTATTTTGATAATTAATGATGATAATCAATTTTATTTACATGCGTATGTGATATGTAAGTTTTCTTTTTTTAAGATGCTTGTTAATATTAAATTAACACATCAAAAGTTACACACTTTTCTTTACCAGATCCAGAATATTAAAATACATTTTATAATCATTGTTTATAGGCCTACACTATTTAAATACGTTCTATACACCTACTCTACATATACTATTATGTCCATTGCCTTGCATCTAAATTATCTATTAATAAATACTGTATTTCAACTTTTTACTTTTATACGGAATGTTATAAGTGTAATATTTTATTATATTTTATATAAAGAGTATAATAGTTTATATACACCGCAATACCAATATTCCCATTTAAATCTGCACTACTGTTTCAATACTTGTTTTAGCGGCGTAAACTCACGCACACTATCTTACTTACAAATCGTTACCAAATGGAGAATGAAACAAATAAATTATTGTTATCCATTAATTATCATGTTATCAATTAATTATCAATTATCAATTACTTATCAATTAAAATTCAATGAACGAAACAAATATATTTCATGTAGAAAATGTACAGTATGTATTTACTGGTGCAAATTATTAAACCTACCTTATACTGAACAATACTATAATCTAACCATGAATGTTTTGGAAATATTTTATTTAAATCATTATGTCTTTTAGTTTCATAGATGATGACAATGATATTAATTTTTGTAAAGTAAATAACCTGCGTGAATGGTTTCAAAAGCAAGATTCAAGGAAATGTGATACAAGTAAACTTAATTTTGTTCAACTAAACATTAGGTCAATATGTAAATATTTCGACCTATTTCATGTTTATTTTAAAGACTGTTTAAATCACGTTGACGTACTCATGCTTTGCGAAACGGCAATTCGTTCGGAACTTGTTAATCTTTATGATATTCCCGGATACAATTCGTATCACTATTGTAGAAAACAAAAATCCGGTGGAGGCATCTTGTTATATATAAAGAATAACCTTTCCTTTTCGCAAATATTTCTGGACACCAAATTTTTTGAGAACGTTTTTGGAATATTGACACTTCCAAATAAGAGCACTTTAAATGTCTTAGCAATATACCGACCTCCGAATCTAAATAAGCTATCATTTTTGTCAGAAATATCCTCTGTGTTTGAAAACAATATTAAATCAAATGAAAGTGTAATATTTTTCGGCGACATAAATTTAAATTTATTAAACAAAAATGATCCTATCATAATAAATTATGAAAATATTCTTACAAATAACTATTTGAAAAAATGTATAGATGGCGTCACTAGGGAAGTAATTGTTAAACAGAAAATAAATAGTTCATGTATCGATCATTTCTACGTGCGAATAAGCGGTAAACTGCCCGCTGGATTAACCAGTACAATCTTCGCATGTGTATGTGACTATAACATTGCCGATCACAACACAACAGCTATAAGTATACGCTATAACTCGGTAGATAATTTAAACTCAAATGATTATAATAAAGTTAAAATTCTTTCGCAAAAACTGGTTGATAAACATATTTGTAATTATGATTGGAAATCGCTTCTAAAGGAAACCGAATGTTCTGTTATTTATTTGAAAATTAAAAATTATTTTGATGACTTGTATAAAAAAAGCACAATTGAAAAAAAGTGGGTGTGTCAAGCCTACGCAAGACAGAAGTGAAACTTCTAGTATTCCTCTCTCTCTATTTTCATTTCATCATCTCTATTTTCTCTCTTAGGTTAGTTTGAAAATTAGAGGTTAAATAATTCAACGACGAAGCATGGATTTGCTTTTTCTAATATTTTCTTATAGATGAATGACGTTCGATTAATGTATAGTTCCAAAAATTTTCAATTTATTCACAAGTATACAATATTACATAAATAACAATATTACAATTAAAAATTACAAAGAAATTACAATGACAATTTACCAATCATGTGCCATTTTCATTGTCAATTTCATGAATATCATTTCCTAATGTCGTGATAATTGGGTTATGGTAACTAAAGTGCGAGATATATACATGAGCACTTAAATCCTTAATGAATCGTGCAAAAACTGCATCGATTGTTGTCCCGTGTCTAGTCGTGCTAGTGTTCCTATCATTAACAATATCCAAATTGAGGGTGTTTTTGAAAAAGTTCAATAACTCTACAGATTCTTCCCTCGCAAAATTAACATTAAAATCTCCCGAAATGATCATAGGAATTTCGTGATAATTCTTATTCAATAGCCTCGAACCACCCTCTGTGTATGGCAGAAGCAATTTTTTTTTTCTGTAAATTATTACATATTATCAAAATAAATAAATTAATTAAATAAATGTAATACAATTATCATAATATACGGATTAGATAATAATTTTAATCCAACACAATAACGCAAAGCGCGCTCTAGCGGAGTAATGTTTTATCACAGTGAGATAAGTGTTTTTATTATTTTGCAATATTATTTTCTTTTAAAAAATGTTCTGACCTACTAAAAAATAAGATATTGAATGAAAAAGGCGTTAAAAACAAAAAAATAATGTGCGATGGCCGAGAATCGAACTCGGATCAACTGCTTGGAAGGCAACTATGCTGACCATTACACCACCAACGCCAGTTGTCGGGATGAGCTAAGAAGCATTTATATGTTACTTCAAAACTTTGACTAGATCAAATGAACTTTAATCGGTGGTCCCGCATTTTCGTTTCGGTCATGAGTCGGTTTTACTCCGTCCCCGAAAATTCATTACGCGCCTAAAGAAGTTTCACTTCAATAAGCAAAAAATCAAAAAACCGACCGCATGCCATAAATGAATGGATCTACTGATGCACTTTATAAAATTAAAAAAAGAGATTTTTTATACAAACGTTGGAGAAATGCTCCAACGAACAAATACTATGAAAAAGAATATAAGTGTTTTCGAAATATTTTAAATAAATTGTTAATAAAATTAAAAACCTCATACTATAATGATAAATTCAAAAATATATTTCAAGACTCAAAAAAAACATGGGACGAATGTAATCAAATTTTAGGAAAGAAATGTAAAAATGATTGTGACCAAGTTGCATCCAAATATTTGATGAAAGATCGGACCGAAGAAAGCGTAACAAATGACTTTGTTGATTATTTCTCTGACAATGTTTGCAATATGTTACATAAATGTAATCACAGGACAACTGGGTTTGAACCAGAGGAGATGCCTCAAAGCATGTACCTACCTAGGGCTAAAATTGCTGATATAGAAAACATTGTGAAACAACTTAAAAGCTCTTCTCCTGGAATCGATAATATCAGAATGAGCGATATTAAAAAACATATATTAACATTAGGTCCAATTATAACCCATTTTGTAAACAGAATCTTATTTGAAGCAAAAATTCCAGATGATTTAAAATGTAGTATTATCAGACCCATTTATAAAGGAGGTGATCACACCATTTTGGGTAATTATAGACCAATCAGTATTTTGCCATCACTCGAAAAAATTCTTGAAAAATACATTCAAATTAAATTAATAAAATATTTGGAAGATTTTTCTATTATTGATACTAACCAATATGGATTCCAAAAAAAAAAGGGCACTGAAGTGCTACTTCAAAAGTTTGCCAGCTTGATAAATAATAATTTAAATAATAAACATCATGTATTAGTCTTATTTATAGATTATTCCAAGGCATTTGACACTATTAACCATAAAAAATTGTTGAAAATACTAGAAATCATAGGAATAAGAGGGAAACTTCTAAAACTATTTGAAAATTATTTGAACAACAGGTGCATGCAAATAAAGCTTTTGAACACATTAAGTAAAAAAAGAAAAATCTTAGCAGGTGTTCCTCAAGGTTCCATATTAGGTCCTATTTTATATATAATTTATGTATCTTTTATTAAATTTATTTTTAAACATGTAAAACACTTTGTGTACGCGGATGATACTGCATTGGTGTTTTCTTGCAGTGATTTGCAATTATGTATTGAACTTTTACAAAAAGATTACATTGAACTTTTAAAATGGTCTCACGACTCTGGCCTAATCATAAATGCAAAAAAAACTAAATTGATACACATTAGATCACCAAATGCCAAGGTAAATACTATTATACCCGAAATTAAAACACACAATTCAGATTGCCTACATGTTGGTATCCCTGCGCTGTGTACATGTGAAAATATTGAACTGGTTAAAAAATATGTTTATTTAGGTGTTATTATTGATTGTTTTTTTCAAATGGGATTTACAGATAAATAAAGTCTGTGAACGACTGAGATCTATTATTAGTAGATTATATAAATTAAAATTTTATGTTCCAATATGCACACTTCGAATAATTTATTTATCACTAGCTGAATCTATCATAAGGTATGGAATTACAGCTTGGGGATTTTCCTCTAAAACAAATATAAATCATGTTCAATCAGTTCAAAATTCTCTTGTTAAATTATTAGCTCATAAAAGTTTATATGAACAAAGGCATAATGTTCCATACCTTTATCAAAATCTGAAAATCCTCTCGGTAAGAGCAATTATGTGGTATAAAATAATTTTTCAGCACATAAATAGCCCTATGTACATAAATAGACTGGAACACACTTACAATACTCGTTTTACATTAAATGAAGGACTAATCGTACCAAAGCATTTAAACAAATATGGACAAAGAACGCTAGACTACATGATACCAAATTGTTTAAATATGTTACCTGCAGAAATCAAAAAATGTACAAATATAAAAAGAAATTTTTTGTTGAAAAATTGGCTAGCTGAAAGAAATAGTTTGTACTAGACTCTAATACAAACTATTTCTAACTGCATACGCTTTAATTGTTTTTTGTTTTTATTTTTATTGTATTACACCTCTCATGATATGAATGTATACATTTGATATAATCTGTTTAAGTTAAAAGCACCCAATGACAAACTACTTTAAAGTAGTTTATTGGGACTTTTTGATTTTTGTATATTATTTTGATATTTAATAAAAAAAAAAAAAAAAAAAAATGAATCGTTGAAATTCTGTGTAACAACCCGTCCCAAATGTGTATTTTATAATCATTGTTTCATATTTAAGCAATATTTAGTTTAACCGTCACGTTGTTTGACAATGTCACTAATATTGACTGATTGATTAATCAACTGTGAAGATTACTATTTTTACAAACTGTTTATAACAGATAATTAGCAAAATCAGTAAATTAGACCAAGTTTAAATATGCTAAAATATTAAACAAACCTTTGATTGTTGAGAATGACTCCCGTGTGAATTACTGCCTACTTACTGACCACGAGCAGAATACCTCCCATTATTGTTTGACATTTCTCCATAAAATAATACACAACGAAATAGACTGCTCAGAACTTCTATCCCAAATAAATTTTAACACCCCATCTAAAAGAACTCAACACACCAACCTTTTTTACACAACTAGTAATAATACAAACGCTGCAGCCAATTCCCCTATTTCTTGCATCCTTCAAACATTCAACTCAATTCAAACAAGCACAAGAACCGATATATTTTTTGATTCTCTCCCTCTATTTAAGAAAAACTTTTTTAGCACACTGAATTCGCCCACATAACACATACAACCACACACAGACACACATGCACACGTACACACACACACAAACACTCACACACACCTCTCTCCTTCCCCAGCACACTAATTTAACTTAACTTAAAAATGTAACTTAACCGTAAAATGTATAATATACCTCATATGCATATATGTCAGCGACATGTCATTGGTACCAATTATTGTACTAACTTTTATAATTTTGTAACTATTGTCATCTATGTAATTATGTACTGTTTGTTTCTGCAATAAACAAAATAAAAATAAAAATAAAATTACCTTGTGGGCGGCTGTTGTGCCGCGCTGTCCACTAATGCCACCGAGCTTTTCACTGCACAAAGGGTTATTCCTGCTTATATTCCGCATTGACTGACTCTAATGTGTGCATTGCAGTTCTCCTTCTACCTCACAGCCAGCAACGGTGGCAGAGTGGCCTGCACCCGGCTGCTAGTGGCGCTTACCTTGGATATGGAGGAAGTCGGTGACACCTGCCAGCAACTGTTCCTCCGCGTGGCCCACTACACCCCCTGGGTGGAGAGTGTGGTGTGGCCATAAGCTGCGTCTGCCCGTCTGACCATCAACTGTTCCTCCGCGTGGCCCACTACACCCCCTGGGTGGAGAGTGTGGTGTGGCCATAAGCTGCGTCTGCCCGTCTGACCATCAACTGTTCCTCCGCGTGGCCCACTACACCCCCTGGGTGGAGAGTGTGGTGTGGCCATAAGCTGCGTCTGCCCGTCTGACCATCAACTGTTCCTCCGCGTGGCCCACTACACCCCCTGAGTGGAGAGTGTGGTGTGGCCATATGCTGTGTCTGCCCGTCTGACCATCAACTGTTCCTCCGCGTGTCCCACTACACCCCCTGGGTGGAGAGTGTGGTGTGGCCATATGCTGTGTCTGCCCGTCTGACCATCAACTGTTCCTCCGCATGTCCCACTACACCTCCTGGGTGGAGAGTGTGGTGTGGCCATATGCTGTGTCTGCCCGTCTGACCATCAACTGTTCCTCCGCATGTCCCACTACACCCCCTGGGTGGAGAGTGTGGTGTGGCCATAAGCTGCGTCTGCCCGTCTGACCATCAGCTCAAAAAAATAGATTTTCCTTTTCATTATTTTCTTTTAATGTAATACACCATAGAGTAATTTTTTGTGTATTCATATTTTTTCAATATATTAATATTTTTTGAATAAGAAAATATATTTGCAATTACTATGAATGTTTATAGCATTATGTAATAGTACAAAATACTTCATATTTAGTTATGTTATATTGCACACCTGTGAAAAATCACGGGATAGTCTGATTTCTTGACTCATAATATCCATTTTTGTAAATATCAATTAAAATAATTTTCTGATAAAATATAATATTAGAAGAATATTATATAACTTTAATCGCTTGTCTGAATTCTTCACACAATCAGTTCCAATTTATAAATCCTGTTGACAAACTTCTTAATTGCAGTTTAACAAGACAAAGCATAGCACAGACAGTTTAGTGACATTTCACTACACAGACAGAAGATGGCGCTGATTGCCAATTCGTAAAATGTGACGGGAGTTCATGCACCCGGGTGTTAAGACTGCTTTACACCCGCCTTTTTCTTCATAAAGTTTGTCAATTCCTAAAAAATGGAGGTGTTCTGTTTTGGTAGTTGGTACCGTGAGTGGTATCTCTACGTTGGTAACGTTTTTTGTACAGTTTAAAAAGTCAGACATTATTTGATTTCTCTCATCTCTCATTGTTTTACCTAACTATATCGCGTAATGTTTATTTAGTGTGAGATTTTTAATTTTTCTTGTATGTTTTCATAAAAAATATGTTTTTATGTCTAGTAAAATCTTTAGAATAACTTGGATGTACAAATTATTTGTATGGCTTTTAGGCACACTTTAAACTACACTTTTCATCTAACTCTTATTCTTTATAGCATTTAGGCATAACCCACCAAAAGCTGCAAGTCTTTTAGCTTCTTTAATATCCATCGATAGTTCATTGAATATCTGGAATCCTTTAAAATAGAGATTATTTTGGGTTCCCGACAAATTTGTAAAGTCTAAAATCTCTACAGCTTCTCGTGGGGTATTCAGGTATTTAGAAATCAAAATTTACATTCTTAAACATGTATTTCCGGGGCATCTTATCTCAGAGCTTAAATATGAAATTATTGTAAATTATACGCTGTCTCACACTTAACATACCTAGTTGTTTCTGCATATTCATTACCTTAGAAAACCTGCTACAATTCAATTCTGCTCACATGCATCTATTTTGAGTTATTTTCAATATTTTTTTATCTGTGTTATTTATTTTCTTGTGCAAATACTTTTATTAATGAATGAATCGAGACAGGGGTGTGACAGCTATTGCTTTGGCATCTGCGCTGCTGTGTTTTGGTGCTTTCACCTCATACATAATACGAATATCATATCGATGAAGATACCTATTAAAATCATTATGATAAAGGTTCAAACGATGAACGGGTAAACAAAAACATTGATTAGATAACGACCAAGCACAAACCAAGCCCAAGAGAAATTTTATATCTTCTCTAATTGCAACTATCTGTATGAAATTGTAGGTGTGAAAATAATGGTTGAATAGTGTGAAGTTAATCATTTGTGTCCCGATATGGAGTTAGAGATGAAAAGGTGGATGGTGTAAAGATAGCTTTAGATTATTTGTTTAATTAATGTAAAACTCGACCATTTCGTGTCATCCAGATGGTAGATACTCTCAGTATCGCCATGGTAAAGATTCTTCTTTCCACCGTTTTTAATCCAAACATTTAAGCTGTGTTTTATTTAGTGATCAGATCTATATCAGACAATCCAGTTCTTCCCAACCTTTCGTCTTTCTGACAAATAATCATTTATTTATTATTATCTTTTTGTAAATCCTTATATTTATGTAATTATGCTATACTCTTGTTTTTGACGAAAAAATATTTATAATTGTGTTTTTATCAAAAAATATGTTGTGTTATTTGCTGAGCGATGTACAATAAAACTAAGGTATTTTAAAAAAAATTGGATGAAAGTATAATTATTGTTTTTGTTGTTATTATTAGGGTTTACAAATCCCGCACCTTTTTCAAATCGGAATCCCGCAGGATTTCAACTAAGGGCTATTACATACAAATGTTTGTTATCATTTCATATCAATTATCCCTGATACAAGTATATAATATTGAAATGTTTACATAGTAAGTATTTGAAGAACAATTTGGATGTTAAAAAACGAGTATGGGTCACCCATGACGTAGAAACGAGATTAAAAGTGAGCTGACAGTTTTCTAGTAGATTCCCTAAATAAAAGGAATTCGTTTCCAAAAATTTGACATTTGGAGTAAAAATATGTTATTTCGACTTTTTTAAATGTTTGAAATTAAAATATTCCAATTTATAAAATTTATAGATCAAAGTATATTTAAAATATAAAAATCTTAGAGGCAAGTTTATATTTGTTTTTACGACATCTTCAAGAAGAAATATATAGCACATTTAAAATACCTCGGAAATATTCAAGTTTATACAACAGACAAGCAACACCCCTTTGGCCGTGTAAACAATGTATGTAAATATATACATTTACTAATTTATGTCAGTTTCTATATTAGTAAGGTTTTCACATACACGGTCGTTAATAAATTAAATTAAATTTTCAAAAAACTAGATTTTGTAATAAGACCGTTTGTTACTGCCATCTATTGGCTAAATGACGGAACTATTTACTAAACTTCTATATACCTTATTACCTACATATTAATACTTCTATTACATTCAACAGATGTCACTGCTGATTCAATTTATTTATTTATAATTTACTTCTGGAGAGAATAAATTATTTAGCATTTTCACTAAATTTTTTACTAGTTTTTATCATTTTTATGCTTTACATTCCGCTTCTTTTACGTTTTATTTATAAGTTTCCACCAAGTCCACATTATTAGAAGAACTACCATAGTATGTAATGTACTCCTCATCGCCCAGAATTATAATGGAAGGTAATAATGTGGATTCTTCAGGCGACGTCTTCAATTTATCACTTAATAAATACAAATGACTGCCCCAGCACTTCACTTTTGTACAAAACGTATTGGTTTGTAAAATATCCTAAAAAGATGTTAAAAAATAAATAGAAATTCTTTACAAGAAAAATGCTAAACTTGATTTTTTTAATGTTGGTCCCTAGAAAGTATACATTGTAATCAATTTAACAAACCACAAAAGTAATCTTCCAAACCTAAATTAATTACCAAATCGAATATAAATGGGACATGCTAAAACACACACTTCCTTTTGATCCAAATAATTAATTAAACATTGTATACAGGTTCGACAGTTGTATAATAAATCAAGAAATTCATTTCTTAAATGAAACCCACATAGTTCATACAAATGCAATGTATAGTTGTTTGATATGACAATGAAGTATTTTAAGTGCCTTGTTCATTGTCTGATAGTGTTACATTTATATTGTCACTTACTAAAGTTCTCACTTTAAGAGAATATTGATTTTCTTACAATTATAATATTTGTTCTTCTTGTTGTCTCTTCTTGAACCATAACAAATAATTGTATATTCTGACAGCAAACAGATTAGCTTCGGTCACCTGTAATTTGATAATATCGGTTATTTATGAGTTTATACAGATTGGCATCAATGGAAAAGTAATTGTATATTCTGACAACAAACAGATTAGCTTCGGTCACTTGTAATTTGATAATATCGGTTATTTATGAGTTTATACAGATTGGCATCAATGGAAAAGTAATTGTATATTCTGACAACAAACAGATTAGCTTCGGTCACTTGTAATTTGATAATATCGGTTATTTATGAGTTTATACAGATTGGCATCAATGGAAAAGTAATTGTATATTCTGACAACAAACAGATTAGCTTCGGTCACTTGTAATTTGATAATATCGGTTATTTATGAGTTTATACAGATTGGCATCAATGGAAAAGTAATTGTATATTCTGACAACAAACAGATTAGCTTCGGTCACTTGTAATTTGATAATATCGGTTATTTATGAGTTTATACAGATTGGCATCAATGGAAAAGTAATTGTATATTCTGACAACAAACAGATTAGCTTCGGTCACTTGTAATTTGATAATATCGGTTATTTATGAGTTTATACAGATTGGCATCAATGGAAAAGTAATTGTATATTCTGACAACAAACAGATTAGCTTCGGTCACTTGTAATTTGATAATATCGGTTATTTATGAGTTTATACAGATTGGCATCAATGGAAAAGTAATTGTATATTCTGACAACAAACAGATTAGCTTCGGTCACTTGTAATTTGATAATATCGGTTATTTATGAGTTCATACAGATTGGCATCAATGTAAAAGTAATTGTATATTCTGACAACAAACAGATTAGCTTCGGTCACTTGTAATTTGATAATATCGGTTATTTATGAGTTTATACAGATTGGCATCAATGGAAAAGTAATTGTATATTCTGACAACAAACAGATTAGCTTCGGTCACTTGTAATTTGATAATATCGGTTATTTATGAGTTTATACAGATTGGCATCAATGGAAAAGTAATTGTATATTCTGACAACAAACAGATTAGCTTCGGTCACTTGTAATTTGATAATATCGGTTATTTATGAGTTTATACAGATTGGCATCAATGGAAAAGTAATTGTATATTCTGACAACAAACAGATTAGCTTCGGTCACTTGTAATTTGATAATATCGGTTATTTATGAGTTTATACAGATTGGCATCAATGGAAAAGTAATTGTATATTCTGACAACAAACAGATTAGCTTCGGTCACTTGTAATTTGATAATATCGGTTATTTATGAGTTTATACAGATTGGCATCAATGGAAAAGTAATTGTATATTCTGACAACAAACAGATTAGCTTCGGTCACTTGTAATTTGATAATATCGGTTATTTATGAGTTTATACAGATTGGCATCAATGGAAAAGTAATTGTATATTCTGACAACAAACAGATTAGCTTCGGTCACTTGTAATTTGATAATATCGGTTATTTATGAGTTTATACAGATTGGCATCAATGGAAAAGTAATTGTATATTCTGACAACAAACAGATTAGCTTCGGTCACTTGTAATTTGATAATATCGGTTATTTATGAGTTTATACAGATTGGCATCAATGGAAAAGTAATTGTATATTCTGACAACAAACAGATTAGCTTCGGTCACTTGTAATTTGATAATATCTGTTATTTATGAGTTTATACAGATTGGCATCAATGGAAAAGTAATTGTATATTCTGACAACAAACAGATTAGCTTCGGTCACTTGTAATTTGATAATATCGGTTATTTATGAGTTTATACAGATTGGCATCAATGGAAAAGAATCATAATTGGCCATTTTAACATTGTTTTCTCTTACCTTTTGTATTTTTATATTTTCTTACACTTTATACGTTGTACTTGTAGCTTTATACCCATGTTATTGGCACATGTTGAGCCGTATGTTTTATCTCTTACCTTTCGTATTTTTATATTTTCTTACATTTTATTCTTTGTACTTGTAACTTTATACCTATGTTAATGGCACATGATGTGCAGTATGTTTTTTTTTTTTAAATAAATAAATTGATTATACAATAATACTATAGCCAAAAAGGGGTTCGTAAGTAGGAGATTATTAGCTTTGTAGCCGTTTTTAACGGACATAGTATACCAAAAACAAATGATTTTGCATTACTTGGTATTGGATCGCTTTAAGTCCCTACACACTTAAACGGATTTATTATTTAATAAACGCCCACCGCTAATAGCTTCAATAGCTGCTTACAGGGGTTCCATAGTTGTCCAAAGATAAGAGATAAGAAATTAACTTACTGTATTTTATAAACGCCCACCTCTAATAGCTTCAATAACTGCTCACAGGGGTTCCATAGTCGTCCAACGATAAGAGATAAGAAATTAACTTACTGTATTTTATAAACGCCCACCGCTAATAGCTTCAATAGCTGCTCACAGGGGTTCTATAGTCGTCCAAAGATAAGATTATCTTATCAATGAATTCCGGGGGTAAAGTGCACTAACTTCGGGATGTGAACTACGTGATGGTAGAAGTAGAAAATCCATTTTCTTCCCCATAGAACAATATTTTTCCACAGAATATTATTTTTCGTTTACCTTATTTACCTGAAATCTACCTTAAAACGTTGGAATTTCTTTACTTGTATAATCACGCAGAATTACTTGAATCCTGTGTGGAGTTACGTAATAAAACATCATCATTTAATGGCCAATACAAAACGAACATACTCAGTTTTTCCAGTTTTCAACGCGTAAGTTTAAAACGTTTAATATATTTTTTAATACAGAGTTGTCCAAAAGCGATAATTTCTAAAACTGTTTGATGATTTTTCTGCTTTGACTTTTTTTAATTTAAGTAAAAATTGAATTTTATGAAGATATGTGTAAATTTTATAAAATTATACGTGATTCAACTGCGTTATTCATTAAAGCAATAATTTGCTAACAGTTTTCGAATAATCAGCCAGATGTGTTGTTGTGAACAAAGCGATGGAAACAATAAAATGTTAATAATTCATATAACTTGCTTTTCCCTGAACAATATCGAAGTGAGCTTCCAACTCACGGTAATTAGGAAATAATTACAAATTCGACAGTCTAAAACGACTTAGTAACAAATGCAATTAATATAATTGATTAAATCCCTTGTAGTACACCCCCCCATTTGTTATATATATAAACCGAATAATTAGTACCAGTCTGAAGATGGCTTTAATGAGCTCAAACCGGTTATGGTCAATTAAATTAAAGTGGAAAACAGTTTTATAATAATATATTCGGGTGAAGCTGATGATGCCGCATTGTATAACATTTATTTGAAGGTTGCGTGTGTACAATAAATATTTAAATGATCGATCGTGCTAGAGAGAAAGATTGTAGTCATAAATAAACTACCCATATTACAGTCATTGAGCAATCTGAAATTATTGAGTGCTTGCCATCTTGTGACGAAACATATTCCAAACTATCAAGGAAAAATTAAACAAAAATTGTGAGTTTTAAGCGTTGAAAATATATAGCGTATGGAAACAAGGAACAAACTCGCAAATTCAAACGAAAGGTCAATTGTCGAAGGATATTGCCAAGTAACGAATAACTTGACATATTAATTCCTCCTGATGCGCATTCTCAATTGAATTCTTTCCAGTAATTCTAGGCAATCTATCAAAGAGGAAGTCAGTAGAATTGTGTCAACAGGTCTTATACAAGCCTAGTATAAATTAGTTCAACTATTGTCACATTGGTATATATGTCTTTTGAATTATGCATTGTCTTACAGCACTTATATTAATAACTGCGTCACTTGGAATACTGTTTTTGTGTACGCATTAATTGTTCTTTAATTTATTGCTATTATTATCCTGTTAACCACTGTACGCTTGTAATTCGATTATCACTGTATTGTAAAAGCCATTAAATTGCGTTTGAATGAATAAATAAATTAATTTTTGTTTTCTTATTGAATTGTTTAGAAAATAAATAAAAACCACTTTCGTTTCTATACTCCGTTTGCCAAGCGATTTGAATGCCGTTTACCTATCTTTGTGATGATAGAAGGCATACCAAGAATATACACATTTTAGGCTTGTAGCTTCCTCTAGAAAATAGAAAACAGTGGTTCAGTGTTACGAGATCGTTATAATCTATAACAGAACTGTAATGTGATCTTTACAGAACTTGAATCTTAACTTTGAAATTTGATGAATTTAAAAATTTAATTTAAATTCTGTGGAACGACCCGCCCTTAAAATTATAAAAATGTCATATTTCCTATATTTAAATCTGTATTTATTTAAAACAAACAACATTTTTCTTTATAATAAATTACACATACATTTCTTAGCATAATTTGAGCTGGAATAAATTAAATCTGGGACAATGTCAATAAAGCATTTTAAATTTAAAATGAAAAAGCAGAATAATAAAAATACCCGGACAAACCAGTCACAAAAAGTTAGCATTTAAACAGGTAGGTAGGTTACCTGTTATCATTATCAGTATTTAGAAATTGTTTCGAGTAATATTATTCAAACGCAATGAAGAGATAACCCGATAGAAGTGGCCTGTGGGCAAGTCCGTGTGACTAACTAACTCGCTGTTACGCCGCACATAGGAGTATTTCGTTGTGAAATCCGGTCAAAACTATTTTATGGTCGTTTTTATAATAAAACAACGTATTATTATATAATACAGTCTTTAATTAAATAAAAAAGTACAAATATTTACTATAAAGCAATTTTTGATTACTTTCTTCAGTTTCAAAAACTCAAATTAAAAATATTTAATCGTACTCGTCATCTTCATCCTCTTCCTCCATATTTTCTAGGCTAACGTTATCTTCTTCATCATTTAATGTAGAAGGCAAAGATGACGGTGCAATCGCGACCATCAGTTTAAGCGCTTCACTCGAAAATCCTTTTTTCTTGGTTTGACTCTTGGGTCTAATGGAGCTTAAATAAGGATCGGAGCTTAGCAACAATCTATTAATAATGTCTCTATTACAGGCTTCTTTAGAAAATTTTCTTGCAAAATTAAGCCTATATTGTCTAAAATGTTTATTTCGGGCCTCAGCCGCCTCTTCTGATAATTGGCCAATTGGTAAAATTGCATGGCTTATAACTTGGGACCCATGAACTAAAACTTTGTGAATTGTAGGTGACATAGGGTGCCATCCATATAATTCTACATACAATTTTGCAGTTTTGTTGGCATAGGTAGCAAACTTTTCGGTATCTATGCTAATTCCACTAGAAATCACTTCAAGGATTGTTCTGAATCGCTTGATGAGTTCTAAATTGATACTGGTTATTAGAAAAGATGTATCAGGGTCAGCAAAAAACCTTCGTGCTGTATTGCCATCATTAGTATTTCCAAATTCTGCTTTAGGCACGTCTACAAGCAGTCCCATTCGTTCTCTGAAATCTTTTTGCACTCTTTCTTTCGTCTCTTTGACAGTTTTTTTTTTCTGGTGTACGCGCCTGCCATTTCTTTAGGGGGATTTTATAGGCGAGGTGGAGAAGGGACTCAAAAAATCGTATTCTGGCGTGGAGAACAGATTGTCCAAACTGCAAGGCTTCGACATTTACTTCTTGTACTTCCTTCAGCTTATTAAAATCTTTTGAAGTCTGTCCACAAATATAGCAGCGCACAGTTGAAGATGTGTCAGTACCATTGTAAATAGTAGCTTATGATTTATTTTCACCAATCCACTGGAAGGTATATATATTTCTGTTTGTGACAATTTTTTTAATTGGTGATTAACATAAGCTATCTCCTCCTTAGTGATATCTTTGGATTCACTTATAAATCTTATCCGAATCGGTCTACAGAATCGAACTGAAGATGGCGTCGGATTTTGCCAAATTAATTTCGTTTCGCCATTTACATTTACATTCAGTCGCAGAGGTACGAGGGAAATATATTAGCGTCACTATCTGAGCTATTTTGAAATCTCTGCTTAAACTGCGACTGCTGTGATCAAAGATATTAGAAGAACGAGATGTGCTATGCGCAGTTCGTACTGAGTGGAATTGTTTTGCCGAGTGTCGCCGGTTTTGTTCACCAATACTACTGCACACCTTCAGTAAACCTTGAACCTGAATTTCCATACACGTTTCAGTCACACGTATTGTTTCTTCCTTGGGGTAACTGTCCTTTTGTGCTTTTTGGATTAATGAGTAATATGGGTAGATACTCTTATTAGCATTATAAATTATTTCCCTTTGCCTCCTCGTAAAGTCGCCTTCTACAAATATTGCCAATGCCTCTTGTGGTGTGTGCTTTTTCATATTTATTTGATTTTGGGATAGAGAATAAGATTTTTGATGCTCTTGTTGGCAATCTCTTTTATCAATACTGTATTTCCAATAATGCGTTGACTGACTCCAGCTGCATAAACAAGGAGGTATTGTATCTCACTGGTTTTTTGTCGTTTACTACGCTCACTTAAGTTTTCTTTGTTGGCCGACCCGTTTTAGGTCTACTTAAACTTTTCCAACTGAATAGAAGATGTGAGCCATGTATCATTTTTACGTAAAAAGCGCTCTTTATTTCGACCTGCTGCTTCCCATCTTTGCTTAAATTCAGTCTTAAAATATCTCAGGCTGCGACTCAAAATAAATCTTTTATCCTCAGGGCACTGGATTATTTCAACTAACTTTGTTTCCAAAAACACTAACATTTCTTTAATTTTATTTGCTTTGCAGGCACACATGATGTCATGTAGATCTTTTCTACTAAAATTAATGGTTGATACAATATTATCTGAAAATAAAAAATAAAATTCATTAAAGCGAAATTTACCCAAATTCTACTTTACCACTTTCAAATGAACGAAAACAAAAATGGTGCAAATATAAGCAGAATTTTTTTTTGTATTCATTAGAGAATATCCTAGTTAACATATTAATCATAAAATAAAAGTTTGACAAGCCTCATGACATAATCAAAAACGTGATTATCTTAATATTTTTATACAATTCTTTCAATGTTTTCGGTTAATTTTGCTTAATTTTTTAAAACACTTTAATTCTACATAAAGTAAAAATTTCGCGTGATGAAATATTCTACGTACCTTCTACTTCCATAATCGTAATAATTTTTTTCCACAATTTAGCACACCAAATCACAAGTGCGACTACAAAATAATGAAAATAACGAATGCCGAGAACAAAGACGTGCGGTCCGCACAACGACTGGGTTCCGACTGCCTGCGCAAGAAAGGACGGCTAACTGAATAACTAATGTATCACTCATTCATTGACCCGGTTATTAAGCTACAAAAAAGAGCGACTTTAATAGGTTTTTATTTAACTTCGTAAAATCGACTTTTAACCGGAGTTTTAATGAAACTACTCCTATGTCGCGCCGTTTTGTAGGCAGAGAAGATAGACAACTCCGTCTTGGCTCATCTGGCAACCCTACCTGTGGGTGAGTCCGTGTGACTAACTAACTCGCTGTTACGCCGTTTCGTAGGCAGAGAAGATAGACAACTCCGTCTTGGCTCATCTGGCAACCCTACCTGTGGGTGAGTCCGTGTGACTAACTAACTCGCTGTTACGCCGTTTCGTAGGCAGAGAAGATAGACAACTCCGTCTTGGCTCATCTGGCAACCCTACCTGTGGGTGAGTCCGTGTGACTAACTAACCGCTGTTACGCCGTTTCGTAGGCAGAGAAGATAGACAACTCCGTCTTGGCTCATCTGACAACCCTACCTGTGGGTGAGTCCGTGTGACTAACTAACCGCTGTTACGCCGTTTCGTAGGCAGAGAAGATAGACAACTCCGTCTTGGCTCATCTGACAACCCTACCTGTGGGTGAGTCCGTGTGACTAACTAACTCGCTGTTACGCCGTTTCGTAGGCAGAGATGATAGACAACTCCGTCTTGGCTCAATTAAGTTATATTTATTAGTTATTCAGAATATATCGAGAACACGTGTTCTTTTAAATATCGTGACGGAATGTGAAAATATGAGTACCTATGTCAATATCAATATCAGCATTTGTATGAGCAAGTGTTCCGCTTGTAATGGACCTGTTTGGGGTAAAAGGACGTAAAGAATTTTTTTTCATAAATTAAAATACGTTCAGAGAATAGGGAGAAACGAACAGACTACGGACATCTTTGGGACATACTAGAAGCTTTATTGTAGAAACCTACGTCGGTAATAGGTGTTAACCACGTAATAATTGAAAAGGGGCGTCATGGGACTCAACGAATCAGATCATTCCCAAAATCAATTAAATAATTTTTCGCCAATCACGGAGATTAAGGGCGGTCTAAGACACGATACACTCGAGATAGATTTACTGTTGGGTTAACCTTGGGATCCGGTCCCACGACACGTGCAAAGGCACTTGGGAATAGACGATAAATTTGCATTCTAAGGCAGAAACGAAGCGATACCCAACCATCGATAACGAAAAAAGGGGGGGACGGTTTGGTGAAAGAAGAGGGTGTTTTAGAATGTTTTCGTCCAGAAGACATATTACGAGTTGATCCTTGTAGAGAGAATTGTTTACGTTCGCTGGAGTTCTGAGTGCTATTTCAAGTGGACACAGTGAACACAAATTTTAACTCAAGATAGGACGTTTGGCCGAAATTGCCTAATTATATTAACACGGGGGAGATGCAAGTTGGGTAATTAAGAAAAGACATAAAAGTTAATGGGTCACGAAGTCTTTGATTAACGATCAAAATTTTACGACCTTTTTTGCGCGTAAACAAAGTTACGACGATAATATATTGAAATTCCTAGATGAAGCGAGAAAGAGTATATGGGTTGGGCTAAAACTAGACGCAAAAAACTGTAAAAACAGGGATGTACTGGGCGTAGATCACCGAAAAGAAAGGACCAGGAATCGAAAAGAAACCCGAAAGGTAGTTTAGCTCATGATGGAAGAGGTTTCAACGACTCGGGTAAGTGGATAGCGATGGGTTACGAAAGATTACCAGAAGAGATGCGGCGGATATCACGAAAAGAGTCAAACAGGTAGGCGAAATTACAAAAACGTGTCGAATCAAATTTTGGAACGAATGCCTACGTATGTCATCACCGAGAGGAAGGTATATGTGTCCTGGGATCACCCACGGATCGTGTAAACACCAATCAAATTCTAGAAGGCAGCACACAAGGAAGGATACTGTATTGCGCAAGCGCTGGACATAATAGGTGAAAAGCTTCCGTTAGTTAGGATAATTTATCGATTATATTATCGATATCAATAGCGAATTCCTCGGAAAGATTTCAAAAACAACGATATAGAAATGAGCTACACCTAGTCTATAGGCCGGAAATCAACCAATATTACGGACACAACACGTGTACGAGAAAAAATAATCGAATAATTTTACATCGCCGTATATCATTTACGTGAGGGCGCCCGGAGGTCTGACCACCGAGTACGCGCCTGTACCCGCCTCGACAGATTGGTAGGTATCTACCTCAAATCGGAAGGCGGGATCCAAAAATCCTGAAACGGGGTTATGCAATTCTAAACTTAACGGGAAGTGAAACCTCGAATTCATAAAGGCGAAAGTCGCACAAATTTTAAGTCGATTTATTCGAAAAGAGATTATTAAATAGGGTTGTTTGGAGGAAATCAGGGCTTTTTCGTTTTAACTTGGTTGGAGTCGGTTCGAGAACCTTACGTCGCGACAGTTTTGTGTGCCATTTTTAAACTAAACTGATAGAGTTTTAAATATAGTGAAGTTGTGGTTTTAATATTAATTGAAATAATTGAAGTGTTTTGAAATTTAATTAGATTCAACCAAAAAAAAGGGGTAAACTCATAATTAGACAATACTAAATTCACGGGTTGGAGTCTCTTGGTTTAGATTAATATAAAACGATGAAACTCAACTGCAGTAATGTTTAATAATAACGCGTGTGCCATTAGAGGAGAAAAAAAAATGGAGAACCATAATAATTATCAAATGGCCAGACGAAAACGGCTAAGTCAAAGTTCCAAATTTATTGCGAAATTGAAGAGACAGTGTTTTTCCTTGCGAGCACGGGAAGGATTTTAACGGTTTACACGAAATAAGAATTTAGTGGAAAAAATCGAAGTGAACGTGGCAAATAATATATGAAAGGTTCTAGGGAGGGGGAAGGGGTCGGTGGCCCTCCATAGTAGATCGGCGCTATACAAATTATCGATAGTTCGCAATAAAACACGGCTGAAGTTACTCCCGTGTTTTACACGCTCATACTCAAAGGGGTAATGAAAGACTAGCTAATAGCCTTCGAGAGTTGCTTACGGGAAATAAAAACAGGGTAGATCTCGGCAAATACTTACTTAGATACTCTGGGATAGTCGATAGGGAGAGACATCTAGACTAGGTACAGTGGAGGCCAACAAATACCTATGCATGTCAACTATCAATTTACAGTTAGAAAACGAAGAGACCTTCTATTGAAAGAAATGATCCGTTTAAACATTCCGAAATCAAGTATCCGGTAATTTATGTGCTACCTACGGGGCGGCGTATGGAAGTAGGAATTTTAGAGAGAAAAATTAGATTCAATATGGTTATAGTTTCTACTGGCGAGTAGACGGGTGACATAGAAAATCGGTTTCGAATTTAATACGAACCCTTAATGGTTTAGGGGCTTTTACTCATTCCTACCTCATGAGTTCCTGGACGTGGATTGATGTACATGTCGTCGATATCCCGACTGGACTGGTAATATTACGATTTTGGGTAAGTGATCTTGCATGAATATATATTTCCAGAACGTTAAAATTGCGACGAAGATGGGGCTGCAACCAGCAGCTCGGACAGGGCTGCGATGCTGATAAGATAGTACCACATTTAAAACTGTTTGCTTGCTTCTAACAGCTGTGTTTAGCACGAGGCCAATGACCTACTTATTTGTAAGCAGTTAGTGTCGACGCACGATCCGAAAAAGGAAGAAAAGGGACCCCCATAAATCATTTGACGACCGCGTCTGACGACAAAAGTCGTACATTCTACCGAGTTGGCAGCCGCGCAGAGGCACCTCAAATCAACATGGAAGCGACTAGCTGCAACCAACTCATGCTCAAAACAAATAAAAAAAATCAAATTAATAATATTTGTATAACCTTATATGTTCATTAACAAATTACCAAGTACCTTTGGCTTCGGCTTAGAACTCACCGTTGGAGTATGTTGTCCGTAAGCTGTCTTGGGAAAGCACACAACTTCCTCAGCTCAGAAGATTTTCTACTTTCCTCATCACGCGATTTCGGGGCGTCAACGTTGTATGGAGAACCACGAAGAGTCCGGAAGGTCATCCCTTTTCGCGGAGCCGGGTCGGGTGAGAGGACACGAGAGGCAGTATGAAAATTAATGTCAAGTTGGAATGTTTGGGCCTTGGTTCGCTGCGAAGGCGTTTAATTGAACGGGCTCCAAGTCTTTCAAAATCGCGTGGAGGGGACGTCGGCGTGATGAACGAGGGTTCAAAATCGGAGGACGAACACATACTAAAGCGGGGTTTACCCGGAGGTTGATGCAACTCGACTGGAAATCCCTCGAGATCCTTTGCAGCAGCTTTCGTGAGGTGGATAGTAGGCCTGGCGGCTAGTGGACGTTGAAAGCCCCACCAGAACAAACCTACTTGAAACATGCACGCGTTTAGCATCATGACAAGGGACGCAATGAAAATTCCCCTTTTACAGTCAGTAACGTAGTCCGTCGGAGGAAAGGGGGCGGGGTGATTTGGGATATTCCAACAGGTGTATTACCTCTCCCTCTGACGTGAGCGGTCCGGAGGTGTCAGGGCGACTATAAGAAGAAGTTAGACCAGACCTCGGGGAAAGCCAGACACGTATTGGTTCTTGGGGTTTTGCATTTGGAAGAATAGCGACCATTTCATTAGGGGCAGTGAGGTGCCGACCCAGTTTGCAAAAAACCTTTTTCTCGCCATTCAATCCGTTCCCATCTCCCTTTTTTTTCGTTTCCACTCCCATCCGCAACATCCAAAGTTTACTAACCACAACTAAATTCATCTATCTAGTTTCAGTACACCATTACAGAGGTCGACGAGGGAGTCCCAGTACTTATGCGGAAACAACACCCTATTCAACGAAGGTTTTAATAGCGCGTACACACAAGGGGGGGGGGTACGGTTCTATGTCGCAATCTAGAATTTATAAACACGGGGACATTAGATAAGGGCGGGGATACAAGGCAATCGTAGGGATACGATAGAAACTGATAGGTCGATTAGTAATAGAGTCCAGTATTCGAAAGTTAGGTGAGACACGTACTCGTTCCTTGTAGAACTCGCTGAGGGTCGATGGACGTTTTCCCCACACTTTGGCTAAAAAGAACCGGGAGTTACCATGGAAAGGAGACATTAAATACCTACCACCCCATAACGGTGGGCTTCGAATTAACAAATCACACAACGTGAAGTTAAGGGATTTATTGTAGATCAACCCCAAAGCGAAAGCCTTATTTTACTGTGTGCAATATCACAGGGGCGGGGGGGGGATATTCAGAGTTAGCTAGGCTCAGCACGATATCATTTTGCAAAAGCGAAACTGAACGCTGGAGAGAAAGAGGTATAAAAACCTCATTCAAGCGAGTTAGTACAATTAGGAGGTCGAGTCAACACACGCTTTGTTAGGAACTCTGTTTATTTATTCGTTAAAGGCCTGCCGTCCCGTTTTTAACATATAAACGAACAATTAGACCAGATATTTGTCTTGTCACAATATCAAGTTGACGGCTTTATAGTATTATTATTGGTTGAAATAAAACAATAACTTTGTTTAAACCAGGATTTATTTATTTTAATTTTTTTAATACCAACCGGTTTCGCTTAACACAAGAATCTTCAAGGTATAAAATTAAGCTATTACCAGTTTAATTTTATACCCTTAAGATGCTCGTGTTAAGCGAAACCGGTCGGTATTAAAAAAAATTAAAATAAATAAATCGTGGTTTGCTTTATTTCAATTAATAGTCAAACCACAAAACGACTGCTTTCTACCAAAATAATAGTTTTGTTCCACATTTTCATTAACGGTATAACAAATTGCTTCGATGATGTTATTGCTTTTTGCAAATGACATCAAGCTATACAAAAAAATACCTGGTGTAAATCATTGCCAAATACTACAGTCAAATATTAGTAAGTTTAAAGATTGCTGCGTACAAAATAATCTATTTATATATGTAGAAAAATGCAAAACCTTGACTGAAGAAATAAAAATCCTTTTTTATTTGAATATTCCATTAACAATACAGCTTTAGAAAGGTCACGGAAATTGTAGATCTCGGAATTATTTTGGATGACAAACATCAACCTCAAAAAGCTACACGAACGAGAAGATATACCCACACTACAGGAGCACGCATACCAACTCACATCACCAACACTCTGAACCCGGATAATCCGTTAATTAAACTAACTACAAACATAGGATGCCCAAACAAACACCTCATCATGAAGTTCCATGAGAATGACGACAGCGCCAGTGAAGAATCAGAAGAAGAGGACGATGATTATTAGCGCAAAGTATCATTTTTAATATAACTAAATGTTTTTCTCCCCGCAGGTAGATGTGCAGGACCACCGAAGCGAAAAGGACGCAGCCAAAATATGAAATATTTTCATTCAGTAAATCACAATTGTAAAACAGAGTTCAGAACTTTTTCTTTTCCTTGTCATTTGTATGAGGTTTTTTATCCAGTCAAGAATTTTTCCTCATAAAACTCATTAATGTAATATAAAATCAGTCTTGTAAATACAACCATCAGATGGTAATAGTAATAAGGCCAAGTGAGCCGCAGTACTAGTTAGTTAGAAACATGAAAGGGTATAGTCCTAGCTAGTTAGAGGATTACGAAAGAATCAGATGTTAATAGTAATAAGGCCAAATGAGCCGCAGTACTAGTTGGTTAGAAACATGAAAGGGTATAGTCCTAGCTAGTTAGAGGATTACGAAAGAATCAGATGTTAATAGTAATAAGGCCAAGTGAGCCGCAGTACTAGTTAGTTAGAAACATGAAAGGGTATAGTCCTAGCTAGTTAGAGGATTACGAAAGAATCAGATGTTAATAGTAATAAGGCCAAGTGAGCCGCAGTACTAGTTAGTTAGAAACATGAAAGGGTATAGTCCTAGCTAGTTAGAGGATGACGAAAGAATCAGATGTTAATAGTAATAAGGCCAAATGAGCCGCAGTACTAGTTAGTTAGAAACATGAAAGGGTATAGTCCTAGCTAGTTAGAGGATTACGAAAGAATCAGATGTTAATAGTAATAAGGCCAAATGAGCCGCAGTACTAGTTAGTTAGAAACATGAAAGGGTATAGTCCTAGCTAGTTAGAGGATTACGAAAGAATCAGATGTTAATAGTAATAAGGCCAAGTGAGCCGCAGTACTAGTTAGTTAGAAACATGAAAGGGTATAGTCCTAGCTAGTTAGAGGATTACGAAAGAATCAGATGTTAATAGTAATAAGGCCAAATGAGCCGCAGTACTAGTTAGTTAGAAACATGAAAGGGTATAGTCCTAGCTAGTTAGAGGATTACGAAAGAATCAGATGTTAATAGTAATAAGGCCAAATGAGCCGCAGTACTAGTTAGTTAGAAACATGAAAGGGTATAGTCCTAGCTAGTTAGAGGATTACGAAAGAATCAGATGTTAATAGTAATAAGGCCAAATGAGCCGCAGTACTAGTTAGTTAGAAACATGAAAGGGTATAGTCCTAGCTAGTTAGAGGATTACGAAAGAATCAGATGTTAATAGTAATAAGGCCAAGTGAGCCGCAGTACTAGTTAGTTAGAAACATGAAAGGGTATAGTCCTAGCTAGTTAGAGGATTACGAAAGAATCAGATGTTAATAGTAATAAGGCCAAGTGAGCCGCAGTACTAGTTAGTTAGAAACATGAAAGGGTATAGTCCTAGCTAGTTAGAGGATTACGAAAGAATCAGATGTTAATAGTAATAAGGCCAAGTGAGCCGCAGTACTAGTTAGTTAGAAACATGAAAGGGTATAGTCCTAGCTAGTTAGAGGATTACGAAAGAATCAGATGTTAATAGTAATAAGGCCAAATGAGCCGCAGTACTAGTTAGTTAGAAACATGAGATTCCAATTCCCGACAGTCAACCCTTAGGTCAGCAACGTCATCAGCTATCGGAAGGTTGAAGGAACCAAAGCGCACACCAGATACTAAGTTCGGTGAGCGTGCTTTTGCCGTGTCAGGACCTAAAGCCTGGAATGGACTGCCACATGATTTAAGAATGATCGCAGACTCGACAGAATTTAGGTCTAAACTTAAAACGCACCTTTTCAGACAGTCGTATCCATAATTTCAGAAACCTCCACTTTCACAGTTGACGGCAATTTAAATTTAAATTTAAAATAACAAAATGTTAAAAATACTAAAAATAAAATAAAATAAATAAAAATAATAATTAAAAATAAATAAATAAAAATGATAACAAGTAACAATTTGTAGGCTTTTAAGACAGTTAAAATACATTTAAATTAAAATAAAAACTATAGCAAACTTAAGATCATGCGACGACCAGTGTTTTTTGATATAGTGTCCTCTGCGTGCAGTTCTATCTTTTATAAGCATAAACTTTTTAATATAAGTGTGTTTGTTGGAAGTGACTTGCCAGGTAAGTATGTTTTGGTATCTTTTCTAAATAAAAAATGTAGATCCTAGGAAATAAATTGTACAGCGCCCTTGAGGTGATTTTTCACAAAAACGGCGCTCTACAAATTATCCAATTATTATTATTATTATTATTATGAAAGGGTATAGTCCTAGCTAGTTAGAGGATTACGAAAGAATCAGATGTTAATAGTAATAAGGCCAAATGAGCCGCAGTACTAGTTAGTTAGAAACATGAAAGGGTATAGTCCTAGCTAGTTAGAGGATTACGAAAGAATCAGATGTTAATAGTAATAAGGCCAAATGAGCCGCAGTACTAGTTAGTTAGAAACATGAAAGGGTATAGTCCTAGCTAGTTAGAGGATTACGAAAGAATCAGATGTTAATAGTAATAAGGCCAAATGAGCCGCAGTACTAGTTAGTTAGAAACATGAAAGGGTATAGTCCTAGCTAGTTAGAGGATTACGAAAGAATCAGATGTTAATAGTAATAAGGCCAAATGAGCCGCAGTACTAGTTAGTTAGAAACATGAAAGGGTATAGTCCTAGCTAGTTAGAGGATTACGAAAGAATCAGATGTTAATAGTAATAAGGCCAAATGAGCCGCAGTACTAGTTAGTTAGAAACATGAAAGGGTATAGTCCTAGCTAGTTAGAGGATTACGAAAGAATCAGATGTTAATAGTAATAAGGCCAAATGAGCCGCAGTACTAGTTAGTTAGAAATATGAAAGGGTATAGTCCTAGCTAGTTAGAGGATTACGAAAGAATCAGATGTTAATAGTAATAAGGCCAAGTGAGCCGCAGTACTAGTTAGTTAGAAACATGAAAGGGTATAGTCCTAGCTAGTTAGAGGATTACGAAAGAATCAGATGTTAATAGTAATAAGGCCAAGTGAGCCGCAGTACTAGTTAGTTAGAAACATGAAAGGGTATAGTCCTAGCTAGTTAGAGGATTACGAAAGAATCAGATGTTAATAGTAATAAGGCCAAATGAGCCGCAGTACTAGTTAGTTAGAAACATGAAACGGTATTGCTATAAGCCCTAGCTAGTTAAAGGATTTCGAAAGAATCAATAAAATAAAAATAAAAACATTTATACGTTTTCGAAGTCGTAATTTGTGTTTTCTAATAAAACTTTTTTGTAACGGTATTTTCCTCCCCATTTTTAAGCGAGGAATTTCTTTAAAATGTTATTAACTAGACCGGCGTGGACTACACGTCCGCTCGCAGCCCGGTCGCGGCCGAAAATGACAAAATTTTGTCTTGCGCCGAGTTAATAAAAATGCACAAACGCAAATCGAAATTAATTACTATTATATACTTTAAGAATATATTTTTTGGTCATAAATTATTTCTAATGTTTCAATAATGTCTTGGTAAATTATTTTTATAAAAAAATCTGAACTATACCAATTTTTAAGACCTTAAAGAAATAATCAAATTGAGGGATTTTCGTCACAAAACGCGTGCTCGGATTTATTTATTAGTTATTTTATTTTAAATAAAAACAAAATTCTTATACATATTTTTGGTAGATAATTTATTGATTGTTTATACTGTATTATTATATCATTTGAAATATTTGTTGTATAATACAAATTCACCTTTGAAAATGCAACAAATCTGCGCATTGACCAACGGTAACACTTTATTATGATATGAAAATAACATTATTTTTCAAAATTTAACGTCTTGCTTTTTTTTTTTTTTATTTCTATATAATATTTACAGTGTTCACATAATTATTTATATTTTTACATGATATATTTCAAACTTATAACTATAATATGTTGTGTGTAAGGTAGGTTTGAGAAGGTGAAACTGTGGTGGGTAATGTTATATGTTTCGTGAACACCTCACTAGGAGAACCTGTGCTGAGGTGTTTACGTGGTTATGATTAAATGGTACATGTATTTATGTGTATTGGTTAAATTTTCTTATATAAATTGTGAATTGTGATTTTAATTTTTTTTTTTTTTTTAATGGTTATTGTACATTGTTATTTAAAGAAGAAGGAAAAATATTTATTTATGTGCACATATATACATACACCCATGTATATACATACATACATAAATAAGCATATATGCATGCATACACACATATAAGTAGACACATGTATACATACGTACATACACATTCATCCATGATTATGTTTGGTTTGGTGTTATAATGTTTTGTATAAAATGGATATCTTGTTTTTTGATCCAGGCTGTGATCAGTTTTTTGTGAATGTTTGTGTATGTATTTCCCATTAGTAGTAGTTTCAGAGTGGTGGGCATACAATTAAAAAGTTTTGTAGCGTAATACTGGAAGTGTCTTTGTCCGTGTGTGGTGTATGTTATCGGTATGTTCAGGGTATTGTTTGTTGTCGACCTTGTTTTTATTGTTGTTTGAGGTGGTATTAGAGTGTGTAGTTTCTGTTGGAGGAAATTAAAATAACGCTTTACTAGATAAAATAACGATCTTTCGAAATCAATTTGTGTTTTTTTGAAGAAAAGTGTCCATACGTCTAAAATTGGCCTAAAAAATGATGAATTTTAGGTCAGGTCTACTTATTTCGCCTTAAACTGTTATGCATATATCTAGTTAGGAGCATTATTGAATACTTTTTTTTTGATTTTAAATTTTAATTTTTTAGATTTTATGTTAAATGTAAAAATTCTGTTTTATTCAAATGAAACAGAATTTTTATTTCTTAAGTCAAGGTTTTGCATTTTTCTACATTTAAAAATACATTATTTTGTACGCAGCAATCTTTAAACTTACTAATATTTGACTAGTATTTGGCAATGATTTACATCAGGTATTTTTTGTATAGCTTGATGTCATTAGCAAAAACCAATAACATCATCGAAGCAATTTGTTATACCGTTAATGAAAATGTGGAACAAAACTATTATTTTGGTAGAAAGCAGTCGTTTTGTAGTTTGACTATTAATTGAAATAAAACAAACCACGATTTATTTTTATTTTTTTTAAATACAGACCGGTTTCGTTTAACATAAGCATCTTCAGGGTATAAAATTAAACTGGTAATAGTTTAATTTTATACCTTGAAGATGCTTGTGTTAAGCGAAACCGGTCGGTATTAAAAAATTAAAATAAATAAATCCTGGTTTAAAACAAAGTAATTGTTTTATTTCAATTAACAATACCAATACTAATACTATAAAGCCGTCAACTTGATATTGTGACAAGACAAATATCTGGTCTAATTGTTCGTTTTCATGTTAAAAATGGGACGGCATGCCTTTAACGAATAACTATGTTTATTGCCGCTTCACAAGAGTTATTGTTCCGGAATCCTGATTGCTCGTCACATAATAAATGATGTGTTTCCAAATACTCAACGAATTGTTTCTTTATTACAATTTCTAGTGCCTGTTCGTATTTTGGTAACATATTTGGTCTAAATTCTAACTTTCGAAATCGGGATCACAATAGATGTTTTCCATGTGTTTGGAAATTTTCCACTTCTTAAGGATTCATTTATTATGTTCAGTAGATGAGGTCCTATTACTGGCATTGCATCTCTCAAAACTGTAAAACTTATACCATCTGGACTCTCTTTTGATTTGGTGCTTTTAAGAATCTGTAAAAGATATGTTTCATCAATCTCTTTAAACACAAGTTTTTCTCGGTTTTGGATGTCTTCCTTCAGTATTGGTATACTCTGGTGTAATTCTATTATGCTGTTTATAAAATGTTTGTTGAAGCAGTTCTGTATGCTACCCTGAATCTGGTGTGGAAATTCAATGTCTTTATCTTCGGTTTGCAGTAATCATTTATGGTTTTCCACATTTTTTAGTGTCTCCTTTTTCACATTTAATTTTATTTTTGAAGTAATCGTTCTTACAAACTTTCAGTTGTTTTGAGTATTTATTTCTAGCATTTTTGAATGCTTTCCAGTCTTGTGAGTTTCTTGAGATTTTCGCAATTTTGTACAGTCTATCTCTTTCATATTGTGTTGATTGTAGTACTATTTTATACCATTCATTTGTTTCTTTTGTTTTAGTTGTTTTGAATTGGTATTAACTGGTCAATTTCTTCTTGAAGGTTATTTATTAATGATTTAGACTTTCATTAAATTCCATTTGATGAATTTCATCCATATCACCCAGAAGTTCAATTAACCTTTCACTGTTATATTTTTTATAATTTCTGTATTTTATTAATTTGCTGGTTTTCCTATTAGTTCTTTTTGTGTTATCTGTAATGTGGATAAGGTTATGGTCGGTTATTTTTGGCTCATCTAGAACTTTTACATTCAAATCTAATCTGTTGGATATGACAAGGTCAATTAACGTCCAGGATTTATCTGTTATTCGTGTCTCACTTTTAACAAGTTGTTTCAGTCTTTTAGCAAACGTATTAATGTCACCAGTTAGGATATTATCTTCTTCTTCTTCGAGATTTTGGGTTCACCAGTTCTCTATAAATGATAGAAAGTCTTTGGTACTTGCATTTGGAGAATGGTAAATTACCACATATACTCCTTTCTTATATCCAGAATTTATCCTGATCGCTAGTATCCAGCAGCGTATTGTGTGTTAAAATTTACTAATTTGTATTTTTTAATAATTATTATTGCTCCCTTGTGTGTCTACTGTAGGAATCACAGTGTGTTGTTGTATATCCTTGGAAAGTTACTTCACTTAACGAGTCTCGCTTAACATTACAAGTGTAGGATCATTTCGTTCAATCAGTATCTGGATTTCTTCATTATTCGATATCAGACTCTTAATATTTAAATATATGATTCCTTGCAATTGGTTGCTTTTTATAAAAAATTGACCTTTTTCTTCTCTAATTCCGATTTTCTTTTGTATACTGGACATTAGAAGCTCCCCGCCAGGTGATTTAAATCTAGGTTTAACTTTTACTTGTTTTTAGTATTTATACAATTATTACATTTTACTGTTCCTCTAATAGCCGTGCATTTGTCGCTTTTATGACCACCTGTACATTTAGGACATACAAATGAGTCTTTTTTTCATTCGCTCCCTTTATGGTTGAACCCGTAGCATTTATAGCAGCGTTTAATGTCAAATGCATCAAATACTCTGACCCTTCCCCATCCAATATTTATTGTTTGCATTCGCAACATTATTCCATGTGTTTTATAAGCAATAATATTAGCCTGAAACACTCATCCACATTGAAAAATCTCCTGATAAAAGATACATCCCGTTGGCGTCATGCATCATCTTTTATCAGGAGATTTTTCAATGTGGATGAGTGTTTCAGGCTAATAATTATTGCTTATAAAATAATTGTTACCCTTTGTGCTATGCATAAAAAATCTTGTCTACATTAGTTTACCAAAAAAATGATTATTATTATTCCATGTGTTTGTGTATCTACTTCCAAATATATTATATATTCTTCTCCTGTTTTTTATTACAGTTACTGCCATTTTTTTGGTTCTTCTGGAAACTCGTTGTGAATTTTTATGTTCTGAAAGATTTCTTTTTCACCCATTTTATGTGTTACTGTGAATCTTTTATCCTGGATCTTCGTTGTATATTTTTCACAGAACTTTATTTTTATGTCATCTGTAGTTTTTATTGCTGACTATTTCTACGTGTAACAATAATTTTATCATCTTTTGCATTTTTTAATCACTCCTGTTTCAATTGGATCAATTTGTTTTTTTAATATCATCTTCGGTTTTCTCCGTGGTCTGCTCTTCTTTCGGAGAGATAATAATTTTTTTCCCAAATTTTGGTAATGCTTATTGTTTCTATTTTCTCCAGAAATATCGGCCATTTTCGCTTATTAACCCTAAAATTGTAATGGTTTTCGGAGTTAATTTATCAATTTGTTCTTTGTTTAGTTTTGTCGTACTGTCATTTATACAATTTTGTAGATTTAGAACTGCGTCTGCGGCTTTATTAATAAAACTTTCTCCTGTCTATTTTGATGTGTTTCTGTGGTTTCCTTCTGTGAAAACTTTTAATTTAAGATATATTGCACCTTATTTACTCAAGACAACGAAAAACTAATTATTTGAATACATTCATTTACCACTTCTTCTAAAACGATGTATTGCTTGACTATGTTCACACACCAATATAGCACCACTTTAATTTAATTTAAGGACAACTTTATTGTTATGTTCAGAGTTCAATTCCATAGATTTCTATGTAAGACTAAATTTCGTTATCTTAAAAAGTGTATGAAATAAATAAATCCAACAAATTACTGTAATATGGAATGCAATCAACAGTCACCGATATTTATATTTAAAATCCTTTATGGGTCTCTCATTATTTTAATAGCTATGGTGAAAAAACATCAACCAACTTTTATGTTTTCATCTATTTTTTTTTTAAATTCTTTCAATATTTTTTCAATCTTTAGTTGCACAAAATATGAATGCTAATTATCCTCTCTTTTTCCTGTGCTAAAACTTCCTCCTATCCTTGTGCTAGGAATTCTTCAGACTTGTTTAGACCATGGGTGGCCAATCTTTTCAGCAACCGGGCCAGATTTTTTAAATGAGATTTCCTACCGGGCCGTACAACAGTTTTTTTTTATTATTATTCAAAACCAACAAGAAATATATTGTTTTTTTAGAAGATAGAACAAAAATGATAATGAAACATATTTATTAGATTAGAGTTAGGCAATACAAAAAAAAATATATAATTAATTTTAGTGAGACGTCTGATTTTGTTCGTCAGAACTAAGTGTATCAATGTTGATAACGATTGATGTTTTTGCTATATGCACTACAACACTTTTCCAAATGCTCATCTGTGATTCGTGTTCTCATTTGAGATTTAATGTGCTTCATAAGTATTTCCAAATAAAGTTGTCTATGGTTGTCAATGACAGATGTCATCTTTTATACTGCTCCATTAAAAATAGTGAAATATTTGCTAAAAAACAGATTTATACGACATAAAACACTATTAACAGTGACAGTGCAAAGCTGTAGTAAGCTGAAGAAGGAATGTGTACAAAATCCATGCAAGTGGCCTATTAAACGCTCTTACGATAATCAACCGAAAGTGTGTAAAAAAAGTGAATTCGAACATACAAATTTGAAAACAAGTGCAGTTTTGTGCGGGCTATAACGGTGTTCTTTTATCCTCTCGGTATTCCATCGGAAAATATTACAAGTGCAATTTTTACAAGTGATATTCTAGCGAATAACAATAATATTGTTAAAACCGGGTAGTTTAAGTAGCTGCATGACGATTGGTTGAAAGTGAGCTCACTTTGTTTACCTTTTACCAGTGCTAGCCGATTTGCGGAAAACAGGCGTATCTCTGCCAATTCCCATTATACAAATAAAGTGCTAGTCCGATTGCAGACAAATAGGCGTTATCTATTCCAAAAGCGAAAAACACATATTAAAGTAATTTTAAATAAATTCTTAAAAATCCCAAGTGCTGACACTATTATTATAATAATTTATTATTTGACGGTATAACAACAGTGGAATTTGGACTAGAGGCGAACGCGTTAGCGCCGAGTTTCGAAGAACGACAGTTCGAACCCCATTAATTCCAAATAAATAATTACCGTTTTTTATCTATTTTTTTTCCATAAATATTAATAAATATAAAAATAAATATACAAGTGAAAAAAAAACAGGACATTACAATAAATACAATACAACTCTTAGTGACATGTAAACATTAAAATAAACTTTAAATGGCAGATCCCCCGTGTACCCCCCCAGGGGCTAAAGATCCTTTTAAAAAATCGGGAACCACGCCGAGGTCACCGATAATCCGGAGCATTAGCAGTCCAGAACTAGTTAAGTCCCCAAGACAAACCCGAGCCGAAAGCAGAAAAGTTATGGACAAACGACAAAAGAAGGAAATTAAGACTAATAAACAAGCGTCAATCCCCACTAACACCAACTCTGCTCTTTCTACCACCACAGCAACAACATTCTCCTCTACTACAAGATCCTCACCAATAACACACGAGTCCAGTCCAGCGCTTCCATCTATCAACGAACACAAAATTCCTCCTCTCAAAACCAAACCGATTCTGACTTCTGTTGAAATCCCCCAATATACTTCTCTCCAGAAAACGAAACAGTCCGAGACAGCCATGAATATTGTTCAAATTGCCACTCTGGCACTGAAAGCAGCCGAGCCTCTCAAAAATAACATAACCAAAGAAGTCCGCGACACAATAATCTCATCTTTGCTGGAGATAATTGAGAAAGGAGCCACACTGGGAAAACAACTTCATGCTCTGGAAGTCGAATTACTTGAAACCAAGGTGCAGAATGCAGAATGTCAACTGAGGATGGAAGAAAGACACTGTAGGGAAATGTCAGCTTTCTGCGCCAACGCTCAAAAAGAACCCGTACTCAGTTACGCCTCGGCAGTAGGGAATCGAGGAGATCGCACCAGACATGCCGTAATAGTGTCGTCATCAGACCAAGAAGCGACGTCAGAATCCATCACCTCAACAATAAAGGATATTATCAAGCCAGCCGACCTCAGAGTGGGTGTCAGTGGTATGTCAAAGGCCAAAAATAACAAGGTCATAATTACCTGCCCTAAAAAGTCAGATGCACAGAAGATCCTAACAGCAATTCCAGGGCTGACCAATGGTAACTTGGTTGCTCATGAGGGCAAACGTCTTAGACCTAATGTTATCTTGAAGGGGATCGAAAAAGAAACACAAGATTCCGAAATATTAGACATGATCTTGCAACAAAATGATACTATCTACGAAGCCACTGGAAATGATAAGGAAGCTATTAAAATTCTAAGATTCACAAACAACAGGAAAAATGATAGGCTACGAAATGTTATTCTGATCGTCAAAAAAGAAGTACATTCAGCTATGTTAAAACAAGAAAGAATAAATATAGGTTTCCAACGAGTCCGAGTCGAAGACAGCTGCCCAATCATGCAGTGCTATAAATGCATGGGATACGGTCACTCCGCCGCGAGATGTACTGAATCAAAAGATCGTTGTCTACACTGTGCTGGTGAACACAAATTATCTGACTGCACAAAAAAGGAACAAAAAGAAGAATTCCGTTGCTGGAACTGCTTTAAAATGTCCAAAGGCAAAAATGAGGCACCAAAACACAGATCAAACGATAGGGACTGCCCCTACCGTGCCATAATGATGTCACGCACAATGGAGAGAGTTGACTATGGCTAACTCAACTGTAACTACAGCATCCGGGACCCAGGCCAGTATAAATGAATACAAATATGAGAAAATTGAAGACTATAAGCCAATAAAAAATAGCCTTCGAATAATGTATCTTAACGCGAGAAGTATCAGAAATAAAATTGACGAGATTGAAGAAACTTTAAAGAGCATCAAACCCACTGTACACGTACTTGCAATATCCGAAACCTGGTTGGAAGATGGTGAGGAGTGCTTCTTCAACATCGACGGCTACCAAAGTACATTTGCGTCTCGCACCAATGAAAGAGGAGGAGGGGTGATTCTCTACACGCACCATTCACTAAATGCTACAACTATCGAAAAACATTGTAGTGAAAATTCTTTCTTAGGAATTAATATCCATAATAGAAATTTTAAACCGTTAAATATTTATGTTATATACAGAAAGCCTACCTCAAACATTAACGAATTCTTAATGTATCTTGAATCTATTTTAAATAACTGTAGAAATGATACCCTTATCTTTGGTGACTTCAACATTGACATTCTTCAAAAAAATAATACATCTCTTAAGTACATCAACACGCTAGACTCATACAACTGTTTCATATGTAACATATCCTATCCTACACGAGTGACAGATACCTCTACTTCTCTAATAGACCATATCATCTCAAACAGACAAAATATTTCCTCAACTACTGCAAATATAGATGCCTACCTAAGTGATCATAACATTTTTTTTTTTTTTTTTTTGTATTAGGCAATTCACCCTAAAGAGAGTGCTTTGTGCCGATTGGGTTAAGATATATGGTTAAACTGATGTGAATTATCTATAAGGGGACTGGACATATCATATATTAAAGTCATTCAAATCTATAAACTTATAAAGAATAGAATATACGCGAGAGTTATTGAGAGACAGCAAATATGGAATACTAAGGGGAGACTGGTGGGTGATTTTAATAAGCAATCGATACATGCCTTTGAAAGAAGAATGGTTTTTACAATTGAAGAAAACATGGTCAAGAGTCTCATCCTCCACACCACACTGGCATAATGAACTTTCGAGCACCCGAATTTTAAACAAATGAGTTGCAATAGAGCAGTGGCCAATTCTCATTCTCGAGATACAGGAAATAAATCTTTTGGACTTTTTTTTGCCGTGGAACCAGGGTTTACTTGGAATATGATTTTGTATTCCAGCATAGAAAGATCCAGTTTGAGTTTTCGTGACTGTCCAATTTTCTTCCCAGGAACGAGACATGTTGGATTTAAGAATAGAGAAGACGTCAGAGACAGGAATTTTAAAATCTAAAGGAATAGAACCAGATACAGTTCCAAGTTTAGCGAGAGAATCAGCTTTCTCGTTACCCTCAATTCCTAGATGGCCAGGCACCCAAACCAGTATTGTCTCAAACATAGATTCGTTTAAAGAATCGAGGATTTTTTTAATATTACAAATAACATAGTCTTCTGGACATCGAACGATATTAGAGGAAATTTTTAATACTGCACTTAGAGAGTCAGTACACAGTAAGGCTCGACGAATATTAAGGAGTTGGATTTGAATTAAAGCTTGTTCAATTGCGAAGCATTCTGCAGTAAATATGGAAATTTCTTTAGGCAATTTATAAGACAGATTAACATTGAATTCAGGAATATATACCGATGCGCCACATTCTTTGTGGTCGGATTTGGAACCATCTGTGTATATGAGGGAAAATCCAGGAAACTTTGAAAATATAAAGTTTTTAAAATGTTCTTCAACATTTTGAAAGTTATTAGCTGATGATAAAATGTTCGTCCGGAAGTCAGAAATTATTACTGTTTAAAATTGAATAATATAATTTGTTATCTAGGAATCACACCTCTTAAGTAGGTAAAAATTGCATTATAAATGCACACAAGATAATTAGTTAAAGAAATCATTCATAGATGTCGGTAGATCCAAGCTCTCAAAACAGATTATAAAAAGGCTTGAATCTCATTATACTTCCTCTTTCTTCGCTAACTCTTAAATAGTAAATACAAGCCCTCCTTAGTCTTCTTGGGAAGTTTGGGTCTCCGGAATATTCACAATGTAATTGGGGATAGAGCAATAAAACACCAAGAGTCCTTTAAAGTTTCTTCTGCGTTATCAATTCAAGTTCCTTCCCTTCAAAACTCAACATATGGTCCTTCGAGCCGGATGATTTAACGCGAGTGATTAAATCAATAAAAATGAACCAGCACTGAAGAAGGAACATCCAGCCAACATGCAGCTTCCAGCATCCAGCAAGCAGCAGAAGACATCAGCAACAAAAATGGGCGAGTGACCAATCCATATACCTTACCTACCTTACAATTAAAATCCTTAAAATTAGAAGCAAAATTAATGACATCAATATTGTGCTTACTCATAAAAAAATTGTTACAAGCCTGTATGATCAAGTCTAACAAAAAATAATTCGACATTGCAGTTATGTAGGTAATAAGATTATTGCGAAAAAACTACAGTAATATTGTTAGTTCCGAGATTAAAATAATGTTTATTTGAATTACCCGCGAAGCCGGTAAGGCAGTTTTTTAAAGAAATACCCTATGGGCGAACTTATCAAACCGCTTAGTCATTGTCATTGTGCAACTGTCAAATTGTAACGGGTTTGAAAGTCAATAACGATCGTTTTTTGGGAGGTTATCAGTGTTTTTTAAGTGTATTTATAGTGAATGTGATAATTGGATAACTCAGTGAACTGTAAGTAAACGCCTGATTGAATCAAAATGGATTTAAAATCGCTGATCGCTCAACGGGGAATTTGTAAAGGAAAAATTACTAGATTCAGTGATTTTTTAGCCAAAGATTCTTCAACGCAAAGCGAACTAGAATTGCGTATAAAGCGTTTCGAACCTTTGCTAGATGACTTTGAAGGAATTCAGGATAAAATAGAAGCACTATCTCCCGAAGATGACCAAAATGACCGGGCGAACTTTGAAAACGATTATTTTAATACATTGGCCAACGCGAAAGATAGATTATATAAAAAAGAATCATCAATCCGGACAAATAATAATATTAAGTTACCGATAATCGAATTGCCGAAATTTAAAGGGGATTATTGTGAGTGGATGGAGTTTCGAGACGCGTTTATATCTTTAGTGGACAGCAATACTAACTTAGATGCCATCCAGAAATTTTATTACTTGAAGAGTTGTCTCAGAGGAGAACCATTTAAGCTAATCACTGCATTACCTATGCATATGGACAATTATGTTACAGCTTGGGAAATGCTCACAGACAGATACGAAAACTCAAAAATAATTATAAATAATCATGTAAACGCGTTGTTTAAATTACCGGACGTAAAGACAGAAAATCACGTCGCAATAAGAAGCTTATTGAACGAGGCGCAATTGCATTTAAAATCGCTAAATAATTTAAATATAACTACTAAAAATTGGGATGTAATTTTAATTTATTTATTATCAAATAAACTAGACTCAAACACAAGAGCTCATTGGGAACAATACCAAACAAAAAATAATCTGCCTACCTACGAAGAATTTATTAAATGTTTGTATGCAAGGGCCCAAGTACTAGAAGCATCGGCGAATAATGATAAAAAATTTAATCCGGGAAAAGCGAATCCGCATAATTATAAAAAAGAAACTATGGTGTCACTATCCGCACAAAAATTAAAATGTTTACATTGCAACGATAATCATAAGATTTATTATTGCCGCAAATTTTTGGAATTAAAGCCGAAAGAACGAATTGATAAAATACATAAATTAGGCGCTTGTTTAAAATGTTTAAACCTCGGTCATAAATTAAAGGATTGCAAATCTAAATTCAATTGCCGTAAATGCGATGGTGAAAATCACAATACACTACTTCATTTTAAGAAGGAGGAAGATTCAAAACACGAAAGGGCATCAACATCTTCCACTACGGAAGCGCCTTTAGTATCAAATCATGCCGCGAAGGTAGAACCAAATTTCGTGTTATTGTCCACTGCCATCATCAACATAAAAAACAATGCTGGAAAGTCAATTCAAGCCAGAGTTTTACTAGATTCTGGGGCGCAATCGAACTTTATAAGTGAGAAATTTGCAAATAAATTAAAATTGAAAGCGAAAAGGGCAAATATTCCAGTCACCGGAATTCACAATAAGGTTTTAAATATAAGATCTAAAGTTGAATTAAATATAACTTCAAACTATTCCGAATACGAAAAGAAGATAGAATGCCTGATAATATCTGAAGTGACCAGTAATCTGCCGCAAATTTCCTTTCAGAAAAAGGACACTGGGATCCCCAGCGGTCTCAAATTAGCTGATCCAAACTTCAACATTACCAGCCCGATAGATATGCTGTTGGGAGCGGAGGTATTTTGGGAAGTCTTGCATGCCGATCGAATGAGAATTGGAGAAGCAGGACTCACACTACAAAGGACCGAATTAGGGTGGCTTGTATCCGGACCTATCGCCACTCCGAAACCAAAAAGGCCAGTAAATTACTGTCATTTATCTTTAAATTTATTACATAAGCAATTAGAAAGCTTTTGGAAAATAGAGGAACTAGCTCCTGTAAAACATAGAAGCCATGAAGAAAGAGCATGTGAGGAGAGCTTCTTACACACGCATCAAAGAGATGAGAAAGGACGTTTTGCGGTAAGATTACCGCTGCGACCTAATATTAATCAAATGGGTGAAACCCTAAAGGTGGCTGAAAAAAGATTCTATAATATGGAGAAGAAATTCCTTGCCAATAAAGACCTGATGCTAAATTATAAAAAGTTCATGAAAGAGTATCAGGAATTGGGGCATATGACGCTGTGCGAAGCAGCGCCAAAAGATAAAATTTGTTATTATTTGCCACACCATGCAGTGATAAAGGAGTCTAGCACGACAACCAAAACCAGGGTCGTGTTTGACGGATCAGCCAAATCATCAACTGGTATATCATTAAACGACGCCCTCATGGTAGGACCAGTTTTGCAAAAGGAGTTATGTGCACAACTATTGTTTTTCAGAAAGCACCAGTATGCATTAACTGCCGACATCGAGAAGATGTATCGTCAAATATTGGTGCAGCCGGAGGATAGAGATTACCAGCGCATAGTCTGGAGGGACTCTCCGGAAAAGGAAATCCAGCACTATCAACTCAATACTGTCACCTACGGTTTGGGACCATCATCCTTTCTGGCTACCAGATGCTTGGAGCAGTTAGGAACAGAAAATCAGGAAGCATACAAAAAGGTCAGTCGAATCCTAAAATACAACTTTTATATGGATGATCTAATAACTGGCGACGAAAATGAGGCAGACTGTCTCACTATTAAATATCAATTAAGCAGCATTTTGGCATCTGCTGGCATGAATTTACGAAAATGGAGATCAAATTTACCCTCTATAAGTTCGAAACCAGAGAGTGAAACAGATATGATTATTACTGATAACCCCAAGGAAAAGAAAATTTTAGGGTTGTCATGGAATAACCAGCAAGACCATTTTCAGTACATTGTAGAGCCCTTAGAAACGTGCGTTAAAAGTAAACGCCAAATGTTATCATGTATCGCTTCTACTTTCGACCCCCTGGGGCTGATAGCACCTGTAACTTTAATCGCAAAATTGATAATGCAAGGTTTGTGGCAAACTAAGATTCAGTGGGACGAAGATGTTCCATCTGACCAGATGAACGCATGGAATTCATATATAAATGAATTACCTCTTTTGAATAATTTAAAAATACCGAGAAAGGTAATTTGCAAACATCAAGTTAAACTGCATCTGCATGGATTTTGTGATTCGTCAGAAAAAGCCTATGCAGCATGTATATATATAGTGTCTACTGATGAATCGGGAAACACAACTTCTAATTTAGTCACATCAAAATCAAGGGTGGCACCGTTGAAGAACATATCGCTACCAAAACTGGAGCTTTGTGGTGCTGTGTTACTCACAAAGTTAGTTAATTATGTCAAAATAGCTATGAACTTAAATGAAATAGATACAACCTACTGGTGCGATTCCATGATAGCACTATTCTGGATTCGTGGACAACCAGCAAGGTGGAACACATTTGTGGCGAATCGGGTATCTGAAATCCAGGAATCCAGTCAACCCGCACAATGGAGACACGTAAGATCGGAGGATAACGCGGCGGACGTTTTATCCAGAGGCGCTAAGGTGTCGCAACTACTAAAGTCTGACATTTGGTGGCATGGGCCCACCTGGTTGACGTCAGGCGATTACCCAAATACCAGCAGTGAAGTTACGCCGTTGGATCTGCCAGAAGAAAAATTAAAAATAACTTTAATTTCAGCAGTAAAACAGGATTGGGAAATATTTTCCAGATACTCTTGTTTAACCAAATTGCAAAGGGTGGCAGCCTATATGTTACGATTTATTTTTAATTGCAGAAATTCTTTATCAAGGCGTGACGGAGCGCTAACTGTCTACGAATTGGAAAATTCGCTTCACATTTTAATATCTCGCGCACAATGTTTTGCATTCCCGGAAGAAATGAGGGCTTTACAGGCCAAGGGTAGTGTAAGGAATAGTAGTAGGTTGAAGTCATTAAATCCTTATTTGTTTAAGGATTTAATCCGGGTGGGGGGTAGGTTATCCAACGGAAAAATGATATCGGAAAGTCAACAACACCCCATAGTATTACCTTCACATCATAAACTAAGTGAGCTTATTGTCAAGCACTACCACTATTTATATTTACATGCAGGGACGCAGGCATTGTTAGCGTTAATAAGAATGAAATACTGGCCAATTATGGGTAAAAATTTAATAAAAAAGATTCTGAAATACTGTATTATATGTTTTAGATGTAACCCGAAAACAGAACAACAACTGATGGCAGACCTACCGGCCGAACGAATAACGGAATGTCGTCCATTTCAATTGTCCGGAGTGGATTACTGCGGCCCCATTATGATTAAATCAGGTGTTAGCCGTAAGACTCACAGCGTAAAATCTTATATATGTCTATTTATATGTATGGTTTCCAAGGCGATACATTTAGAAGTAGTAATGTCTTTGAGCACTGATAGCTTCCTAAATGCGTTTAAACGTTTCATTTCGCGAAGAGGGAAACCCAGTAAAATGTTCTCAGATAACGCCACTAATTTTAAGGGAGCAAATAATGAACTAAGGGAAATCTATGAATTTTTGGAAAATTCAAATGAAAAAATCGATAAATACTTAGCCAATTTATCTATTCAGTGGAAGTTCATACCAGCAAGGGCTCCGCACTTTGGTGGACTTTGGGAGGCAGGGGTCAAATCAGTAAAATATCATTTGAAAAGGGTTGCAAATACTTCACTATTAACATATGAGGAATTTAGCACAGTATTATGTCAAATTGAATCATGCTTGAATTCCCGTCCCCTCTGTCCGCTGTCCAATGACCCCAAAGACCTAAATCCCCTGACACCTGGTCACTTTCTCATTGGAACGAGTTTAGCAGCAATCCCGGAGCAGAACTTGCAGAATGTAGCAGTCAATAGACTGAATCATTACCAAAAATTAAATCAACTAATACAATCCTTTTGGTCGAGGTGGCGCAAAGAATACTTGGCTGAGCTGCAGACCCGGACGAAATGGACTGGCAACCACCAAAGGCAGCTGCAACCAGGCCAGATGGTCATTCTGAAGGAAGATAACGAGCCTCCTTGCTTTTGGAGGCTAGGACGAGTGCACGCTGTACACCCAGGACCTGATGGAAGAGTACGAGTAGCTACCATCAACACAGCACAGGGAACGGTCCAGAGGGCAATATCAAAATTATGCCTACTGCCAATTGAGGACAACAAATGCGGAGACCACCTACCTAGGACGGACCAGGGAGAATAATAAGCGACCCGGCAGCACCAATACACAGTGTGGCGCTAACGAACAGAAGAAATTTCAGAGAAGCTGGGAAATTTAAAATCAGACTATGTGATAAACAATCAAAAATAAAAAATAAAATGCAAAATGAATAAAGGTGGTGGAGGTCGTGACCTCTTGTGAAACTTTAGTGAGACATTGGTCTAAGTGAAAGGTCAAGATGACAATTTAATGAAAGGAAAAGTGAAGAACACTGCAAGTGCCTGTTCAAAATATTATACAAAATTAGCAGTCCTGGAAGGAAGACCTGGCCCAACCATCATTGTATTGTGTTTGTCCTAAAATTAAATGTTTTATTATTATAAAAAAAATATTGATTTGATTCTTTATCTTAACTTCAGTTAGATCTAGTAAATATGAATTATTAGTTAATTTAATATGGTGTGAGGTATTTAAAGTTATAAATATTGTCAGTTATCCTTAGTACTAAAAGTGATTTGATTAGAATTGTTTTTTCTTAGTAATTTTATTTTGTGTAAAAAAACTCTATTGCTAATCGTTTTTTGGCGGGATATATGTTTAAAATTGAATAATATAATTTGTTATCTAGGAATCACACCTCTTAAGTAGGTAAAAATTGCATTATAAATGCACACAAGATAATTAGTTAAAGAAATCATTCATAGATGTCGGTAGATCCAAGCTCTCAAAACAGATTATAAAAAGGCTTGAATCTCATTATACTTCCTCTTTCTTCGCTAACTCTTAAATAGTAAATACAAGCCCTCCTTAGTCTTCTTGGGAAGTTTGGGTCTCCGGAATATTCACAATGTAATTGGGGATAGAGCAATAAAACACCAAGAGTCCTTTAAAGTTTCTTCTGCGTTATCAATTCAAGTTCCTTCCCTTCAAAACTCAACAATTACGTTTGGGATAAAATTAATAGCATTAAACGGGGTACTGTAAATAGGAAGGATTGGATCATCTTGTAGATTTTGAAGGTAAGAAGACAGAGATCTAAATGATAGAAAACTTTTTAATAAGAGAGGGAATCGATCTCTATCTATTACCCTCCTTCTGTTATTCAAAATACTGAACAAACGATCGAGACTCTGTTCCAATGAGTGACGCGATAAAGATAACGCTTTGAAGATATATCTATCCGCGAGGTATTGTCTTCTCAAAAATAAGGGAGGATCTACACATTCTATCTGAAGAGCATTAATTGGAGAAGATTTCATTGCCCCAATAATCATTCTGAGCCCTTTTGATTGGATTCTTTCAAGTTTTTTATCCAGATATTTAGGAAGTGGGTCGAAAAGAAATGTGCCATAATCCAAGTGACTTCGAACGAGGGAATTATACATTAGTTTAAGAGTAGTAGGATGGGATCCCCACCATACTCTGGAAACAGCTCGCATCATATTAAGCCCCTTTTCACACTTAGCAGAAACGTTCTGAATATGAGGGAGCCAGGAAAGCTTATGGTCCAAAAGCAGGCCAAGAAATTTTATTTGCTTAACGATTTGAAGGGGGAAATTATCAAAAGAGACTGTAAAGTTAGGCAGTTTTCTTTTGCGAGTAAAAGCCACTACCTTGGTTTTAGAGGTAGCTAAATTCATTCCATTTGTCAACATCCAAACTTTAATATTATGTAAGGCCAAATTTAATTCCTTCGCAGCATGCAATAAATTTTTGTGAGATAAATATATGAGAAAATCGTCCGCAAAATAAAGTCGCTTAATAGACGAAGGGATTACAATGTCTAAATCACTCATATAAATATTAAATAATAATGGACTGATAACAGACCCCTGGGGTAGCCCTTTCCAAAGTTTGCGCTTCAATATGTTTGAGGAAGAGTGGATAATAATGGATCTGTCTGTTAGCAAGTTGATAATAAATTGAACTAATTTTATGGGGATTTTTATTTTAATTAATTTTTCCTTCAAAACATCAATTAATACATCGTCGTAAGCTGAAGAAAGATCTAGAAATGTGGCCAATGTACAAGAGTTAAGGGATTGAGAAATACGGATATCTGTTGTTAACAAACTTAAATTATCCATAGTAGATTTCTTTTTCCGAAAGCCGTATTGATTAGGAGGGATAATACTGTGATTTTCAACAAACCATTCTAATCTGTTCTTTATCAAATGTTCCACTACTTTAATTAAACACGACGAAAGAGCAATAGGACGATAAGATGAGACTTCGGACGGATTTTTCCCTGGTTTTAAAACCGGGAGGATTTTTTGAACCTTCCAGACATCCGGAATAAATCCTGTTTCAAACATGTTATTAATTAAGGATAAGAAATATTCAACCGACATGTCGGAGAATGCTTTAAAGAAGCTATATAATATTCCATCAGGACCCGGAGAAGAGTCAGAAAGAGATTTGATTACTCGTTTTAGTTCACTAACTAAGAAAGGAGAGTCTAGCCAGTTAGAGTGAGATGGATATGAAATAAAAGAGGGCATTTCTTCACATGTGGCAACTGAAGGAGGGGCAATTTTATCAGCAAAACCTATAATAATTTCCTCCGGAATATGTTTGGTACGCTCCGGAGCATATGACGAACCGAATTTTTTTAAATTAGTCCAAACAGATGACTGGGGAGTTTCAGGAGACAAGTTTTCACAAAATTTTCGCCATCCAGACCGCTTTTTATTTTTCAAAATACGTTTAGTTTCTGATTGGACGCGTTTCACTGATAAGAAATTTTCAAAAGACATGCATTTGCGGTAAATGGAAACTGCTTCTTTTCTAGAGTTAACAGCACGAGTGCATTCTTCGTCCCACCACGGAGTCGAATGTTTAGTTTTAATGTTAACTTTACGCTTTTGAATGGATTTTTCTGCTGCTTTTATAACTATACTAGGAAATAATTCACATTGTGTTCTGATGTTCCCAAGAGAAGATTTTACAGAGTGAACAAGAGAGTCTAATACAGAAGAAAAAAATCCCCAGTTCGCATCTTTCGTTTTAAATTTAAAATTATTGTTAATTGTAAAGGAATGCGAGGAGGTTAGATGGTGAAAGAGGATTATAATAGGGAAATGATCACTGGAAAGGGGGTCTTTAAGTATGTTCCAAGAACATTTACGTATGACCGAAGATGAACAGAGAGATAAATCAACAACACTTTTCCTTTGTTGAGGGGGGGTGAATCGGGTTGGAGATCCGTCGTTTAAAATACATAAATTATGGGAATCAATAAAATCTAAAAGATTACGGCCAGAACGATTCGTTAATTCACTACCCCAAGAGGTAGAATGAGCGTTAAAGTCGCCCAGTAACATATACGGGGGACGGATCTGAGACATAAATGATGACCATTCGTTTACATCAAAAATAGTGGAGGGAGGGACATATATTGATAGTATTGTAATATCACATACAACAGCTGCTACTATCTGAAAATTGTTAGAGAGAGTATGAAATATGATTGGTTTGAAAGGGATAGAGTCATGGATGATTAAGGCAGCGCCACCTTTACCATCCAGTCTATCATGTCTAAGACAATTATATCCAGAAATCTTAAATAGATATGAGGGTTTAAACCACGTTTCAGAAATAGCGGCAACTGAAATTTCATGTTCATCGAGTAATTTTACAAGTTCAAATTTATTACAGATTAGACTTCTGATATTCCACTGAAGAATTCTGTTCAGTTTCGGAGACATTAGGAAGACAGGATAATAAAGATTTAATGCAATCGGCAGCGTTGGACGGTATATTATTGTTGTTTGAAAGAATAGAAATTAAGAGGGTAATTAAAGTCTGAATGAAAGCAGAATTTTCATTCACCACTTTCCCTAAATTAGGGGAAGATTGGGAACTATTTAAAGCACTCCCATTGAGTGTCTGAGATTTATAATTCCCATTTGGGTTAAACAAAATATCATTATGTTGATTTTTATCAATAGAAGCAATAAATTTTGGTTTTGGTTTGAGTGGTATAAAAATTGTTTCCCTGTGAGAAGACGATGGAGGAGATTTAGAGTAAGATAGATTGCAAGGAATTGAGGTAGATGTTACCTCTGCAAACGATTTTATTGCAGGTGGGAATAATTTTGATGCCTGGAAATAGGAAATGTTGTCTGAAGCCATTGATTGTTTAATATTCCTTTGTCTGGTCAATTCTGGACAGGCCACACTAACCGCTGTATGATTTCCCTTGCAGTTAATGCAACGTGGATCATTCGATGATTTTTGGCAAAGATCAAAGGGGTGGTCTTCTCCGCAATGAAAACAACGTGGAGGGGAACGACATATTGGTTTTGAGTGTCCGAAACGGCAGCAGTTAAAACACTGGATCGTCGGGAATTTATATACTTCCACAGGGAGTGCGTTGTAATAAATAAATACCCGAGATGGCAAAGTTTGGCCTTCAAAAGTAATAACAACCGATTGTGAGGGTTTCCATGTAGTGGTTCCATTAGATGTATCTTTGTAATTTAATCTACGTGCTTTTAAAACCTTAGGGGTCACTTGAGAATCATTAAGTGCATCAACAATTTCAGATTCTGAGAGATCGGTTGGTATACCTCTCACTCGGCCCATTCTAGTAAGGTTGTAAGTTGGAATATAAGATTTAAATTTGTGGTGTGAAAGCGTATCTATTTTTTGGACGAATTCATTTGCAAAGTTTGCGGATTTAAATTCTAGGGATAACTTATAGCGGCCTTCCGGCTTAATAGATCCGTTAACTATGCCAAGGTTACTGTTTTTTGAACTAAAAATGAATTTCCCGAAATCCAGAGGATGAATGATTTTTCCTTGTTCAGTACTTTGGACATTGACAATGAATGGAGCCGAGGAGGATGGGGAATAACTTAGTTCAGTATTTTTAGATTCTGATAATATGGTATCCTTACGACTTTCCTTTGGGTTTGAGGTTTCATCGGATTGCGAAGGTTTAATTTTGGGTGGTACATTAAGACAGAGCGATGGTCTTCGTTTTCTGGAAGGGACTATTATAGAAACATCCGATTCATACTCATCTCCAATATTAAATATGGACTCGGGGTCAGGAGGTCGATTTTCATCTTCCTCCATATTTATAAATTAATTAACAAAAAAAATAATAATACAGTCTATTTGATTGACTGTACACACGAATTTATCAAAACCTAAATATAACAAACAAATAATAGAAAACAAAAATGTAACAATAATTTCTTATCTGTACGAAGTCCGCGACAGCAGGTAGGCAATTTGTCAAACACAGAGCACGACTATCCACTACCGTAGTTCGATGACTCATCATAACATTTTGATATTAGATTACCAAAACAGCTTGAAACATCACACTAATAATAGAATACATTCTTTTTCAAACAACACCAAAACCGATAAAAACATGTTAAAAACATATTTAGAATCCCACAACTTTCCACACGAAACCACCAGTAATGCCAATGAAAACTATAGTAATTTTAATGAATACATCAAAACAGCAATAAAATCATCCCAACATAAATCTGAGTTACGCATGGGAGACCAACGGAGGGGTAATACTCCATGGTTTGATGCAAAATTAAATGCACTTATCAAACAGCGCAACAATGCGTTTAAACTCTGGAAAAAAAATCAGCAAAGTGATATATTCACAGCACTGAGAAATAAAACAAGAAATCAAGTTACCAACTATAGAAGATATGCTAAAACCAAATACTACACGACTATATTTAAAGAAAACCTGCGTAATCCGCGACAGACATGGAAAATAATAAATGCAATTCTAACAAATAGCTCGACACCCCAGAAAGATGAAATTGAATGTCTTCTCATTAAGAATGAAGAAATAACATGCCCAACACAGATAGCTTCAACTTTTAACAACTTCTTTATATCAGTTGGGGAAAACTTAGCAGCCACAATTGCATCATATCCAGATGATTCTATCACTATAAACACGGATCAAAAAGCAATCCAGTCCTGATACATGGCCAAATCAAATAAAACAGAAGTTCTCAGTATCATCTCTCAACTAAAGTCTAATGCATCTCCAGGTTTAGATGGAATTACACCAGTGTACCTGAACTTTTGCAAAGATATATTAGCTGACCACCTTGTTTTTCTTATTAATCAATCCCTGGATAGTGGAATCTTCCCAGATCAACTAAAGATATTAAAAATAATTCCGATTTACAAAGATGATTGTAAAAAAAATCCTTCTAATTATCGTCCTATATCCATCCTATCTGTCGTCTCTAAAGTTTTTGAAAAGGTTATTAAGCTTAGGCTCACTAAATATCTCTTATCAAACAATTTACTCGCATCCCAACAGTATGGATTCAGAAACCAATCTAACACAAAATGTGCTGCCTTCGATTTTGTATACGCCCTCCAAAAGCATATAGACCAGGGTAAGCATGCTGCAGGCTTATTTATAGATTTAAAAAAGGCATTCGATACGGTTGACCATGGGATACTACTAAAGAAGCTAGAACACCTAGGCATAGTAGGCACTCCCCTGAAGTTACTGTGTAGCTACCTCTCTAACCGACACTGTCAGACCTTTGTTGGAAAAGGGACAATCAGCATGGGAACGATAAAATGTGGCGTGCCTCAGGGCTCCGTACTTGGACCATTGCTATTTTTAATATACATAAATGATATTGCTAAATGAAGACTTAAGGGTACAATACAACTCTATGCAGATGACACAGTGATTCTTTATCACAATAATGATATAAACGAACTTGAAAAGGAAATGGAAAGGGATATAGCTTGCCTGGCAAACTGGCTGCGATTAAACAAACTTAGCCTAAACATAAAAAAAAACACATTACATACTGTTTGCAAATAAAAAAAATGTAAGTCTTAATATAAGTCTTGATAATAACCGCCTTGAAAGGGTTGATGTTACAAAATATCTTGGCCTTTTCATTGATTCACAACTCACATGGAATCACCAATTTAAACATGTTCTATCCAAAATTACTCCTATAACTGGTGTTTTATATAGACTTCGCGGGTTACTTCCTCCCTCTCTATTAAAATCGATTTAACATGCTATGATTCACTCACATCTAATATATCTCGCCGGAATCTGGGGATTTGCTACAAAAAAAATGATTTCAGAAGTCCAAGTCGTCCAAAATAGAGCCCTGCGAAATATTTTCAGTCTACCTTGGGACACACATGTCAAAGACATCTACAAAAACACTCAAATACTTCCTTTTAATACCATTCCCGCTTTTGAATTAACGAAAACTATATTACAAGTAATTCAACACTCGGCACATTCCAACACTACAATCTATTACAATTGCGACGTACACCAACACAACACAAGAAATCACAACAAACTTCATATACCAAAAATCAAATCAACAAAATATGGACTAAGATCCCTAGAATACATAGCTCACACAAAATATAATCAACTACCCAACGAGATCAAATGTGCAAGTCAATGTAAAAAGACCCAAACTAACATGCTCAAACTTCAACTTATTAATGACTATCTGAAATAATAATGTTGTGTATGTCCCATCATATGTCCATTTAATACATACAACTATATGTTTCATGTAATGCGTATCATTCCCGCAATGAGTTTATTAACTCCTGGGAGTACAATGCTTTATATAATATACTATATTCTGTATTGTATACTTTTAATAAATAAAAAAAAATAAAAAAATAGTGAAATCATCGACAGAGTATGTTTGTAAAATGTAGGATATTTCTCCTTGTCCAAATATGTTTTGTAAAACTCTTCCATACCAACCTGATTGAAGTTCTCCTTTAACTTTGTTCCAATTCCCGACAATAAATTCACGTCTTCGGAGAATGGTGTTGCAAATGCAGCAAAAAGCACGCAATGGTATTTAAATCTAATTCCAGTTTCAAGTCGGATATCAACGAAGCGTATTTCCGTTTGTGTGACGTCTGGCTGCAATAACAATGTAGGAAAGTTAGCGAAGATTTTAACTTTTGTTCCCAAGGCCCAAGTTTCATTTGGAACGCGGAAATAAGATCACGCATCATATTGTATTAACAACATTTAGTTTGCTAACCATACTGACCATAAATGCAAAGTTGCTAACCTACTCCTTGTCTTCAAATTCTGGGTTACTTTTTGACTTACTTGCGAAGAATGATTGTACTTCTTGCTTCAAATCAAACACTCTTTTCAACATTTTGGCACAGTTCAGCCATCTTACTTCTGCATAAAATGTCATTATACTGTGAATCCAAAGACTTGAGAAACTCTTGGAACTTACGGTGATTCAACCCCTTCAACTTTGGGAACTTACAGTGATTCAACCCCTTCAACTCTTGGAACTTACGGTGATTCAACCCCTTCAACTCTTGGAACTTACTGTGATTCAACCCCTTCAACTCTTGGAACTTACGGTGATTCAACCCCTTCAACTCTTGGAACTTACGGTGATTCAACCCCTTCATCTTAATAAAGTTAACTGTTTTGATGACCACCTTCATGACATGATCCATTTTAAGGGACTTAGAACATAAATTCTCCTGATGAATAATGCAATGAAAATATAGCATCGAAGTATTACTTTGCATTACCATTGCAGGCCTCATTTTCAATCAATTTTACTAAACCAACCATTCCTGGAGCGTTAAACCCACAGACATAGGAATTAATAGACGAGAAGATAATGGCGAGGGGTAAAATCAACTGTTGAAGAACGAAGGGGGTGAAGCTGACTGTGATTCGTCAATAAATCAATCTGACAGTAAATAGGCATCTCGCATTATAATATCACCATTTACTTCTTAAAAGTAAAATCTGCTTTTGAATGAATAGACATTTTTACATGGGAGCGCAAATTACTGGCCATGTTATGAACAAATTTGCGAAGTCCAAATTCGGCAAATAAATTCGGTTCTATTTTCAGAGTCGAATATTTCGTTTAAGTATTTAGTTAAGACACTTTTATAAATGTTCATAATTTACTTCCCAGCAACCAACCAGCTTTGTGTTTCGCGTCCAGACATGTTTCTACAACTGATACATATTATACGATGTGAATATGCTTAAAATAAAGTAAAATAATGCTTATATATGGAATGTAATACGAAAATTGGGTTTATTCTCTTTTTCAGATCTATTTTTACAAGTTTTCATAGCACAAGTCAACATTTTGCCGTGTTATTTCGTAAAATGAACCGATGATGCCTCGACCATAGTTGGCACAAGAATGATGACGTCACGTTTTCAAATTTCACTTGAGGCCATACGCGAGCACAGCCGGCTCCAATGGAACCGGTATGGGGAGCGGGATAATACGCTTTTAATTACTTAGGGCAGGTCTACTAATATTCATATGTCTATGGTTAAACCCAATAAGTTGTTGAGTTTTACTGAAAAACTATTCAATGTCGATGTTACAGGTCCTTACAAATCTCGTGAGCACGTATTCTCCTTAGTTAAATCTGTTAGGTCTGTGCTTTCATCCAATGCTAGAGAATTAAATATGTTAGGTCTGTGCTTTCATCCAATGCTAGAGAATTAAATATGTTAGGTCTGTGCTTTCACCCAATGCTAGAGCAATAAATATGAACTTGGATGCTCGATTTTTCAAATTATCTTCAATATGTTTTTTAATGTCGTCGTCTCATCTAGTAATAGTTTTTAACAAGAATATACCATAGAAAAAATGGTCACGATAGTTGAATTAATGTACTGACATACTTCCATATTTGAGATATGATACGAACTACGCACGTTGGAAAGTTCTTTTAGTGGTTTTATAAAAACTAAAAGAAAAAATGTGTGCATTTGCTCCGCAGGCCACAAGTAGACACCCAGCGGGCCGCGGGCCGCAGGTTGGACACCCAGCGGGCCGCGGGCCGCATGTTAGACACCCGGCGGGCCGCGGGCCGCAGGTTAGACACCCAGCGGGCCGCGGGCCGCAGGTTAGACACCCAGCGGGCCGCGGGCCGCAGGTTGGCCACCCTTGGTTTAGACGGTATTTAAATTAACAACCTGTGTTATTGTAGATATTTTTATTGCAAAACCAAAAACCAGTTCTTGCTCGTCACGTCTTATTTTAGATACAAAACCCGATGGATTATAAAACGCTGAGCCGGTGTTTCTGAAAAGGGAAAAAAACGTCAAAAATCTACGGAAATTCTGATTTTAGATATATATTCTGAGAAAAATTCTAAATATTCAACCTTTTGTCTTTTTTTACATTAACCCCACAAAGAAGGCCCCTAATATAAAATAATTTATATTAAACACTCCGACGATATAATAAAGATGATCTGAATTACTATCCCAAAATCGTACACATCCATCCGATAATTTTAATCTTACCATGGCTAAACAATTAAAAATATTACACCAAAACATACGCAGCATCTCAAAAAATTTTGACAATTTCACTGTCGTACTTCAACAATTGGAGACAGAATTTGACGTGATAATCCTCACAGAATGTTGGCTAGATAGAATCTTCACACCAATACAATTACCTAATTATACGGTCACTCACTCAAAAAATATTAAAAATCAAAATGACGGTATTGTAATTTACTGCAAAAAACATCTACATTCAACTATAACGGAGCTACATATCACAGACGCAAACGGCTTTGAAATAATCGTAAATAATGACATATTTTTTTAGCTATGTATCGATCACCTTCTATAAAAAACATATTTCCCTTTCTGAGGTCTCTAGACAGTCAACTTATCAAAATGAAAAAACAAAAAAATATCTGCTTAATAGGAGATATGAATATAAACATTTTAGAAAATAAAAAACATCCACAAAGTGACGATTACTTAAATCTTTTGTTGTTCCATGGACTCTTTAGCACCATAAATGAACCCACTAGAGTCAACTTTAAACAAAATAACCAATTACCCACCTAGACTTGTATTGACCACATTATGTTAAAAACAAAAAGATCATACAAATCCACAATCCATCACTCGACAATTACAGACCACTATACACTTATCTTGAAAATAAACACTACAAACAATTCACAAGAAATACACTCCAAAATCACAAAAACATACAATACAACTGATATTTTAAATTTATTGTTTTGGTGTTTAATTTGTAGAACTCCATTTAATTTTTTAAATAAATTTAAGATAAATCAAATTTAATAATGTTATAATAATTATTAAGTTCTGCAAGTATTTCTGTTATTTTTACAGTTTTTAATGTGACAGCTGTTTCGGCTTTTGAGGCCATTATCAAACTGTTTGATAATGGCCTCAAAAGCCGAAACAGCTGTCACATTAAAAACTGTAAAAATAACAGAAATACTTGCAGAACTTAATAATTATTATAACATTATTAAATTTGATTGATATTTTAAAACTAAATAACATACTACTTAATAAAAAATGGGAAGAACTCGTAGAAAATTATAAAATTAATGAAGCATGGTCACTTTTTATAGAATGTATTCAAGACGAATTAAAAAAAAAATACCATCACGTCCGAAAAAAGTTCTCCAACCAAACATAAACTTCTAAATCCGTGGATATCAAAAGGACTCATAACAAGTTTCAGTAAAAGAGACAAACTCCACAAACAATGCAAATCAAACCTATATGACATCTATCTCATAAATTTCTATAAACGATATCGAAACTTATGCACACGACTTGCACGTATATCGAAAGAAATATATTATAAAAATAAATTAGATAAATGCAACAAGGACCCCCAAAAAATTTGGCAAATCCTAAAAGAAATATCCCACATATCCTCAAAGAAAAGCGATTTCATAACCGAGATTAAAATAGATAACGAGATTATTAAGACATCAGAACAACCACTAAAAGTATGTAATTTTGTGAATAACTATTTCGTTAACGTAGGCAAGGTACTAGCAAACAGAATCACTACAAATGACGATATCCCAGAATTCTCAACCCACTATACACACACTGGTGTTTCTTCCTTTAAAATTCCATACATTACCCAAATACAAACACTAAAACTTATAAACGTACTAAAAAATACAAACTCTCAGGGTAGTGACAAAATATCACCGATGACACTAAAAATAATAAAGACAGCACTTCTTATCCCACTTACTATACTTATAAATCGGTCCATTAAAGAAGGAATGTTCCTAACTATTTTGAAAACGGGCAAAATAATTCCAATCCACAAAAAAGGAAACAAGGAAGAAATTAATAATTACAGACCAATTACAATTCTAAATACGCTTTCAAAAATTCTCGAGAAACATATCAAAAACCACCTTTTAATTTTTCTTAACAAAAACAATATATTATCACCAAATCAATTTGGATTCAGGTAAAATATGAGCACCTCACATGCCATAGCCTCAGTAACAGACTTCCTCAAAACAAATATAGATCAAGGTAAAAAATGCCTTGGAATATTCCTAGACCTGGCAAAAGCGTTTGACACAATTCACCACCAAAACCTGTTCAATAAACTTAAATATTTCGGAATCACGGGAACAGAACTCAAATTAATTGAAAGCTACATGGAAAATCGCACCCAATATACCTCAATAGAAAACACATGTAGTGACAAGGAACAAGTGTTCTACGGAGTACCACAAGGCAGCGTACTTGGCCCAATCCTATTCCTTATTTATATTAACGATCTATGTCACCTCCAAATAGATGGGGAAATTATAAGCTTTGCTGATGACACTGTGTTACTTTTTAAGGCCACTGACTGGAACACACTAATCACAAAAGCTGAAATTGGCCTAAATATTACAAAAAAATGGCTTGACTCTAACTTATTAACTTTAAATATAGATAAGACTAAATTCATAACCTTTAGCATAAACTCGAGAGGCCAACCCTCCAAAAACATCTACCTTAAAATACATTCCTGTCGCTCAGCGAGCACACCATGCAAACCGAAAATATCAAATATCTTGGTATATACTTCGACCGTTATTTAAAATGGGACAGACATATTGAGTCGGTTAAAGGAAAGATAAACAAGTTGATTTACTTTTTCAAAAACGTGAGAAATATACTTAACATATTTGATATAAAGAATATATACCTCGCAATAACACAATCTATAATGGAATACGGCATTATTGCCTGGGGCTATGCCAGTAAAAAATACATAGACACACTGTATAAAGCTCAGAAAACCTTAATAAAAGTAATACTTAAAGTACCAATACTAACACCCACTTCAACCATATTTAAACAATTCCCAGTGTTGAAGATTCAAAAATTATATTCAAAACAAATACTTACTTTCCTTTACAAGAACCTAAACACATTTAAAACTTCACAAACTTCTCGCAATACCAGAACAAGACATGGACACCAACTACTAATACCAAAAACCAACACATCCTTTGGACAAAAACATTACACGTACTTTCGACGGCGATTACGAGCGCCCTCGATTCAGGAATAGAGCCCCAGGCTATAAAACTATACAATTCACTTCCAACACAATATAAAACATCTAATCTTACAGAATACAAAAAACACATATGGAACTGGCTACAATCCTTTTAATATTTAATTTTTTATATTTCACTTTTTTTCTGTTATAACTATGGAAAAATCGATTTTATATTTTAATTTTTATTGTTTCTCTGTGTAACCAACTCCACTGTATTGTTTTAGAATTATATAACTTTACAATTGAAAAAGTCCTCCACAACACAGGTGAACTCCTAGCGTGGAGGACAATATACCATACCATTGTAATACAATTATATTTAAGAATAAATAAATAAAAATATATAAATAATTTCCCTCAAGGTTTGTGTCATCTTTGGGGATGCTGTATGGTGTGTATTTTTAAGGAGATGCAGGAAAGAAGTTCTCGGAAGGAAAAAGTTGTCAGAGGTGGGTAGAAATCTAGGAATCAGGAATGACGTATAAATATATCCCTCCCCCTGCAGCGCAAAGCGGTTGGAGAGGTCAAAGGGTCTCCCCCAAAGCAGCCTCTCCCGATCTGGCACGCCACGCAGCTGGTGGGAAGGCGCATCCTGAACACACGTCAACCCTGCTAAATCACCAAACGTAGCTTGCCACTTGGGATGACCTATCCTATGGCAGAGGTTATAATATTGTGGGGAATACAGTACTGAGAATACCTCATAGGAAGCCACTCTGAAATAATTTATTTATTTGAAGACATACACAGTACAATAAGATACAGTTAGATATTTTTAGTTATTACATAGTTGTAGTACCTATTACGTATGTCCATAAAATATCATTACGTAATTTCGCCTGAGATTGTTATGAAAGGAAGGAAGCGTGTGGATAGATATTAATAAATTAATTGAAAACAAGAATTATAATAAGCTCACGAATTGTAATTGACTGTTAATACATAGGAGTTTTGAAAAATGATGTGAAATTATTTTTGAAATATGTCATGCTAAGAAATTTAATAAGTTAGTTTTGTATGTTAGAAAGGAATCATGAAAGATGTCTAAATGTAGTAATTTTTTGTAATGGGTGTATGTTGTGATCGCGCGAGTAATTACTGAGTTGTTTGCTGCATTGGTATTGTTGGCTTCAATGTGAAATAGTGTAGTGTGCCTGGTACGCCTCGTTGGAACATTTAAACCAATGACGGATAGCAATTTGGGACTATCTATTTTATTATTTAGCAGATTATGTAGAAACAACAGGTCTGACAATGTGCGTCTTTTTTGTAAAGTTAACATATTATTTGTAGTTTTGTTGTATTTCTTGAGTAAATGTTTCGAAAATTTATTCTGTATACATTCAACTAAATCTATGTATACCTTATATTGAGGATTCCATATTGTGGAAGCATACTCCAGTGGACTTCTGACCAATGAACAAAACAAAATTTTCAGAGTCTTAGCACTTTTGAAAACTTTGCATATTCTTAATAAGAAACCTAGCATTCTGTAAGATTTTGAAATAATGTGTTCAATGTGCTTGTCAAAAATTAATTTGCTGTCTAAGTAAACACCTATATCTTTACACGTAGACATAGGATGTAAAGGTTTGTTATTCAAGTTGTATGGATAGATGATTTTGTTTTTATTTCTAGTAAATGTAATCGAGTGACACTTAGATATGTTTAAGGACAATAAATTTGATTCACAATATACGCACAAATTATAAAGATCGCTTTGCAATTCCATAAAATCGGGTAAACACTGTATAGCTTTATAAATTTTCATGTCATCCGCGTATAAAACAAAGTAACTATTTTTAAAGCATACGTAAATGTAATTTATATAAATATTAAATAAGAGTGGACCAAGATGCGACCCCTGGGGCACACCTGAGACGATTTCCGTTAAGCAAGATGCAAAACCATTGACAACCGTGATTTGGTGGCGATTATTGACGTATGATGCGATCCATCTATAGAGGTCACCGTGAATTCCTAGACCTAATAACTTTTGTAAAAGAATATAATGATTAACACGGTCAAATGCTTTAGAATAATCCGTATAAATGGCATCTACCTGGCATCGCATATCCATTTGAGCATGAAGAAAATTTGTAAAAAATGCAAGATTTGAAGTTGTAGAGCGATTTTTCATGAAGCCGTGTTGATTATTTAAGAGTGAGGGTGAGATAGTAGAATATAATTGATCATAAACATTTTTTCCAATACTTTACTTAGTATCGGTAATTTGGATATAGGTCGATAGTTCGAGACATCATTTTTGCTGCCATTTTTATATATTGGGGTAATCAAGGCTGTTTTCCACTTGTCGGGAAATGTTCCTTCAGATAGCGATAGTTTGAAAATAACAAAAATTGTTTACTACAATAATTTATGAAGATCCCTCGAAGTTGATCATCCCCTGGTCCCTTTTTTATATCAATGGACTTAAGGTATTTGAATGTGATGTCTTCATTGATCTCGATTGAGTTGATTATGCTATTTGAATTATAGCAAAGACTGGCATTGCTTGTATGTGCAGGTTGAGCATTCGAAAATACAGATCCAAAATACTCAGAAAATAAGTTTGCTACTCCTCTACTGTCATTAGCAGTTTTTTCAGGAGATTTTCTTTGAGAATTGACTTAGGACCATATTTTTTTAACATTATGCTGTATACCGGATTCTATCGTAGAAATGTAGGTTTTGTAAGCTGCTGAAGCGACCGTTTTTTGCCTTTTGCGAAGCAATGAAAATGAAAGATAATCAAGGGGGTTCCGATGGCGCTTCCATTTTCTAAAGAATTTTATTTTTTCGTTTGTTATTTTTATTAAGGCTGCCGTGTACCATAGTGGGTATTTTCCAGATTTCACAACTTTCTTAGGAATAAACGCTTCGATAAACTGTTCAATTATAACATAAAACGAATTTAACGCTGTATTTACATCCAGTGCATTTATAACGGTTGACCAGTCGGTTTTTTCAGTCTCTCATTGATCTCTGCATAATCTGCTTTATGGAATAATTTTATTGTTCGAGTAGTTGAGAGGGTTGCAATAGTGGATGGAAATTCTAGTTCTACAATCAATGATTTATGATGAGCATCTTCTTTAACTAATGGGTGGTCGGCAAGCGACACATTAACTGAAGTGTTACAGGAGACGAGGTCCAGAATTCGACCGAATTTGTTAGGTAAATGGTTAAATTGGGTTAAATTTGCAAAAGATAAGCAGTTAAGTAACGCGAGTGCGCATTGATCTCTATTACTTGGCATTTGTTGATTATTCCACTCGATATTGGGCATGTTATAGTCGCCAATGATTAAAAACTTGTCATTGGGAAAACGGATTGTTAAGTCAGAAATAGTATTGGTATGACTAATAAATAATGCTAATCTTTCTGATGATGTTAATTTTGGACCGACGCTAGGTAAATACACGCAGCACATATGAATATTATAACAATGACGATTCGATTTTGATGTATTGACAGTTATCCAGATATCCTCAGCGTCTGATTTCCAAGAGCGAGGGGTAACAAAAAAATCTTTTTTAATTCCTATGAGTACGCCTCCGCCAGTTGATTTACTAGTGCGGTGTATATCCCTATCATTTCTGTAAACAGAATAGCGATTATCAAATAATTTCTCATCTCGGATACTATCAACCAACAAACTTTCGGTAATCAAGTCATAATTATTGAGCAGTAGGTATATTTTGATGGAATTCCAGTGTTTTCGAGCGCAAACCTCTTGAATTTTGATAAAAAATTATTAGTGAATCATGCATTGCGAATTTTTGGTAATTACATTATTATTTTCGGTTTCTGTAGAATATATTTGAAGAATATTATATTCTAGAGTTATTTTATTAGTCATGAGTCCACTGGGCTTAGCAAAGCAATAATATTTGTTTTTGCCACACTGTATATATGTGAGGATCTCACTGATCTGGGATATAGTTATTCACTGAAGTCAGTAGTCGACAAGACGTTTACCAAACCTTTTCTGAGCTAAAATGATTCTTAACCAATTTGTATTTTTATTCAGTTGTGCAATAGTGGCAGGAGATCAGTTTACGGACGGTATGTGCTATATTCATTACTTTTTTCCATCCAATAAGCCTCAACTAAATTTTTCCATTGATATAAAATGATTATTTATTGTGTTTTAGTATTTTTTTGTAAATCACTACTTTATTCTATATTTTTTTAATTTTTAATTTTTTTTTTAAAGTATAGTTTTTATCATTAAGTCCCGTTAAACTGATTGACATCAGTTTGTCAACGGTTATTTTAACAATTTATTTTTTAAATCCAAATATAATTTTGACAAATACATGAAATATTCAAAATCACTTTTTTGATTAATCTTTATAACGAATTGTTGTACATTTTGAATACCAAAAAACTATGCGTTAGCTAAATTGAAGTTTTTCCTATCGTTTCGCTTGAGTAGAATACAAATAACAAAATAAATTACTCAATTAAAAATATAAATGTAAACTACTGAAAAAAATATTTTTTCAATAGAAATGTATGAACGCGTAAAGAAAACTACCTTTTAAAAATACAGTATTATAGCTAAGATTATCTGTGACAGTTTCAATCGATTAACTTTTTTATTTTTTTATAAAATTATTTACATAATAAGTAAAAACCAGTTTTTTTCTTGAAATCGAACGTTTCTAGACCCCGTTTGTCAAGCGATTTTAATGCTTGTTACCTAAAATTTAAGGTATACTAAGAATATACACATTTTTGGCTTTAGCTTCCTCTTAACATTTTGTAAATTATTGGAACGAGGCATTTTAGAGTTCTTTGACCGTATTTATTCAGGTATCTGGTAACTACAAGTCCATCAATTAGTCTTGTATTAAAGGCCCAAAAAATATTACATTTATATAGAGTTTACACTATTACAAAAAAAACAATAAATTTTTCATTTAAGAATCCCTTTTTATTGAGGTTAGGTGGTCTCTAAATTGCTAAAATATAAAAATGACATTTTTTGGTTAATGTCAATATTCTAAACACATTTTCAAAGTGAATGGTTTGAACTGTTTAAAATGTAAATGTTCCCTTTTATACACCAATATACCGCCTCCTTGTTTATTGCTCCTGCAATAATAATACGATTTATATCCTGGACTATCATATAATTTAATAACATTATGTCTTTCAAACAGTTATCAAATAGGCATGAAGAATATCCCAATACTTGTTTAGTGATATCATAGTTATTTGGACACAGATTAGGTTGGTATTGCATTTATTCATATTTTGTGCGTGAATCCAACTTTCTAAATTCTACATCAGTATCATTGTCAATATAGTTTAAATAGTATAGGTGAAGTAGGTTTATGAAATACACTTGAATATTGTAGTAATGTAAAAAATAAATTAAAAAATAGATTTTAATTTTGTGAATCTTGTAAAGAAAACTTTCAAACTGTTTTTAACAATTTTTTTAGTTTTTCCGATTTTATGTCCGGGTTAAATCTTTCCCTTAGGAAAAACTAAACCCTTCCACACACTTTTCCACAAATGATCATCTAGTCAATCCACATTATGCAAGTGCATTATATAAGCAAAATAAATGCAAAACAATACAAGAACAACACGTCAACTCACCAGAGATCAAATGGGAAAATAATTCACCGACTCCAGATATTTTCATATCGGATGGTTCGGCTCGGTAGAACTCCTAACAGGGCCCATAAATCCTACTGATCCCTCAACATAAATAGAGTAGAGATTTGATTTGAGCTTTTATTTTTATTTGAGGTGATTTATTTTAGTGGTATTATGCCGTGTTGCACTTTCTCCTTATTTAGCCAAAGTTTCATCAGACAGCGTTGTCCATCATCAGATCAGGTGTTGAAACTTTGGTTAAAGATAGAGGAATGGCAATAAATACAAATTTTAATACTATTGGATTGGTACTTCCCTAAGAATAACATGTATATTGTTATTCTAAGTTCAAGGTGCTACTTGAATAAATATAATAAAAATACCTACTTGAATAAATATAATGAACAACGCTAGTTCGTATTTCATTTGAAATTAGTTCTGTTGTTTAAATATGTTATCATTACATCGAAAATAGAAAAGATAAAATGGAAATTGAAGTTCTTAGTCAAAACTTTAAAAACAAAATTAACAATCATAACGCAAAATCCTTTTTTTGAAAAACCATATTCTCAGAAAATAACACATGGTTCGTAAAAAATACATTATTTTTTAGATAAAGTTAACAGAATGTATCACTTGGGAGTTAATGGTTGAAGAGGAATACATGTCACGTGAAACAAATACAATCAGTGGCGGCTCGTGACTTTCGTGTGTACTAGAATGTTATAGAATATTACAAAAATGGCATTATTGATGTAACTGTAGCTGAAAATGGATTTTTTAGGATTTGGTAATTTCGATTTGGCAGTGTAATAAACAACAGAAACCTGTTTTTCTAAATAAATGAATGAATTATTTGATGAAAATGCGCCACAAACATTGCTTCTACATTGTTGGGCAAAACATTCTTATATCATTATATGGATGTGACGTAAGTGAAGTAAGCAGAGGAACTTGGTTCTTGTAATTATTAAATCCATTCCATTATGACTTCTTCAAGTTGGAACATGTCACACGAGGAAAATTATTATTTTATTAAATTTCGGATAAATCAGGTTTTAAGTGTTTTTTAATGTTGTTATTTTCAGCGCCTGGAATTTATACTGCGGAGGTTGTTTTTATAATGTCATTGGCAGAGACAAGGAAAAATATCTTGCATATAAATTGCTCATTATTTATTTTCATAAAAGTTATTTTTTAACACAAACTAATAGATTTTTATCACTGAATAGCAAATATGTAGAAATGTGTTCAATTTAAATAAAAAAAAAAACAAGAAGCAAAACTAGCCATACAAAATGGAGGTATAATACTCACCCTGGTGAGGTATAGAACTGGAAGAGTAAGGATGAAAGTCGAGGGAATGCTGTAGGTACAAATTATATCCTGGAGGGCGATTCTCGTTCTACTTAACGACACTAAAATCGTCCTTACATTCAAATTAACGATTTTTCTCGGTTTATTCGTATGAAGCAATTCCGGTTCTCTCGTTGACAGATGGAATCCTTAGATTTTCGATTGCGCGCCAAAATTTTTAGCCTTACGCGAAGGGTACCCCTAGACCTGTCATTCGGCGGCCGAACGCTAGCGTTCGCGGAGAATTTGCTTCATTTAATTGTGACGTTTTGACAATTAGCAATATTTGCGTAGTTTTAATAAGAGAAAACTTAATATTATCGTAAGTATTGACTGTAAACATGATTAGTGACTTGTTTGTGGCACAATAATGCTATTAAATGAATTGAATCAGGTAATTGCGATGTTTGTAAAGTACGTAACATGTCGAAAGCCAGATAAGTGATTTAATTTACAATAAACTACACATACCATTGAGGATTTCTACATAAATAATAATAAGTTTCTGGCTGGCGCTCGAAATTGTGGGTTTTGAAGTTAACCACAACGAAATAAGAATCCCTTTCATTCTTAAATCAACTTGGGTGACAGTTAGCGCCATTCGGCAGCGTTAGTTTGACAGCAAACGTCACTTTAGAAGTGGTGAATCTGTAAAAAAGTCATTACTATCCAGCGAGGTAAGTACCTTTTCACAAAACGTAAATCTTCGATAAATGGCTTATTTATGTCATTCATAAATAAAATAAGCAGTTATTAAAATGCATTATAATACAAAGTATTTGTTTTTTTAAGTTTTAGTTAGAAACCTTGCGTCACTTAATTATATTTCACCAATTTGTGTTTTCAATAATCTCTTAACAATTTCTTAACCACGCTTCTTTAGGATTTTTTACTAGGTCTCTCCAAAATCGAACTTGTAAGGATATCAAAAGAACGAGAATCGCTTAATAGTTAAGAAAAGATGTTGCAAGCGACGGACAGCTATCTTTCGCAAACGATAGCAGTCGTTGACGAATGCTATCATTTAGCTTAAGGCTAAAAGAACGAGAATCGCCCTCCTGGAGGTGAGTATGTGGCAAAACTTTGAATGATAGCGTTAAAAATGTAGAGATCCGGGGCTGATATAAGATTAAGAAAGGGACGCTTGGATGGTTAGGTCGCGTAAGGCGGATTAACAAAGAAATTAGAGTAATAAGAATATATGACGAATGGTAGAAATAGTCAGGAGTCAGAAGAGTGGGAGGGGAAGCAAGGAGTGTGTGAGATTCGTGTGACGGTGTATCCTCTCTGCCTACCCCTACCCGTGGTGACGGTGAGTGAGTGAGTTAGTGATCTATTATACTAATCTCAGGCCCCAAAAGGTAGAAATAGTCAGGAGTCAGAAGAGTGGGAGGGGAAGCAAGGAGTGTGTTAGATTCGTGTGACGGTGTATCCTCTCTGCCTACCCCTACCCGTGGTGACGGTGAGTGAGTGAGTTAGTTAGTGATCTATTATACTAATCTCAGGCCCCAAAAGGTAGAAATAGTCAGGAGTCAGAAGAGTGGGAGGGGAAGCAAGGAGTGTGTGAGATTCGTGTGACGGTGTATCCTCTCTGCCTACCCCTACCCGTGGTGACGGTGAGTGAGTGAGTTAGTTAGTGATCTACTATACTAATCTCAGGCCCCAAAAGGTAGAAATAGTCAGGAGTCAGAAGAGTGGGAGGGGAAGCAAGGAGTGTGTGAGATTCGTGTGACGGTGTATCCTCTCTGCCTACCCCTACCCGTGGTGACGGTGAGTGAGTGAGTTAGTTAGTGATCTATTATACTAATCTCAGGCCCCAAAAGGTAGAAATAGTCAGGAGTCAGAAGAGTGGGAGGGGAAGCAAGGAGTGTGTGAGATTCGTGTGACGGTGTATCCTCTCTGCCTACCCCTACCCGTGGTGACGGTGAGTGAGTGAGTTAGTTAGTGATCTATTATACTAATCTCAGGCCCCAAATGGCAAATTAAATTTACAGTCGATATTTGAAAATGAAATTTAATCCGATATAAGACCCAGAACACATAGACCCACTCTCAAGACGCGCTCACAGGACTTGCTCACAAGACTTGCTCACAAGACCCGCTCACAAGACTTGCTCACAAGACTTGCTCACAAGACCCGCTCACAAGACCCGCTCACAGGACAATTCTGACAGTGGCCATTCTTCAGTGGTCTTTAGATAAACAATTCTCCTGAACGAAAATAATATATTCTGTCAGTAAGCACGTACCCACGCTCATTAATTTATTCAAAGTATCAAAAAACGTTTTATTTTATAACCTTGAAACTCGTGTTCATTAGCAAATGTTAATCCATGACGTCATGTTCAATTTATCCTTTTTTTAAACTGCTTTCTGGTTATTATGTCGTTGATATTCGTTTGCGAGTTGTCATGACTTGAGACCTGAAATACTTGATTCTATCATCTCGTTTTACGATGTAGTTAATTTGCGAACATTCGAATGGGTGGGAGCAGGGTTACCAATGCATATCTGAAATACCCACAAAAGATATCCGATTTACCCACAAGTTCCTTTATCTCCAAAATGAATCACAATTATATCGAAAATAGCATTTATTTTTAATTATGAATTGGGTTTTTGTGGAGATTTTGCAGGGATTCTGTGCATTTCTTAAATGTCCTAACCTATTAAAACAATATTCACAACAATTGTGAGAATGTATAGGTATAATTAATAAAACCAAACAATGTAGTCGCACATCGTATGCGAATTAATTTTGTGGACTGTAATCAATATGTTTTGGTGACCTTTCAAGTTAACACAACTATTGGCGAAGCGGGTTAACATATAGTTACAAATGGGAACTAACTTATTCCTGGTCCTTTGGAACACGTTTGTGAGAGCACATTCAATAATAATACACTCCGAGGGTCACTTAAAGATGGACACAGCATGTCTTGCCTAAGTAGAGCACATATAAACCTTGTTGGTTTTCTTAGCAGACTAGATATTAATGCACTCTAAGGGTCACTTAAAAATGGATACAGCACGTTTTGCCTAAGTAGAGCACATATAAACCTTGATGGTTTTCTTAGCAGACTAGATATTAATGCACTCTAAGGTCACTTAAAGCGTGGACACAGCACGTCTTGCATAAGTAGAGCACATATAAACCTTGTTGGTTTTCTTAGCAGACTAGATATTAATGCACTCTAAGGTCACTTAAAGCGTGGACACAGCACGTCTTGCCTAAGTAGAGCACATATATACCTTGTTGGTTTTCTTAGCAGACTAGATATTAAAGGTCACTTAAAGCGTGGACACAGTACGTCTTGCCTAAGTAGAGCACATATAAACCTTGTTGGTTTTCTTAGCAGACTAGATATTAATGCACTCTAAGGTCACTTAAAGCGTGGACACAGCACGTCTTGCCTAAGTAGAGCACATATAAACCTTGTTGGTTTTCTTAGCAGACTAGATATTAATGCACTCTAAGGTCACTTAAAGCGTGGACACAGCACGTCTTGCATAAGTAGAGCACATATAAACCTTGTTGGTTTTCTTAGCAGACTAGATATTAATGCACTCTAAGGTCACTTAAAGCGTGGACACAGCACGTCTTGCCTAAGTAGAGCACATATAAACCTTGTTGGTTTTCTTAGCAGACTAGATATTAATGCACTCTAAGGTCACTTAAAGCGTGGACACAGTACGTCTTGCCTAAGTAGAGCACATATAAACCTTGTTGGTTTTCTTAGCAGACTAGATATTAATGCACTCTAAGGTCACTTAAAGCGTGGACACAGCACGTCTTGCCTAAGTAGAGCACATATAAAACTTGTTGGTTTTCTTAGCAGACTAGATATTAATGCACTCTAAGGTCACTTAAAGCGTGGACACAGCACGTCTTGCCTAAGTAGAGCACATATAAACCTTGTTGGTTTTCTTAGCAGACTAGATATTAATGCACTCTAAGGTCACTTAAAGCGTGGACACAGCACGTCTTGCCTAAGTAGAGCACATATAAACCTTGTTGGTTTTCTTAGCAGACTAGATATTAATGCACTCTAAGGTCACTTAAAGCGTGGACACTACACGACTACATATAGTGGAGAATTCTCCTTTGAAATTCTCTAGCCACCCCCTGTGGGGAATCCAGTATTGAGCAAGCAAGAATACCTCATACAAACCAATTCTGAAATCTAGGCAAATAAAACAATTTGGGAATACCATAATTGTTTTGGAGGTATTCTTACGTACAGAACTTGTGGGGGATTGTTATTTTGCTCTCCCCAAGTCGGATGATCTATGGGTACTTTAGAACGTATGCATCGGCAACCCTGCTTATTTGTAAAATACACGTCAAGGTGAAATCAAGTTTAGAGGTAAAATTTACCTGAAAAAGTAGAGTTATTTTATTTATTTTTTGGAATAATTTACTGGAATTCTTTCACTAAGTTATTCCTAAAAATAAATATTCATCCTAGACCTGCAGAAAAGTCAATAGATGTCTCACATTAGAGTTATTTTAGATATGTGATTAAGTAAGTACTTGAAACTTTGCTCGAACATCCACTACGTCAGGGTGTTCCAAACTATATATATATATATGTGATTTAGTGAGCACTTGAAACATAGCTAGTTATTAGAACATCCACTACGTCAGGGTGTCCCAAACTATATATATATATGTGATTTAGTGAGCACTTGAAACATAGCTAGTTATTAGAACATCCACTACGTCAGGGTGTCCCAAACTATATATATATATGTGATTTAGTGAGCACTTGAAACATAGCTAGTTATTAGAACATCCACTACGTCAGGGTGTCCCAAACTATATATATATATATGTGATTTAGTGAGCACTTGAAACATAGCTAGTTATTAGAACATCCACTACGTCAGGGTGTCCCAAACTATATATATATATGTGATTTAGTGAGCACTTGAAACATAGCTAGTTATTAGAACATCCACTACGTCAGGGTGTCCCAAACTATATATATATATGTGATTTAGTGAGCACTTGAAACATAGCTAGTTATTAGAACATCCACTGCGTCAGGGTGTCCCAAACTATATATATATATGTGATTTAGTGAGCACTTGAAACATAGCTAGTTATTAGAACATCCACTACGTCAGGGTGTCCCAAACTATATATATATATGTGATTTAGTGAGCACTTGAAACATAGCTAGTTATTAGAACATCCACTGCGTCAGGGTGTCCCAAACTATATATATATGTGTGATTTAGTGAGCACTTGAAACATAGCTAGTTATTAGAACATCCACTACGTCAGGGTGTCCCAAACTATATATATATATGTGATTTAGTGAGCACTTGAAACATAGCTAGTTATTAGAACATCCACTACGTCAGGGTGTCCCAAACTATATATATATATATGTGATTTAGTGAGCACTTGAAACATAGCTAGTTATTAGAACATCCACTGCGTCAGGGTGTCCCAAACTATATATATATATGTGATTTAGTGAGCACTTGAAACATAGCTAGTTATTAGAACATCCACTACGTCAGGGTGTCCCAAACTATATATATATATGTGATTTAGTGAGCACTTGAAACATAGCTAGTTATTAGAACATCCACTACGTCAGGGTGTCCCAAACTATATATATATATATGTGATTTAGTGAGCACTTGAAACATAGCTAGTTATTAGAACATCCACTGCGTCAGGGTGTCCCAAACTATATATATATGTGTGATTTAGTGAGCACTTGAAACATAGCTAGTTATTAGAACATCCACTACGTCAGGGTGTCCCAAACTATATATATATATGTGATTTAGTGAGCACTTGAAACATAGCTAGTTATTAGAACATCCACTACGTCAGGGTGTCCCAAACTATATATATATATGTGATTTAGTGAGCACTTGAAACATAGCTAGTTATTAGAACATCCACTACGTCAGGGTGTCCCAAACTATATATATATATATGTGATTTAGTGAGCACTTGAAACATAGCTAGTTATTAGAACATCCACTGCGTCAGGGTGTCCCAAACTATATATATATATGTGATTTAGTGAGCACTTGAAACATAGCTAGTTATTAGAACATCCACTACGTCAGGGTGTCCCAAACTATATATATATATGTGATTTAGTGAGCACTTGAAACATAGCTAGTTATTAGAACATCCACTACGTCAGGGTGTCCCAAACTATATATATATATGTGATTTAGTGAGCACTTGAAACATAGCTAGTTATTAGAACATCCACTGCGTCAGGGTGTCCCAAACTATATATTATGTGATTTAGTGAGCACTTGAAACATAGCTAGTTATTAGAACATCCACTACGTCAGGGTGTCCCAAACTATATATATATATGTGATTTAGTGAGCACTTGAAACATAGCTAGTTATTAGAACATCCACTACGTCAGGGTGTCCCAAACTATATATATATATATGTGATTTAGTGAGCACTTGAAACATAGCTAGTTATTAGAACATCCACTGCGTCAGGGTGTCCCAAACTATATATATATATGTGATTTAGTGAGCACTTGAAACATAGCTAGTTATTAGAACATCCACTACGTCAGGGTGTCCCAAACTATATATATATATGTGATTTAGTGAGCACTTGAAACATAGCTAGTTATTAGAACATCCACTAGGTCAGGGTGTCCCAAACTATATATATATATGTGATTTAGTGAGCACTTGAAACATAGCTAGTTATTAGAACATCCACTACGTCAGGGTGTCCCAAACTATATATATATATGTGATTTAGTGAGCACTTGAAACATAGCTAGTTATTAGAACATCCACTACGTCAGGGTGTCCCAAACTATATATATATATATGTGATTTAGTGAGCACTTGAAACATAGCTAGTTATTAGAACATCCACTGCGTCAGGGTGTCCCAAACTATATATATATATGTGATTTAGTGAGCACTTGAAACATAGCTAGTTATTAGAACATCCACTACGTCAGGGTGTCCCAAACTATATATATATATGTGATTTAGTGAGCACTTGAAACATAGCTAGTTATTAGAACATCCACTGCGTCAGGGTGTCCCAAACTATATATATATATGTGATTTAGTGAGCACTTGAAACATAGCTAGTTATTAGAACATCCACTACGTCAGGGTGTCCCAAACTATATATATATATATATGTGATTTAGTGAGCACTTGAAACATAGCTAGTTATTAGAACATCCACTGCGTCAGGGTGTCCCAAACTATATATATATATATATGTGATTTAGTGAGCACTTGAAACATAGCTAGTTATTAGAACATCCACTACGTCAGGGTGTCCCAAACTATATATATATATGTGATTTAGTGAGCACTTGAAACATAGCTAGTTATTAGAACATCCACTGCGTCAGGGTGTCCCAAACTATATATATATATGTGATTTAGTGAGCACTTGAAACATAGCTAGTTATTAGAACATCCACTACGTCAGGGTGTCCCAAACTATATATATATATGTGATTTAGTGAGCACTTGAAACATAGCTAGTTATTAGAACATCCACTAGGTCAGGGTGTCCCAAACTATATATATATATGTGATTTAGTGAGCACTTGAAACATAGCTAGTTATTAGAACATCCACTAGGTCAGCGTTTTATACTTTCCTTCGCAACCTACCAACGGCAGATGGGGGAATGAGGGGGGGGGGGAGAGAGAAACCATTCCATGTTTATTTACATTATTAAAAGCAGCTACTCTGCCACCAACCGGACAAACCATTGTTGAGTGGACATCGCGTTCGGGTACCACTCGTATAGTGTGCGTAGTATGTTCAATTCCTTGGCTAAGTTAATCATAATAATCACAGCGCCCTGGCCAGAGCTACACCGGATCACAGTGCCCTGACCAGCGCTACATCCACGTACCTAGACCATACGGCATCCAGGTCCACCGCACCTTCGGCTTCCCTGTCAGTACTGGAGCACCCACCCACTTCACCAGTACCTGATACGTCAACGAGTCCGGTCACTGCCCGCGCTTGACCAGCGCTACACCGGATCACAGTGCCCTGACCAGCGCTACATCCACGCACCTAGACCATACGGCATCCAGGTCCACCGCACCTTCGGCTTCCCTGTCAGTACTGGAGCACCCACCCACTTCACCAGTACCTGATACGTCAACGAGTCCGGTCACTGGCCGCGCTTGACCAGCGCTACACCGGATCACAGTGCCCTGACCAGCGCTACATCCACGCACCTAGACCATACGGCATCCAGGTCCACCGCACCTTCGGCTTCCCTGTCAGTACTGGAGCACCCACCCACTTCACCAGTACCTGATACGTCAACGAGTCCGGTCACTGCCCGCGCTTGACCAGCGCTACACCGGATCATAGTGCCCTGACCAGCGCTACATCCACGCACCTAGACCATACGGCATCCAGGTCCACCGCACCTTCGGCTTCCCTGTCAGTACTGGAGCACCCACCCACTTCACCAGTACCTGATACGTCAACGAGTCCGGTCACTGGCCGCGCTTGACCAGCGCTACACCGGATCACAGTGCCCTGACCAGCGTTACATCCACGCACCTAGACCATACGGCATCCAGGTCCACCGCACCTTCGGCTTCCCTGTCAGTACTGGAGCACCCACCCACTTCACCAGTACCTGATACGTCAACGAGTCCGGTCACTGGCCGCGCTTGACCAGCGCTACACCGGATCACAGTGCCCTGACCAGCGCTACATCCACGCTCCTAGACCATACGGCATCCAGGTCCACCGCACCTTCGGCTTCCCTGTCAGTACTGGAGCACCCACCCACTTCACCAGTACCTGATACGTCAACGAGTCCGGTCACTGCCCGCGCTTGACCAGCGCTACACCGGATCACAGTGCCCTGACCAGCGCTACATCCACGCACCTAGACCATACGGCATCCAGGTCCACCGCACCTTCGGCTTCCCTGTCAGTACTGGAGCACCCACCCACTTCACCAGTACCTGATACGTCAACGAGTCCGGTCACTGGCCGCGCTTGACCAGCGCTACACCGGATCACAGTGCCCTGACCAGCGCTACATCCACGCACCTAGACCATACGGCATCCAGGTCCACCGCACCTTCGGCTTCCCTGTCAGTACAGGAGCACCCACCCACTTCACCAGTACCTGATACGTCAACGAGTCCGGTCACTGCCCGCGCTTGACCAACACTTCACCGCCTGCATCCGGAGTCTTCACCATCGGTCCTCAAGTCATCTCACATACGGCAACCTGACTCAAATAAAACACTGTACATCATTTCGTGCCTCCTCACCAGATCCCCAAATATGTAATGGTACGCCGGTGTCAAGTACTACATGGTACACGGTACCTAGGCCGTTATAGAACATACTAGAATCTTCAGCATTACGCATTATGTTTGTAACCACAGCAACTAGAATGTTCGGGAACGTTCTTAGGTGTAACTTGAATCATATTTTTTTAAACTTTATTTATTATTCATTAACGCCCTATTGGAAATTTACAGAGGAAATTGACAATTCATGTATGTAAGTGTAATACATGGATAATAGTATATGCATACAATTATTCATGTTTGTTGCAAACCAGTGAGACTGAAAATAAGAAAATAATTTACGCGTGAGGTTTTTAAAAAATAAATCAATATATTGATATGTATTATAAAAAAGAGGTACTTATACAAAAAAGAAGAAAAATAATGTCTGTTGTATCAATAGAAAAAAAACTAATAAGTAATGCCAAAATATCAACGCTGTAATAAGGATAACAATTATTTTACAAGCAATAATTGTTCGCCTGAAACACTCATCCACATTGAAAAATCTCCTGATAAAAGATACATGACGCCAATGGGACTCTAACCCGTGTCCCTTCGACTTCCAGTCGACAGCTCTGACCACTGAGCTATGGCGGCTTATCTCTTACCCGCGAAATAATTCAATATATACTAGTGTTTCATTCAACAATTACTGCTTGTTACATTTTTTCACCTGAAAACAACCAACTTTATTTTGAAATATTTTAAAATTTGTTTTCAGGTGAAAAAATGTAACAAGCAGTAATTGTTGAATGAAACACTAGTATATATTGAATTATTTCGCGGATAAGAGATAAGCCGCCATAGCTCAGTGGTCAGAGCTGTCGACCGGAAATCAAAGGGACACGGGTTCGAGTCCCGTTGGCGTCATGTATCTTTTATCAGGAGATTTTTCAATGTGGATGAGTGTTTCAGGCGAACAATTATTGCTTGTAAAATAATTGTTACCCTTTGTGCTATGCATAAAAAATCTTGTCTTAAACATTAGTTTACCAAAAAATAATAACTGTAATAAGGAAGTTGAGTCCATTTTTTTTATTTTTTTATCAATGTTCGCATTCAAACTTAAATACGAGTTTTTTTTTTTTTCAAGTTTGTTTTCATAGTTAAATTAATTCTCAAAGTTTGAATTATATTAAGCCCGCCAAAACGAGCGGAATTCGAGTGGTAAGAGGCGGGTGTGGGTGTGACGTCATTCAAACTGTAAGAACCACGTCGCCTAAACATTTTGTATGGAAAAAAAAAATTCTTCAATAAGGAATTCCAGTATTTTTTTTAACAATGCTAACCGTCTATTAGAATTGATGTTATTAAAAAAAAAAAAAGAAAATTGATTAAGATTTCATAGTTATATTAATATTTTAAGTCAGAATGTTTGCTTTTCCCGCCCGGTACGGTATTGCCGTCGCTATTTATTGACTTGCCCCGCGCCAATTCAGGACCGCCGCGCAGAAAAGTAAAGACCGAAAGTAAAATAACGGTTTACAGCCCAGTTCACTGTGAGACTTTTCTGGGCGGCGCGGCGGCCTGATGTAATGTGACATGTGTAATAATAAAAACTTTTATGCGATGCAATAAACAACA
>JAIUSX010000306.1:0-14909 GCA_026573805.1 Hesperophylax magnus | reverse complement strand
ATATAAAATTATGAAGATTTTGAAAACATGAATAATGAAAAGTAATTTTACATAATAAATATGTAGGTGTGCTATTGTAAAAATATTGTAATATAAAGTGTTAAATACATGTAAAAGTATATGTTTGTATACCTACCTGTATTTATATGAAAAACTATTTCAATACAAGTTTTATAAAATATATATCTTTGCGCTACATAACAACTAGTAAAGCTATATTTTTCTGTTTTAGATGGAGAAGATGCCGAGGTTTACCGTAATCGGAAAGGGATATTCTCCATGAATGTCCAAGCTATTTGCGACGCAGACCTCATCATCAGAGACATCGTTGCCCGCTGGCCTGGATCCAGCCACGACCAAACTATTTTTAACAATTCGCTGATTAAAGCAAAGTTTGAGGCTGGACATTTTAATGGCAGCATTTTGTTAGGGGACAGTGGGTATCAAAGCCAACATTATTTGTTCACACCATTACCACAGACCAACACCCCAGCCGAAAACCTATATAACGAATCACAAATTCGCAGCAGGAATGTTGTTGAAAGGTGTTTTGGTGTTCTGAAGAGCAGATTCCCTGTTCTGCGAAGACGTATTACGTTATCTATGGAGCGCACCACAGCAATTATTGTGGCATGCGCAGTGTTGCATAATATAGCAGTAAAAATGAATGATGCACCCTTTGTGGTAGAGGAAGTACAAGAAGTTGCTGTGGAATATGATGAAGAGCTAAATGATGAAAACCCAGGTACTAATGCAAGAAGAAACCTCATTCTTGGTTATTTCACCCACCTTTTAGACAATCGAGCCCGTCGCTAACAAAGTTTTCATACATTTTTCTTACTTAAACATTTATAATTTTTTAATATCTTCTCCTGTTTCCTTTTAATTGTAATAATACTACTATTGTAAATAAATCCTTACCTTTATGCACATACATTTTTAATTACTACTACTATTACATATTGGCACATAATTCTGTACTTTAATTTATAAATTTGAGTAGTAAACTATAAGGCAGGTTTGTGTAGGTGATGTGATAGTGTGAGTGGATGATCAAATGTTTTGTCAACACCTCACTAGGAAACCTTTATTAATAGTTTCATATTACGATAACTTTCTATTCTACTAGATGCTAAAAACATATCATTTTTATGAGCCTTGCGAGCCGAAGACCAGTAATAATACCTACATTATAGGTATATATGTGGGACATATTAATTTATAAAATATAATACAGTTACAGAAGGAAGCAAATAAATAGCCAAATATTGGTAAAAACCTTTAAAATTTATTTAACTCTAAATTTGGTCTTCAATAATTTAATTTTAATCTTTCTTTTGCCTTTCACGTTCCCGAAAAGCCCATTCTTTTTCCTTTTCCTTCCTTTCCCGTTCCCTAAATGCCCATTCCTTTTCAATTTCTTTTCTTTCACGTTCCCTGAACGCCCATTCCTTTTTCTTTTCCTCAAATTCCTCGATTAAAATTTTTTTTTGTATGAACATAATATCCTTCCGGATATCTACCACTTTCTTTGCCCCTTTCCGTAAGGCTGGGTGGCTTGCGGTACGGAGTTGCGGGACACTCCACCTGTCCCACTGCTGCGGCTCAGGAGGAGCAGCCACCTTGTTTGATGAGCAGGAAGGAATGGGCTCATCGGTGTTCAGCTCTTCTATGATGATTTCAGGTTCTGCATGGGCTTCTACGGCTTTGGAGGTGCTCGGCTCACACGGATCGTCCGGGTCCAGGAAGATTATCTGCCGGATTGGCTGTGACACGATTCTGCACGGTGTCGCCGGCACCTCCTCAATTGACACCTCCATTGCAGAAATTTGGTTATCTGAAATAAATGATAAAATGATATGAAACATCATAGATACTTGGTACTTAAATATGTGTAGATATTCCTACACTATATTCTTCTTACACTACTCTCTCTGTTCATTCGCTCTACATGCACAAACCACCTGAGGGTCCCTTTCTTAATTTTATTCATTACGCTTACATCAGCCTTGCATTCTTTGCGGATCTCCACATTTCTCACACGATCATACATGGTTTTACCACAGATATGCCTCTGAGATCTCATTTCAACAATTTTCAGTCTGCGTTCATCCTTCTTCTGCCACACATAATATGATTTGCAAAGATGTAACATTATAATACAGCGACTGCATCTTGTAAGATGATTTATCATTATTAGGTCCTACCTTTATGAAATAAATAATTATTATACATAAAAGTGATAGTGGTTTGAGCCAGAAGTCTGAATTTTATTAAAACAATATCGACTTACCAATGGTTCCAGCATCACTGTCGATGCTATTCATGTTTCCCTGGACGCTTAAGGTGATTAGGTCCTTAACTTTCAGCTCCATCGTGTCCAGGGGAACTGCTTTGCTGGGCCCTCCACCTGTGCTATAGTGCTCAGTCCTGATCAGCGCACTCTTTTTTCGGACAGACCTCTTGAATCCCTCGTACTTTATTTTTAAAGTCTTTGATGAACGAAAGCACGAGGACGACAAAGAGTTGAACTCCTTTTCAATTCGAAGCCAGGCGGCATCCTTCTCTCTCCACAGCGCAGTGTCACTTTGTTTATTTTCTATAATGTCTTTGTATTTGTGAATCAAGTTCACGAGACTTTCACATTCTTCCCTGCTAAAATTGATGCTACGCACCCGTTTTTCCATAATTGAATTATACTAAAATACAAAAAAACTAACAAAATAACACAAATACACGAAATATTGTTTTTATGAACAAAACTTATTATAACCTTAAACCTATGTGACCAATTATTATCTATATTAACAGCAAAAAACACTACTAGAATTTAAAAAAGAAACGTATTAACTATTTAAAACAGGAGACGAATAAAATAAACTATGTAAATAACGAATTAAAAAGTAAAAACAGTTAAACAATTATATCTCGGGCGCTTGGCGGAAGAATGTGGGTGACAGCGACGTAAACAACATTCCGGTGTTTTGAAAATATGCATAGACAAGCGGCGGGGCGATAGAGCGGCGTGAACGCAGACGGGATAAATGCAGCGTTGCCACACGAAGTATCGAATATTTGTCGGGTAGGTGCTTGCAAGATGTTTGTAGGTCGTGGGAAGTTTGTTGTTTACTTGTCATTTTAATCATTCGATTATCTTAATCAGACAAGTTGTTACTCGGAGTTTACTTGGACGTTAGTGAAATACCCCCTTACACACATTTATTAGTTGCTTAGAACTATAAAGCATGATCATAAAATACAGCACGCCAAATGAATTCCATCAGCGTTAGCGGTTGAGTTGTCTTTTCTATCGTAAACATCTTAAATAATCACTATTTGTGTGGGGTTACCAGTCAATTTTCTTTTTTCTATTTATAAACATCTAACATCCACAGTAATAATCTATATATATTTACTTATTTTTGTGTAGTAAGTGGACTGAGTCGCAAAATTACTGACGTTTGTTCTCTCACTAGCACACTCTTACTGAGATGTCTAAATTATTAATGGTGTGTTAATGGATTACTGTACTGGAGAAGAAAAAATATGGTTGTAATGTACTTTTTTATTTTGTTCATTATCTCCACCCAGAAGGCCACAAGAAAATATTTTCCCTCAGGGCCTATATCATCTTTGAGAATGCTGTGTGGTGGGTCTTTTTAGGGAATGGAAGGAAAGGAAGTTGTGGAAAGGAATATGGGGATCAACGTGTCTCTCTCTGATCACTGCGGTGCAAAAAGATGGGTCGAGAGAGTCTGGTTCGGTTCCCGATTCGGCCCGCCACGCATTAGGTGGGCAAATGTATCCGCTGTAAAGACCTAGATAAACCTCACCCCACGAACCCGGACACCCCTGCTAAGTCACCAAACGTAGCCATCCACTTGGGGTGACATATGGCGGGGGTGTTGGTTATCCTATAAATGCTTCCCGGGGCGGCGTTATCCGCCTCCCAAATTGAGAACTGTGCTTAGACAGAATTGCCAGGGAAATGTGAAGGTAGACTAAGTGCAAAGAACCATGTTTGATCTATTATGAATGAATTAATGATAATAATAAGATAAGATTACAAGATTTAAAGGGTCACTTGGATTGTTTGGAAACCTAAAGAAGATGGATGTGGGAGTCACGTAAATACATTAAAAGGTCAAATATACGAGAAGAGAATTATATACGAGACGATGCATACATGTTGCCATGACAATGTTGAGTGGCGTTCGATCGACTCTGCCTACCCCTGCGGAGAAAGTACATGATGTTTATTTAGTTGATAGGGTTATATTACAGTACATATCGATGATTTGAGAAAGTCAACCATTTTACATTTCCAGACTCAAAAGGATATTTTCTTCAATAATTGCAAATTCGCTTTGTGGCGCCATTTTACATATTTTAAATAATATAAATAACTTGTAAACATCACTATTTAATCAAAATAATCGAACATCAATGGTTTCTTCGTCAGGACAAACGTATAATCGTATAACAAGACTATCAGAATCACCTTCCGAAGTTAGCACACTTTACACCGGATATACAAAATAAAAACTAAATTATTTTAAAATATGTAATTATTGTATTTAAGTACTTATCAAAAACTTTCATAAATTAGCACATTTATGTAGATATACATCATAAACTTTGATGAAAAAAAAACTAAATTTACTTTAAAATTATCAGCTTTTCATACCTTGCAGTAGATTAGTCAATGTTACACAAATTGAGATCAATAACGTTGATGGTACGAAATTAATAGATAATATAATATTAAACAAAAAAAATATAAGAAAAGTTTATTAGATCTTAGTTTACGATGTGAAGAGTGGAGAGAAGTGGAGGAAAATATATTTTTTAAATATACATATTTCAAATTTAGTAATTGAAAATATTGAAAACACTATGCAACCAGAATTTAATACTTATAATAAAATTTAAAAAATATGTTTTAAATTACTAGGATAAGGATGATATTTTATACAAATCGGGGGTCTATAAATTTATTTATAACGAATGATTACTTTTTTATACAGGCAAGACTTCTAGAAATTTTTAACACTACAGTTAAAGAGCAACTAAGGTGTTTGAACAGTAATTATTATTCTAAATTTGCCATCAGATTTTGGAAACTAGTCATACTTTTGGTATAAATAAATAGTTTAAATTTTATATACAAATAAAATGGGATTACAATTAGATAACTTTGAAATTTTTAAAATTAGAAAAAGTTTAAATAATCTATGAAATAATATTAATAATAAAATACATTTTTTATAACCATCTCTATCAATTTAGGTATTATTTTCGCAATAATACCTAAACTGATAAAATTTTATTTTTATTTATTTATTTTATGTTCTTTAGACATCTTAGTTATTATTCGATCCTCTCTCGTTAATTTATAAAAAAAATTAAATACATAAGTTTTTAATTTAATATTAATCAAATTTACTAATATAATTATTAAGTATCGCAACTATATTGGTTTTTATTATTGTTACAGCTGTTTCGGATTTCAAGGCCATTTTAAAACTTTCGTTGAAAGCCGAAACAGCTGTAACAATAATAAAAAACAAAATACTTGCAGAACTTAATAGTAATATTATTAAATTTGATTTATGTTAAATTTTAAAAAATTAAATGGAGTTCTACGAATTAAACACAAAAACAATTAAAAATATAAATAAGTAATTGTGTTATATTTTTAATATATTGTATTTGGACATATATAACTCTGTACCTTTTTAAAATACCATAAAAAGTGCAATAATATGTGTATAGGTACTGATTTATTAATTTTCATTATACTTTTGATTAAGATTTGTTTTTTTTTAAATCATTGGTTTTTAAACATGACGATTATTTTGATTTAATAGTTGCGGACAAAGTTATTTATTTAATTTAAAATATTATTTTTACTTCTTTATCGGCATTAAACCATGTTACTATTCCTTTTTCTTCTTGAGCCAACGTTTCAGACAATAGTGCATAGTCCAGCCCTGATGATGCAACACGGCGTAATACCACAAAAGTCAAACAACCCAATTCAAGAAACTATCTAAAGTTTGTAAATCCAGTGGGTGAATTTCCACGAAGTGTTTACTATTGCCTTACGGTTAACTTCGCTGTTGGTAACTACATCAGACGGTTCGACTACACTTATTAAATATGTAGTTATCTGTTACCTCAACCTGCATCGAGACTTAACTTGTCAATCCAGTTTGCTTTTGAGATAGGTTCAGTTTGGCCCATATAACGGCACTCCTGCAACCAACCCGGATAATGCGGCAAAGGCCGTAATAGTATGTCGATAAGCGACGATTTGGAGCTTTTGACTTCAACACTGGTATCTGTATATGAAGGTAATACTATGCACGTTTAATGTTATGTAATAAGATGATATTAATTTTGCTGGTTAACTCTTTAAATTGTTTCAAAGCTTCCTGGTCTTGGTGACTTCTATGCGCTTGCTTATAGTATGTCTAGCTTTTCCCGACTTTATTTCTTATTGATTTGATAAATATAATTTAACTAGCAGTTATTCTCAGGGATAGACATATACCATGGCGGACTTTTCTGTAGGCCTTTTTAAGCTATATAATTTCGTGGTATATTATTTTGATGCATCTCATACGGTTTAGCCAGCGTTAGCAATGTAAGCACCCGAAAATATTTTATTTACGAGTCGATTACAAAAGATCGACTTTTCTCTACTTTCTATAAATATAATATGCATGCATTAATTTTATAAACCTCCGGGAAATTCTCTAAGTGAGAGTTAAAACCCTATAAAAATCGTTGAAAATAGTGATGTAAATTAAGGTGTTAACTGAAATAGTTGTGTTGACCTCAAAATTTCGTTTCAAGAGTTCGAGAGTTTTTGTTGCTTTTGCCATCCGATTTTTAGCTTTCGAAAAATAGAATCTAACTAATTAGTCTTTTTATTCCTACGACAAATTGTAGCATTTCCAATACAGATCTGTTTCTATGCATGAACCAAATCACTTGCCGAGGGAAGAGCTTGCTAAGAACAGGAAGATAATGGTGAATAAAGTGCCTGGCCTTGAAGAAATTAGATTTTGCTTCAGTTGATTTGACTAACAATTCCTTTGGTACATTTTAAACAATTGCTTTTGGTACAATGAAGTCTTTTGTTCACTTTGAAATTTATTTATTTTTTGATTGTCTTTAATTAGATTTTTTTAATATTCTTATTTCTCCTTATAAAGCATGCATTTTAAAATTTAATTCATCTAAATTTTATAGGGATGGGTGGTTTTACATTATTCATAGAATTTGAAGAATTAATCAAATTTCAAAGTAAATATTCAAGTTCTGTGAAAGTCCTATTCAAGTTCTGTTGTCATCCAAGTACTGTGTAACCACCGGCCAACAATGAAATAATAACAGGACTTGTATTTGAACTTTGATTTTGATGAATTGTTCAAATTCTGTGAAACAACCCGTCTTAATAATATTCTAAATATTGTTTTGATTATGAATGGTGTCTCTGAACAAACCAATACTGCGGATATTTTACGCTCTGGAACGAGGAGCTATTACCTATAGAAATAGTGAGTGTGTTATTTTGAGTTTTCATTGTGTACGTGGGTTTTGAACCAGCGATCTTTGGGATCAAAGCCAATAAACTTACCGATCTGCAATGGAGGAAGTCAGATGTTCAGAGTCTTAACAATTTTGCACGATTCTGTTGTCGTTCAGATACCTGATATTATATTATATATGCACATACATAATATTCCGATTTAACAATGAACTCGGTATGTAAATATTTCTGAAAACATCTTCCTTATTTGATTGGTATGCTAGATCGAGGTTCAGTTAGGTGTGTCACATAATAACTGGTTTTCCAACATAACTGGATGTTTTGACCTATGACATTGTTAAGTTTGACATTTTAACTACGGTCACCAAGCTTCGAAAGGCTTTTAGTGCTACAAATATAAAAGGCATCAAATCATTTTTTAAAATTAATATTTTTATTTTTTATTGATACGTTAGAATAATTGTTTTATAAAATATGATTTGGTAATGTGAGGCCCCCATTTTACAATTTTATTTGACAAATTATGTAGAGAGATAAAAATGTACTCTATTGAAATTATGTTAATCTTACAAATTTAAATGAAATATAAAAAATAAAATAAAATTAATCAAGTAAAATAAAATAAAGTAACTTAAAAAAATTAAGTACTTTAAAAAAATAAATTAATTGAGGCAGTTATAAAAACTTAAATTTAATTATTATTAGTCCTGTGAACAGTAAACGAACAAAAATAATGTTTCTAATTTTCTCTTATTTAATAAATCAATAGTTTTTTTTCTGAAATCATAAGATTTGTAAGTAGGTACTTAAATACCTACCTACTTAATTATAAATAGTTTAAAAAAAATCTAATAAGGAATTATACAGTTTGTCTGAAGAAACGTTACTACCTCAATCACATATATTTTTTCAAATCTTCTTCTGGCAGTTAGGTTTAGGTGTCATAATATTGAAAAGCTCAGTCAAAGTTAGCCATCTGGTCTAAGTAAGGATTGCTAGAATAATAAAAGCAAGCAACAAATCTTAAATTACAACGTGGAAATAAATTTGCAGACAGATGAACGCCAAACAATCGTGGTAAAACAAGACTTTGCTAATCTCAGTAAATTATCTCATTAGATTGATAGATATGTCCTAGACATGTGTCAGTAATTAAAATATCAGTATCCACAATAAATATATCTTTTCGAATTAAAAATTCCAATCCTTTATATTGGGAAGATACCCTTTTCCCCCTTAAAAATAGCACAAAATCAGAAAGCTTCACAAAAGTGAATTATCACCTTATAAGTGCTATTAAATTGCCCATGAAGGTAATGGCAGCCTATCTTCGACAATCTGGGTGTGGCCGCAATAGAAACAGAGGGTATAGCTGAAGTAAGATCGCAGAAGAGTTAATTAAAAGTGAAAACTAATGAGTCAGAGCACGGAGCCTCTGTTGCTGATGTTTGAAGTTTAATTGCTGGTTAGGTATCGGCATTCTTCAATGGAGTATTTCACAAACCATAGATACCGTTAAAAAAATATGGAAGATTTAAAGTTATTTTTTTCTAATTATTAGTAATCTTCGCAAAAACGTACATTCCTAATCGGTTCGAACTGGCTACAACGTCATTGTGATGTTGAAAACCCTACTGGTTGGTATGCTGCTTTTACCGACGTTGGTCGGCGTGAAGTCAACAACTCTTTTTACATCAATTCTTTAGCTTTCTCAATGTTTCGTTTATTATTTTTCCTTCTACATACAAAAAGTTAGACTGACAGAATTGTATTTTTACTATGCCTAAGTACCTATCTTTTCAACAATCTATCATTTTCCTGTTGGTTCTGTATTATCGTTCAATTTGAATGGTTAAGAAATGATTATGAGCTGTGATGAAGTTGTTTGATTGATTGGCTTTTTACTATTTTCTATATTGCTGTTTTGTGTTGCCAAAATAATTTTCAAACAAATTACATACAACACATACAATTACATACAAGGATATAACACAAGCACGTGCAATGAAATCAGACTTCATGGAGAACAAAATAGTATTGCTGATTTATTAAAATCTTGGTAAAATGGTGATAGCAGGCTATTTCCTAATAAACTATTAGTACTTTCGTATTATATCGAAACACGTGTTCTTGCAGCTGCGTTTATCCTGTTATTATATAATGATTTGTCATGTGAAAATATTAGAATTTTTATGAACACGTGTACAAACATCGCCAAAACACATTTGTGTTTTAATGATTATTAGGAAAGCATTCAACTTTCAACTCAAGGCCTGCAGTCCCCTTTTTAACAGGAATACTTATAATTTGAAAAGATTTTTAATAAATTAGCAATATTTTATATCAGTACGTTTTCTCCGTGTACAGAAAAAACAAAGTCAAAACGCAAAACAGTTTATAATTACAAATGATTTTTTTTAAATTTCTTTTATAAAAAATATACTAATCAATAAATTCAAAGTATTAAGTATCTTGTAAGAACCAATTAGTAATTTGTAAAGTTAATTGTAGAAATAGTAAATAGATTTTAAAATTATACCCTTATTTTGACGAAGAATCATCAACCAAAGAGACATTTTTATAAAATTTTCTTGCAGACTTTTTACGATGGCTAAATTCAAAACTCGAAAATCCCTTCGGGTTCGTTTTTGGCATTGACTCATTTGATATTTCATTATCAAATAACTTTCAATTTACAATACAAAAATAGCCGTTAAATGAATGTATTATAAACCACGATACTTATAAAACTGAAAAAACAAGTTTAAAATGTAGGAAAGGAGTTTTCCCGTATTTTTTATCAAATTTGGTCGCCGGCAAGAGAACGTCGCGTGACCAATATTACAGAGGTAGAACAGTTTTCGATGTGCATATATTATTGCCAAGAATGCGTGTCGTTTCGAAAAGTTAATATTGTTACTCCACTATTGAAGAACTTCTTCATTGGCGAAGCTAAACGGCCAGTTCGTTGGTGGGGGCCATTCGAAGGCGAGGAAGGAAAAAATCAGTTTGTTGTCGGTACTGAATGTGAACGCTGAAGCTCGATGGTTTCCCGTGGATTTTGCTAATTTCAACTTTATGGGTCACATAAGATTGATTATTTAGCCCAATTTCGCGATTTATTTTCCAAGTGAAAACAAAATATGGGGTAAGAAGATGAAATGACGAAACCTTTCACCCTGTTTTACGTTTTCGTTAATTGTGTTTGTTTTGGTTTTCCTGTCAACATTTAAAATTAATTATTTTGTTCAGATCTTGTTTACTTTACCAGTGAAACGAAGAATTTATTATGTGGATCATGAAAAGGTTGTCATCTTTAGTTTATAGTTTTGCACACCAGCCGTTTTGGTGTTCTTGAAAGCTCAAGAAATGGTTATGTTTTGGGATTTCTTTGGTTTTTGGGGTGAACAAAGGAATTCATTAAATTATTGAAAGTCTGTTGACAATTACATAAGTATTATATGCTAGGTGCAACCAAGAATCATTGGTAGTTTAAGTGGTAACTAAAATGGATTATTTCTACGTGGCAACGTTTTGCTTGATGTGATGATGCGAATTTGTTCGTTTGGGTATAAAAGGAATCTGAAAAGTCTTCTTATAATTCATGAAGGATTTGGGCTGATTTTTTTCTCTGGGTCGTTTCTCATTTCATTTTCAAATCAAGTTTATATGTGATTTTTCCATCTTGCTTTGCATTGTTTAATGTTGACAAGGCTTGAAAATGACGGTTTAAATTCTTCGTATAACTTATTTTATTTGTAAATCTAGGTCTTGTGTCTGGTTAATAATCGAATGAGTTCATTATAACGGCAATTTAAAATACATTAGTTAAGACTGTTGACATTTTAATTAAAATACCGGAAGTCATTGATCAAATCTGGTTTTACAGAGATTCACAGTTGAGCAATGTGTGGACTAAAGGTTGTTTTCGTCCACGCTTGTTTTTTATCTATTGGATACTAATTAGTTAATTGCATTCAACGAATTAGTAAAACCAACATTCACTGAATTAATTATATAGAAAGAGGTAATGAATATACTTAATTGGATTGACGTAAGTATACAGCTTGAGTGACTTTTGAACATTTAAGAAAAATTTGACACTACTTCACCATTCGGGACAATCGGGACCGATATATATCGTATGCATTTTATAGCCTTCTCTTCCTGGATTAAGTTCCAGAATTGCTATAATATCATATACAAGAGTTTAAAATTCAATTTTGATCAGTCCGTATTGGTTTGATTTCTAATTTTAACGAACTTCACATTTCAACGCTTCCACTAAATTTACTGTTTTTTCCTCTGAAACTTTCACTGTCCACTTTTTTATATTGACTGCACACAAACTCCCTCCCCTTCAATATCATCCTTGAAGATCATCCGTGTTGAGGGTAAATCCTTTATTATGAATAGTCACATCTTGTAAGAGAGAGGGAACACAAATGCCGATATGGCACTGAATACAGAAACGACCCGTTCTTCTGCAGAAATGTTAAACGTCCAATAAATATCACGCATTTATAAATTAGAGTTATCGTCTGAATCAAACTTTTACCGGGTTTCCTTACACGATCATATGCAAATATCCTATCAGTGACATTACCCGATTCAATCTACATAATATCCATGGAGCTCGTACCGAGGTAACCGAAGAAAGTGAAATATTTTCTTTTGTTGATGTTATCAAACACGCAAATGGACAATGTAGTAATGCATTAAAGCGGTGTTCTTTGTTATCTCTTCGGCACGATTTTATTTTTTCTCATCATAGAATTTTCCATCGGCGTTCAATGGCACAGAAACATTTCCCGAACAGCGAAAATGCTATCGGCAATGATTTAATTATTTTCAATATGGCGTATTTGAAGCATGGTTGAAATATTGTACAATGGTTTTTATTAAACTCGAACCCTATCGTTACAGTTTACTTCTTGTTGATTCTAGTTTTCCGCTTACTTTCGAGTAATGTTTAAAGCTTTTTTGCTTTTGAATTATTGCTTTTTGGACCGTTCTGTGAACTTTTAACAACTTATTGTTTGACTTGACACTTTTAATCCAACTTCATCTTACAACAGTTTCGGGAACTTATATTATCGTCATCTAAAAATTGTTTTCCGATTTGGCTTAGCAAAAGGATTTTTTTGTAGTTTCTAATTGTAAAAAATTCAGAAAATCGTGATCTAGAACAAACAAATTAGTTCCCCAAAAGCTTTTTACTATGCTGTTACGATTATTGCGAAGTTCTTATCCTGAACATATCTTATCTTATGCTGATTTTTCAATTCAAACCCTATTTTGTTAGGAAATTTTATTACTTTCAAAAATTATGAAACAACCGCGCCTATAATTATTATTTTGATCCAAATCATTTTTACCCAATCGAAGAAAAAATGCTATGTTTTTTATTGTCGGAAGTAAAGATAGTGAAACTCTTGTTGAAATTGTTTTACAGATTTTTAACTGATGGCATTAATTTGTTTAGTAAACATGTGTGTATATTTTACTGCCGTGTTTTGATTGCATTTCTTAATTGCCCGCACATCGCTATTACTAAGTATTGGTTTCAACTTGTGGCTAGTACGTTGGCCATTTCTTCATCTAGAAAACAAAAACTCATGTAGTAGGTATGCTGAATAGATTTTAAAGGGGTATGTACAAGCATATATATTAATTTGTAACACTCAATTGAACTGTAATTCTTACATTTTTTATAACAGATGACTACATGAGTCACAACTATCTGGAGTCTAAGATGATGGCACCTTTTAAATATTTATTTATTTATTTAAACGCCCATTAGGCTTTTACATACATTGTTATTAGTGTTATTACATTAACTATGTGACATTTAAAAGTTTACGTACATGTATAAATAAAATAGTTATTATATCTGTAGTACATAAATGTTTTACAAATAATACAGAATACCATTATGGAGAACAGTTTTTTTTTTTTTTTAAATATCAGGGAATGTTATGAGGGGGAGTTATTTATTTTGAGCTATGGTCTTTCAACAGGCTACAGGATGTTCCATGCAGTATCGACGACGTAGTAAATAAGCGCGACTTCTACGAATTTTGAATATCTTTGTCGAGGTTGTTGTATTTCACTGTACGGAGAAAAATGAGCATTGTTAATTTGTTGAGAATCTCTCCAAATTATTGGTAATAGGGTTAAAAACGGGATTGCAGGCCATTTCCTGATAAACAAGTAAATTCGTAATAATATCGGAACACGTGTTCATGCACCTGCGTTTGTCTTAATAACATATAATAATGAAATGCGAAAATGTCGTGTTACGGCATCGTGATAATACATTAGTATTTTACTAAAGTTTATCAGGAAACCTATAAATTTATTCGTTAAGGGCCTGAAATCCCGATTATAAACGAATTACGAATAATTTTTAAGAGATCCTTAATAAATTAGCAATATTTTTTGTCTGTAATTTTTCTCCGTGTATGTTCTCTTATTGTATAAAACCGCTTCACGTTACTTTTTCTTTACCTTTAACTTGACATCCGTTTGATTCGATTGTTTTTTGTTCTTTCCAGCCACAAACATTCACCCTACAGAGCGGCGAAGGCTCAGTCCGGACCCGTCAGGACCTCGGGGCCTCCGGCGTCGAGGACATGACTCAGCTCGCAGACCTCCACGAAGCCGCCCTTCTCTGGAATCTCAAGTTGCGCTACGAGAGGAACCTGGTCTACACCTACGCCGGCAGCATCCTCGTAGCTGTCAACCCCTACAAGATGTTCGACGACGCATACGGACTGGAAGTTGCCCAAAAATACAAAGGGAAGCTGCTCGGATCACTCCCTCCGCATTTATTTGCTGTGGGGTCGGCAGCTTACTCCCACCTCCCTGCTCCGCAAGTTGTCGTCATTTCTGGAGAAAGTGGCGCTGGAAAAACAGAGTCCACTAAACTGGTCGTGCAATATTTAGCTGCCGTAGCACCTCCAGCGAGGGGACAACCTTTAGTGCCAGAACAGATTTTGGAAGCTGCACCTTTGCTGGAAGCTTTCGGAAACGCAAGAACAGCCAGGAATGACAACAGTTCAAGATTCGGAAAGTATTTAGAAGTGTTTTTCAAGAGTGGCGCCATTGTTGGTGCAAAAGTGACTCAGTATTTATTGGAGAAATCGAGGATTGTGACTCAGGCTCCCGGTGAAAGGAACTACCACGTGTTCTATGAGATGTTGGCAGGTCTGTCAGAGAAAGAGAGACAGAAGTATGGGCTAGTGGATGCGGATAAGTACTTCTACTTGAACCAGGGCGGTGGGGATTGTGGGGTGGGAAGGGGTGCGGGGGGCTCGGACTGGGCTTCCCTGCTGGGGGCTATGCA
>JAIUSX010000305.1:0-196676 GCA_026573805.1 Hesperophylax magnus | reverse complement strand
ACTTTGGAAGCAGTTTTCTCACAATCTATGGTACCAAATGGGCTGAAATTTTGGAAAAGTGGTAAGAATCGTGGTACAAATCGAATTCAGTCACAAAATCGCAATTAAGTTTAATTCTTAGAAAAATCACGTTTTTTCATGGCTCATTTCAGACTTGTATTCGAACTTTGGAAGCAGTTTTCTCACAATCTATGGTACCAAATGGGCCGAAATTTTGGAAAAGTGGTAAGAATCGTGGTACAAATCGAATTCAGTCACAAAATCTCCATCAAGTTGTATTTTTAAAAAAATCATGATTTTTATGGACGCTGATTTCAGACTTGGGTTCGATATTTGGAAGCAGTTTTCTCAAAATCTATGGTACTAAATGGGTTGAAATTTTGGAAATGTGGTAAGAATCGTGGTACAAATCGAAATCAGTCACAAAATCTCCATCAAGTTGTATTTTTTAAAAAATCATGATTTTTATGGACGCTGATTTCAGACTTGGGTTCGATATTTGGAAGCAGTTTTCTCAAAATCTATGGTACTAAATGGGTTGAAATTTTGGAAATGTGGAAAGAATCGTGGTACAAATCGAAATCAGTCACAAAATCTCCATAAAGTCTGATTCTTAGAAAAATCATGTTTTTTATTAAGGCTCATTTCAGACTTGGGTTGGAACTTTGGAAGCAGTTTTCTCAAAATCCATGGTGCCAAATGGGCTGAAATTTTGGAAAAGTGGTAAGAATCGTGGTACAAATCGAAATCAGTCACAAAATCTCCATAAAGTCTGATTCTTAGAAAAATCATGTTTTTTATTAAGGCTCATTTCAGACTTGGGTTCGAACTTTGGAAGCAGTTTTCTCAAAATCTATGGTACCAAATGGGCCGAAATTTTGGAAAAGTGGTAAGAATCGTGGTACAAATCGAATTCAGTCACAAAATCTCCATCAAGTTGTATTTTTTAAAAAATCATGATTTTTATGGACGCTGATTTCAGACTTGGGTTCGATATTTGGAAGCAGTTTTCTCAAAATCTATGGTACTAAATGGGTTGAAATTTTGGAAATGTGGTAAGAATCGTGGTACAAATCGAAATCAGTCACAAAATCTCCATAAAGTCTGATTCTTAGAAAAATCATGTTTTTTATTAAGGCTCATTTCAGACTTGGGTTCGAACTTTGGAAGCAGTTTTCTCAAAATCCATGGTGCCAAATGGGCTGAAATTTTGGAAAAGTGGTAAGAATCGTGGTACAAATCGAATTCAGTTTCAAAATCGCAATTAAGTTGTATTTTTAAAAAAATCATGATTTTTATGTACGCTAATTTCAGACTTGGGTTCGAACTTTGGGAGCAGTTTTCTCAAAATCTATGGAACCAAATGGGCTGAAATTTTGGAAAAGTGGTAAGAATCGTGGTTCAAATCGAAATCAGTCACAAAATCTCCATAAAGTTTAATTCTTAGAAAAATCATGTTTTTTCATGGCTCATTTCAGACTTGGGTTCGAACTTTGGAAGCAGTTTTCTCACAATCTATGGTACCAAATGGGCTGAAATTTTGGAAAAGTGGTAAGAATCGTGGTACAAATCGAATTCAGTCACAAAATCGCAATTAAGTTTAATTCTTAGAAAAATCACGTTTTTTCATGGCTCATTTCAGACTTGTGTTCGAACTTTGGAAGCAGTTTTCTCACAATCTATGGTACCAAATGGGCTGAAATTTTGGAAAAAAGGTAAGAATCGTGGTCCAAATCGAATTCAGTCACAAAATCTCCATAAAGTTTGATTCTTAGAAAAATCATGTTTTTTATTAAGGCTCATTTCAGACTTGGGTTCGAACTTTGGAAGCAGTTTTTTCAGGCTCTATGGTACCAAATGGGCTGAAATTTTGAAAAAGTGGAAAGATTTGTGGTACAAATCGAATTCAGTCACAAAATCGAGATTAAGTTGTATTTTTAAAAAAATCATGATTTTTATGTACGCTAATTTCAGACTTGGGTTCGAACTTTGGAAGCAGTTTTCTCACAATCTATGGTACCAAATGGGCTGAAATTTTGGAAAAGTGGTAAGAATCGTGGTTCAAATCGAAATCAGTCACAAAATCTCCATAAAGTTTAATTCTTATTAAAATCATGTTTTTTCATGGCTCATTTCAGACTTGGGTTCGAACTTTGGGAGCAGTTTTCTCAAAATCTATAGAACCAAATGGGCTGAAATTTTGGAAAAGTGGTAAGAATCGTGGTACAAATCGAAATCAGTCACAAAATCTCCATAAAGTTTAATTCTTAGAAAAATCTTGTTTTTTCATGGCTCATTTCAGACTTGGGTTCGAACTTTGGGAGCAGTTTTCTCAAAATCTATAGAACGAAATGGGCCGAAATTTTGGAAAAGTGGTGAGAATCGTGGTACAAATCGAATTCAGTCACAAAATCGAGATTAAGTTGTATTTTTAAAACAATCATGATTTTTATGTACGCTAATTTCAGACTTGGGTTCGAACTTTGGAAGCAGTTTTCTCAAAATCTATGGTACCAAATGGGCCGAAATTTTGGAAAAGTGGTAAGAATCGTGGTACAAATCGAATTCAGTCACAAAATCTCCATCAAGTTGTATTTTTTAAAAAATCATGATTTTTATGGACGCTGATTTCAGACTTGGGTTCGATATTTGGAAGCAGTTTTCTCAAAATCTATGGTACTAAATGGGTTGAAATTTTGGAAATGTGGTAAGAATCGTGGTACAAATCGAAATCAGTCACAAAATCTCCATAAAGTCTGATTCTTAGAAAAATCATGTTTTTTATTAAGGCTCATTTCAGACTTGGGTTCGAACTTTGGAAGCAGTTTTCTCAAAATCCATGGTGCCAAATGGGCTGAAATTTTGGAAAAGTGGTAAGAATCGTGGTACAAATCGAATTCAGTTTCAAAATCGCAATTAAGTTGTATTTTTAAAAAAATCATGATTTTTATGTACGCTAATTTCAGACTTGGGTTCGAACTTTGGGAGCAGTTTTCTCAAAATCTATGGAACCAAATGGGCTGAAATTTTGGAAAAGTGGTAAGAATCGTGGTTCAAATCGAAATCAGTCACAAAATCTCCATAAAGTTTGATTCTTAGAAAAATCATGTTTTTTATAAAGGCTCATTTCAGACTTGGGTTCGAACTTTGGAAGCAGTTTTTTCAGGCTCTATGCTACCAAATGGGCTGAAATTTTGGAAAAGTGGAAAGAATCGTGGTACAAATCGAATTCAGTCACAAAATCGAGATTAAGTTGTATTTTTAAAAAAATCATGATTTTTATGTACGCTAATTTCAGACTTGGGTTCGAACTTTGGAAGCAGTTTTCTCAAAATCTATGGTACCAAATGGGCCGAAATTTTGGAAAAGTGGTAAGAATCGTGGTACAAATCGAATTCAGTCACAAAATCTCCATCAAGTTGTATTTTTTAAAAAATCATGATTTTTATGGACGCTGATTTCAGACTTGGGTTCGATATTTGGAAGCAGTTTTCTCAAAATCTATGGTACTAAATGGGTTGAAATTTTGGAAATGTGGTAAGAATCGTGGTACAAATCGAAATCAGTCACAAAATCTCCATAAAGTCTGATTCTTAGAAAAATCATGTTTTTTATTAAGGCTCATTTCAGACTTGGGTTCGAACTTTGGAAGCAGTTTTCTCAAAATCCATGGTGCCAAATGGGCTGAAATTTTGGAAAAGTGGTAAGAATCGTGGTACAAATCGAATTCAGTTTCAAAATCGCAATTAAGTTGTATTTTTAAAAAAATCATGATTTTTATGTACGCTAATTTCAGACTTGGGTTCGAACTTTGGGAGCAGTTTTCTCAAAATCTATGGAACCAAATGGGCTGAAATTTTGGAAAAGTGGTAAGAATCGTGGTTCAAATCGAAATCAGTCACAAAATCTCCATAAAGTTTAATTCTTAGAAAAATCATGTTTTTTCATGGCTCATTTCAGACTTGGGTTCGAACTTTGGAAGCAGTTTTCTCACAATCTATGGTACCAAATGGGCTGAAATTTTGGAAAAGTGGTAAGAATCGTGGTACAAATCGAATTCAGTCACAAAATCGCAATTAAGTTTAATTCTTAGAAAAATCACGTTTTTTCATGGCTCATTTCAGACTTGTGTTCGAACTTTGGAAGCAGTTTTCTCACAATCTATGGTACCAAATGGGCTGAAATTTTGGAAAAGTGGTAAGAATCGTGGTCCAAATCGAATTCAGTCACAAAATCTCCATAAAGTTTGATTCTTAGAAAAATCATGTTTTTTATTAAGGCTCATTTCAGACTTGGGTTCGAACTTTGGAAGCAGTTTTTTCAGGCTCTATGGTACCAAATGGGCTGAAATTTTGAAAAAGTGGAAAGATTCGTGGTACAAATCGAATTCAGTCACAAAATCGAGATTAAGTTGTATTTTTAAAAAAATAATGATTTTTATGTACGCTAATTTCAGACTTGGGTTCGAACTTTGGAAGCAGTTTTCTCACAATCTATGGTACCAAATGGGCTGAAATTTTGGAAAAAAGGTAAGAATCGTGGTACAAATCGAATTCAGTCACAAAATCGCAATTAAGTTTAATTCTTAGAAAAATCACGTTTTTTCATGGCTCATTTCAGACTTGTGTTCGAACTTTGGAAGCAGTTTTCTCACAATCTATGCTACCAAATGGGCTGAAATTTTGGAAAAGTGGTAAGAATCGTGGTCCAAATCGAATTCAGTCACGAAATCTCCATAAAGTTTGATTCTTAGAAAAATCATGTTTTTTATTAAGGCTCATTTCAGACTTGGGTTCGAACTTTGGAAGCAGTTTTTTCAGGCTCTATGGTACCAAATGGGCTGAAATTTTGGAAAAGTGGAAAGATTCGTGGTACAAATCGAATTCAGTCAAAAAATCGAGATAAAGTTGTATTTTTAAAAAAATCATGATTTTTATGTTCGCTAATTTCAGACTTGGGTTCGAACTTTGGAAGCAGTTTTCTCAAAATCTATGGTACCAAATGGGACGAAATTTTGGAAAAGTGGTAAGAATCGTGGTAAAAATCAAATTCAGTCACAAAATCTCTATCAAGTTGTATTTTTTAAAAAATCATGATTTTTATGGACGCTGATTTCAGACTTGGGTTCGATATTTGGAAGCAGTTTTCTCAAAATCTATGGTACCAAATGGGTTGAAATTTTGGAAATGTGGTAAGAATCGTGGTACAAATCGAAATCAGTCAAAAAACCTCCATAAAGTCTGATTCTTAGAAAAGTCATGTTTTTTATTAAGGCTCATTTCAGACTTGGGTTCGAACTTTGGAAGCAGTTTTCTCAAAATCCATGGTGCCAAATGGGCTGAAATTTTGGAAAAGTGGTAAGAATCGTGGTACAAATCGAAATCAGTCACAAAATCTCCATAAAGTCTGATTCTTAGAAAAATCATGTTTTTTATTAAGGCTCATTTCAGACTTGGGTTCGAACTTTGGAAGCAGTTTTCTCAAAATCTATGGTACCAAATGGGCCGAAATTTTGGAAAAGTGGTAAGAATCGTGGTACAAATCGAATTCAGTCACAAAATCTCCATCAAGTTGTATTTTTAAAAAAATCATGATTTTTATGGACGCGTATTTCAGACTTGGGTTCGATATTTGGAAGCAGTTTTCTCAAAATCTATGGTACTAAATGGGTTGAAATTTTGGAAATGTGGTAAGAATCGTGGTACAAATCGAAATCAGTCACAAAATCTCCATAAAGTCTGATTCTTAGAAAAATCATGTTTTTTATTAAGGCTCATTTCAGACTTGGGTTCGAACTTTGGAAGCAGTTTTCTCAAAATCCATGGTGCCAAATGGGCTGAAATTTTGGAAAAGTGGTAAGAATCGTGGTACAAATCGAATTCAGTTTCAAAATCGCAATTAAGTTGTATTTTTAAAAAAATCATGATTTTTATGTACGCTAATTTCAGACTTGGGTTCGAACTTTGGGAGCAGTTTTCTCAAAATCTATGGAACCAAATGGGCTGAAATTTTGGAAAAGTGGTATGAATCGTGGTTTAAATCGAAATCAGTCACAAAATCTCCATAAAGTTTAATTCTTAGAAAAATCATGTTTTTTCATGGCTCATTTCAGACTTGGGTTCGAACTTTGGAAGCAGTTTTCTCACAATCTATGGTACCAAATGGGCTGAAATTTTGGAAAAGTGGTAAGAATCGTGGTACAAATCGAATTCAGTCATGAAATCTCCATAAAGTTTGATTCTTAGAAAAATCATGTTTTTTATTAAGGCTCATTTCAGACTTGGGTTCGAACTTTGGAAGCAGTTTTTTCAGGCTCTATGGTACCAAATGGGCTGAAATTTTGGAAAAGTGGAAAGATTCGTGGTACAAATCGAATTCAGTCACAAAATCGAGATTAAGTTGTATTTTTAAAAAAATCATGATTTTTATGTACGCTAATTTCAGACTTGGGTTCGAACTTTGGAAGCAGTTTTCTCAAAATCTATGGTACCAAATGGGCCGAAATTTTGGAAAAGTGGTAAGAATCGTGGTACAAATCGAATTCAGTCACAAAATCTCCATCAAGTTGTATTTTTTAAAAAATCATGATTTTTATGGACGCTGATTTCAGACTTGGTTTCGAACTTTGGGAGCAGTTTTCTCAAAATCTATGGAACCAAATGGGCTGAAATTTTGGAAAAGTGGTAAGAATCGTGGTTCAAATCGAAATCAGTCACAAAATCTCCATAAAGTTTGATTCTTAGAAAAATCATGTTTTTTATTAAGGCTCATTTCAGACTTGGGTTCGAACTTTGGAAGCAGTTTTTTCAGGCTCTATGGTACCAAATGGGCTGAAATTTTGGAAAAGTGGAAAGAATCGTGGTACAAATCGAATTCAGTCACAAAATCTCCATCAAGTTGTATTTTTTAAAAAATCATGATTTTTATGGACGCTGATTTCAGACTTGGGTTCGATATTTGGAAGCAGTTTTCTCAAAATCTATGGTACCAAATGGGTTGAAATTTTGGAAATGTGGTAAGAATCGTGGTACAAATCGAAATCAGTCAAAAAACCTCCATAAAGTCTGATTCTTAGAAAAGTCATGTTTTTTATTAAGGCTCATTTCAGACTTGGGTTCGAACTTTGGAAGCAGTTTTCTCAAAATCCATGGTGCCAAATGGGCTGAAATTTTGGAAAAGTGGTAAGAATCGTGGTACAAATCGAAATCAGTCACAAAATCTCCATAAAGTCTGATTCTTAGAAAAATCATGTTTTTTATTAAGGCTCATTTCAGACTTGGGTTCGAACTTTGGAAGCAGTTTTCTCAAAATCTATGGTACCAAATGGGCTGAAATTTTGGAAAAGTGGAAAGAATCGTGGTACAAATCGAATTCAGTCACAAAATCGAGATTAAGTTGTATTTTTAAAAAAATCATGATTTTTATGTACGCTAATTTCAGACTTGGGTTCGAACTTTGGAAGCAGTTTTCTCAAAATCTATGGTACCAAATGGGCCGAAATTTTGGAAAAGTGGTAAGAATCGTGGTACAAATCGAATTCAGTCACAAAATCTCCATCAAGTTGTATTTTTTAAAAAATCATGATTTTTATGGACGCTGATTTCAGACTTGGGTTCGATATTTGGAAGCAGTTTTCTCAAAATCTATGGTACTAAATGGGTTGAAATTTTGGAAATGTGGTAAGAATCGTGGTACAAATCGAAATCAGTCACAAAATCTCCATAAAGTCTGATTCTTAGAAAAATCATGTTTTTTATTAAGGCTCATTTCAGACTTGGGTTCGAACTTTGGAAGCAGTTTTCTCAAAATCCATGGTGCCAAATGGGCTGAAATTTTGGAAAAGTGGTAAGAATCGTGGTACAAATCGAATTCAGTTTCAAAATCGCAATTAAGTTGTATTTTTAAAAAAATCATGATTTTTATGTACGCTAATTTCAGACTTGGGTTCGAACTTTGGGAGCAGTTTTCTCAAAATCTATGGAACCAAATGGGCTGAAATTTTGGAAAAGTGGTAAGAATCGTGGTTCAAATCGAAATCAGTCACAAAATCTCCATAAAGTTTAATTCTTAGAAAAATCATGTTTTTTCATGGCTCATTTCAGACTTGGGTTCGAACTTTGGAAGCAGTTTTCTCACAATCTATGGTACCAAATGGGCTGAAATTTTGGAAAAGTGGTAAGAATCGTGGTACAAATCGAATTCAGTCACAAAATCGCAATTAAGTTTAATTCTTAGAAAAATCACGTTTTTTCATGGCTCATTTCAGACTTGTGTTCGAACTTTGGAAGCAGTTTTCTCACAATCTATGGTACCAAATGGGCTGAAATTTTGGAAAAGTGGTAAGAATCGTGGTCCAAATCGAATTCAGTCACAAAATCTCCATAAAGTTTGATTCTTAGAAAAATCATGTTTTTTATTAAGGCTCATTTCAGACTTGGGTTCGAACTTTGGAAGCAGTTTTTTCAGGCTCTATGGTACCAAATGGGCTGAAATTTTGAAAAAGTGGAAAGATTCGTGGTACAAATCGAATTCAGTCACAAAATCGAGATTAAGTTGTATTTTTAAAAAAATAATGATTTTTATGTACGCTAATTTCAGACTTGGGTTCGAACTTTGGAAGCAGTTTTCTCACAATCTATGGTACCAAATGGGCTGAAATTTTGGAAAAAAGGTAAGAATCGTGGTACAAATCGAATTCAGTCACAAAATCGCAATTAAGTTTAATTCTTAGAAAAATCACGTTTTTTCATGGCTCATTTCAGACTTGTGTTCGAACTTTGGAAGCAGTTTTCTCACAATCTATGCTACCAAATGGGCTGAAATTTTGGAAAAGTGGTAAGAATCGTGGTCCAAATCGAATTCAGTCACGAAATCTCCATAAAGTTTGATTCTTAGAAAAATCATGTTTTTTATTAAGGCTCATTTCAGACTTGGGTTCGAACTTTGGAAGCAGTTTTTTCAGGCTCTATGGTACCAAATGGGCTGAAATTTTGGAAAAGTGGAAAGATTCGTGGTACAAATCGAATTCAGTCAAAAAATCGAGATAAAGTTGTATTTTTAAAAAAATCATGATTTTTATGTTCGCTAATTTCAGACTTGGGTTCGAACTTTGGAAGCAGTTTTCTCAAAATCTATGGTACCAAATGGGACGAAATTTTGGAAAAGTGGTAAGAATCGTGGTAAAAATCAAATTCAGTCACAAAATCTCTATCAAGTTGTATTTTTTAAAAAATCATGATTTTTATGGACGCTGATTTCAGACTTGGGTTCGATATTTGGAAGCAGTTTTCTCAAAATCTATGGTACCAAATGGGTTGAAATTTTGGAAATGTGGTAAGAATCGTGGTACAAATCGAAATCAGTCAAAAAACCTCCATAAAGTCTGATTCTTAGAAAAGTCATGTTTTTTATTAAGGCTCATTTCAGACTTGGGTTCGAACTTTGGAAGCAGTTTTCTCAAAATCCATGGTGCCAAATGGGCTGAAATTTTGGAAAAGTGGTAAGAATCGTGGTACAAATCGAAATCAGTCACAAAATCTCCATAAAGTCTGATTCTTAGAAAAATCATGTTTTTTATTAAGGCTCATTTCAGACTTGGGTTCGAACTTTGGAAGCAGTTTTCTCAAAATCTATGGTACCAAATGGGCCGAAATTTTGGAAAAGTGGTAAGAATCGTGGTACAAATCGAATTCAGTCACAAAATCTCCATCAAGTTGTATTTTTAAAAAAATCATGATTTTTATGGACGCGTATTTCAGACTTGGGTTCGATATTTGGAAGCAGTTTTCTCAAAATCTATGGTACTAAATGGGTTGAAATTTTGGAAATGTGGTAAGAATCGTGGTACAAATCGAAATCAGTCACAAAATCTCCATAAAGTCTGATTCTTAGAAAAATCATGTTTTTTATTAAGGCTCATTTCAGACTTGGGTTCGAACTTTGGAAGCAGTTTTCTCAAAATCCATGGTGCCAAATGGGCTGAAATTTTGGAAAAGTGGTAAGAATCGTGGTACAAATCGAATTCAGTTTCAAAATCGCAATTAAGTTGTATTTTTAAAAAAATCATGATTTTTATGTACGCTAATTTCAGACTTGGGTTCGAACTTTGGGAGCAGTTTTCTCAAAATCTATGGAACCAAATGGGCTGAAATTTTGGAAAAGTGGTATGAATCGTGGTTTAAATCGAAATCAGTCACAAAATCTCCATAAAGTTTAATTCTTAGAAAAATCATGTTTTTTCATGGCTCATTTCAGACTTGGGTTCGAACTTTGGAAGCAGTTTTCTCACAATCTATGGTACCAAATGGGCTGAAATTTTGGAAAAGTGGTAAGAATCGTGGTACAAATCGAATTCAGTCATGAAATCTCCATAAAGTTTGATTCTTAGAAAAATCATGTTTTTTATTAAGGCTCATTTCAGACTTGGGTTCGAACTTTGGAAGCAGTTTTTTCAGGCTCTATGGTACCAAATGGGCTGAAATTTTGGAAAAGTGGAAAGATTCGTGGTACAAATCGAATTCAGTCACAAAATCGAGATTAAGTTGTATTTTTAAAAAAATCATGATTTTTATGTACGCTAATTTCAGACTTGGGTTCGAACTTTGGAAGCAGTTTTCTCAAAATCTATGGTACCAAATGGGCCGAAATTTTGGAAAAGTGGTAAGAATCGTGGTACAAATCGAATTCAGTCACAAAATCTCCATCAAGTTGTATTTTTTAAAAAATCATGATTTTTATGGACGCTGATTTCAGACTTGGTTTCGAACTTTGGGAGCAGTTTTCTCAAAATCTATGGAACCAAATGGGCTGAAATTTTGGAAAAGTGGTAAGAATCGTGGTTCAAATCGAAATCAGTCACAAAATCTCCATAAAGTTTGATTCTTAGAAAAATCATGTTTTTTATTAAGGCTCATTTCAGACTTGGGTTCGAACTTTGGAAGCAGTTTTTTCAGGCTCTATGGTACCAAATGGGCTGAAATTTTGGAAAAGTGGAAAGAATCGTGGTACAAATCGAATTCAGTCACAAAATCTCCATCAAGTTGTATTTTTTAAAAAATCATGATTTTTATGGACGCTGATTTCAGACTTGGGTTCGATATTTGGAAGCAGTTTTCTCAAAATCTATGGTACCAAATGGGTTGAAATTTTGGAAATGTGGTAAGAATCGTGGTACAAATCGAAATCAGTCAAAAAACCTCCATAAAGTCTGATTCTTAGAAAAGTCATGTTTTTTATTAAGGCTCATTTCAGACTTGGGTTCGAACTTTGGAAGCAGTTTTCTCAAAATCCATGGTGCCAAATGGGCTGAAATTTTGGAAAAGTGGTAAGAATCGTGGTACAAATCGAAATCAGTCACAAAATCTCCATAAAGTCTGATTCTTAGAAAAATCATGTTTTTTATTAAGGCTCATTTCAGACTTGGGTTCGAACTTTGGAAGCAGTTTTCTCAAAATCTATGGTACCAAATGGGCCGAAATTTTGGAAAAGTGGTAAGAATCGTGGTACAAATCGAATTCAGTCACAAAATCTCCATCAAGTTGTATTTTTAAAAAAATCATGATTTTTATGGACGCGTATTTCAGACTTGGGTTCGATATTTGGAAGCAGTTTTCTCAAAATCTATGGTACTAAATGGGTTGAAATTTTGGAAATGTGGTAAGAATCGTGGTACAAATCGAAATCAGTCACAAAATCTCCATAAAGTCTGATTCTTAGAAAAATCATGTTTTTTATTAAGGCTCATTTCAGACTTGGGTTCGAACTTTGGAAGCAGTTTTTTCAGGCTCTATGGTACCAAATGGGCTGAAATTTTGGAAAAGTGGAAAGATTCGTGGTACAAATCGAATTCAGTCACAAAATCGAGATTAAGTTGTATTTTTAAAAAAATCATGATTTTTATGTACGCTAATTTCAGACTTGGGTTCGAACTTTGGAAGCAGTTTTCTCAAAATCTATGGTACCAAATGGGCCGAAATTTTGGAAAAGTGGTAAGAATCGTGGTACAAATCGAATTCAGTCACAAAATCTCCATCAAGTTGTATTTTTTAAAAAATCATGATTTTTATGGACGCTGATTTCAGACTTGGTTTCGAACTTTGGGAGCAGTTTTCTCAAAATCTATGGAACCAAATGGGCTGAAATTTTGGAAAAGTGGTAAGAATCGTGGTTCAAATCGAAATCAGTCACAAAATCTCCATAAAGTTTGATTCTTAGAAAAATCATGTTTTTTATTAAGGCTCATTTCAGACTTGGGTTCGAACTTTGGAAGCAGTTTTTTCAGGCTCTATGGTACCAAATGGGCTGAAATTTTGGAAAAGTGGAAAGAATCGTGGTACAAATCGAATTCAGTCACAAAATCTCCATCAAGTTGTATTTTTTAAAAAATCATGATTTTTATGGACGCTGATTTCAGACTTGGGTTCGATATTTGGAAGCAGTTTTCTCAAAATCTATGGTACTAAATGGGTTGAAATTTTGGAAATGTGGTAAGAATCGTGGTACAAATCGAAATCAGTCACAAAATCTCCATCAAGTTGTATTTTTTAAAAAATCATGATTTTTATGGACGCTGATTTCAGACTTGGGTTCGATATTTGGAAGCAGTTTTCTCAAAATCTATGGTACTAAATGGGTTGAAATTTTGGAAATGTGGAAAGAATCGTGGTACAAATCGAAATCAGTCACAAAATCTCCATAAAGTCTGATTCTTAGAAAAATCATGTTTTTTATTAAGGCTCATTTCAGACTTGGGTTCGAACTTTGGAAGCAGTTTTCTCAAAATCCATGGTGCCAAATGGGCTGAAATTTTGGAAAAGTGGTAAGAATCGTGGTACAAATCGAAATCAGTCACAAAATCTCCATAAAGTCTGATTCTTAGAAAAATCATGTTTTTTATTAAGGCTCATTTCAGACTTGGGTTCGAACTTTGGAAGCAGTTTTCTCAAAATCTATGGTACCAAATGGGCCGAAATTTTGGAAAAGTGGTAAGAATCGTGGTACAAATCGAATTCAGTCACAAAATCTCCATCAAGTTGTATTTTTTTAAAAATCATGATTTTTATGGACGCTGATTTCAGACTTGGGTTCGATATTTGGAAGCAGTTTTCTCAAAATCTATGGTACTAAATGGGTTGAAATTTTGGAAATGTGGTAAGAATCGTGGTACAAATCGAAATCAGTCACAAAATCTCCATAAAGTCTGATTCTTAGAAAAATCATGTTTTTTATTAAGGCTCATTTCAGACTTGGGTTCGAACTTTGGAAGCAGTTTTCTCAAAATCCATGGTGCCAAATGGGCTGAAATTTTGGAAAAGTGGTAAGAATCGTGGTACAAATCGAATTCAGTTTCAAAATCGCAATTAAGTTGTATTTTTAAAAAAATCATGATTTTTATGTACGCTAATTTCAGACTTGGGTTCGAACTTTGGGAGCAGTTTTCTCAAAATCTATGGAACCAAATGGGCTGATATTTTGGAAAAGTGGTAAGAATCGTGGTTCAAATCGAAATCAGTCACAAAATCTCCATAAAGTTTAATTCTTAGAAAAATCATGTTTTTTCATGGCTCATTTCAGACTTGGGTTCGAACTTTGGAAGCAGTTTTCTCACAATCTATGCTACCAAATGGGCTGAAATTTTGGAAAAGTGGTAAGAATCGTGGTCCAAATCGAATTCAGTCACGAAATCTCCATAAAGTTTGATTCTTAGAAAAATCATGTTTTTTATTAAGGCTCATTTCAGACTTGGGTTCGAACTTTGGAAGCAGTTTTTTCAGGCTCTATGGTACCAAATGGGCTGAAATTTTGGAAAAGTGGAAAGATTCGTGGTACAAATCGAATTCAGTCACAAAATCGAGATAAAGTTGTATTTTTAAAAAAATCATGATTTTTATGTACGCTAATTTCAGACTTGGGTTCGAACTTTGGAAGCAGTTTTCTCAAAATCTATGGTACCAAATGGGACGAAATTTTGGAAAAGTGGTAAGAATCGTGGTAAAAATCAAATTCAGTCACAAAATCTATATCAAGTTGTATTTTTTAAAAAATCATGATTTTTATGGACGCTGATTTCAGACTTGGGTTCGATATTTGGAAGCAGTTTTCTCAAAATCTATGGTACCAAATGGTTTGAAATTTTGGAAATGTGGTAAGAATCGTGGTACAAATCGAAATCAGTCAAAAAACCTCCATAAAGTCTGATTCTTAGAAAAGTCATGTTTTTTATTATGGCTCATTTCAGACTTGGGTTCGAACTTTGGAAGCAGTTTTTCAGGCACTATGGTACCAAATGGGCTGAAATTTTGGAATAGTGGTAAGAATCGTGGTACAAATCGAAATCAGTCACAAAATCTACATAAATTTTAATTCTTAGAAAAATCATGTTTTTTTCATGGCTCATTTCAGACTTGGGTTCGAACTTTGGAAGCAGTTTTTTCAGGCTCTATGGTACCAAATGGGCTGAAATTTTGGAAAAGTGGTAAGAATCGTGGTACAAATCGAATTCAGTCACAAAATCTCCATCAAGTTGTATTTTAAAAAAAATCATGATTTTTATGGACGCTAATTTCAGACTTGGGTTCGAACTTTGGGAGCAGTTTTCTCAAAATCTATGGAACCAAATGGGCTGAAATTTTGGAAAAGTGGTAAGAATCGTGGTTCAAATCGAAATCAGTCACAAAATCTCCATAAAGTTTAATTCTTAGAAAAATCATGTTTTTTATTAAGGCTCATTTCAGACTTGGGTTCGAACTTTGGGAGCAGTTTTCTCAAAATCTATAGAACCAAATGGGCTGAAATTTCGGAAAAGTGGTAAGAATCGTGGTACAAATCGAATTCAGTCACAAAATCGCAATTAAGTTTAATTCTTAGAAAAATCACGTTTTTTCATGGCTCATTTCAGACTTGTGTTCGAACTTTGGAAGCAGTTTTCTCACAATCTATGGTACCAAATGGGCTGAAATTTTGGAAAAGTGGTAAGAATCGTGGTCCAAATCGAATTCAGTCACAAAATCTCCATAAAGTTTGATTCTTAGAAAAATCATGTTTTTTATTAAGGCTCATTTCAGACTTGGGTTCGAACTTTGGAAGCAGTTTTTTCAGGCTCTATGGTACCAAATGGGCTGAAATTTTGGAAAAGTGGAAAGAATCGTGGTACAAATCGAATTCAGTCACAAAATCGAGATTAAGTTGTATTTTTAAAAAAATCATGATTTTTATGTACGCTAATTTCAGACTTGGGTTCGAACTTTGGAAGCAGTTTTCTCAAAATCTATGGTACCAAATTGGCCGAAATTTTGGAAAAGTGGTAAGAATCGTGGTAAAAATCAAATTAAGTCACAAAATCTCTATCAAGTTGTATTTTTTACAAAATCATCATTTTTATGGACGCTGATTTCAGACATGGGTTCGATATTTGGAAGCAGTTTTCTCAAAATCTATGGTACCAAATGGGTTGAAATTTTGGAAATGTGGTAAGAATCGTGGTACAAATCGAAATCAGTCACAAAATCTACATAAATTTTAATTCTTAGAAAAATCATGTTTTTTTCATGGCTCATTTCAGACTTGGGTTCGAACTTTGGAAGCAGTTTTTTCAGGCTCTATGGTACCAAATGGGCTGAAATTTTGGAAAAGTGGTAAGAATCGTGGTACAAATCGAAATCAGTCACAAAATCTCCATCAAGTTTAATTCTTAGAAAAATCACGTTTTTTCATGGCTCATTTCAGACTTGGGTTCGAACTTTGGAAGCAGTTTTCTCACAATCTATGGAACCAAATGGGCTGAAATTTTGGAAAAGTGGTAAGAATCGGGGTACAAATCGAATTCAGTCACAAAATCTCCATTAAGTTTGACTATTAGAAAAATCTTGAATTTAATGAATGCTAATTTCAGACTTGGGTTCGAACTTTTGAAGCAGTTTTTTCAAAATCTATGGTACCAAATGGGCTGAAATTTTGGAAAAGTTGTAAGAATTGTGGTACAAATCGAAATCAGTCTCAAAATCGCATTTAAGTTGTATTTTTTAAAAAAATCATGATTTTTATGTACGCTAATTTCAGACTTGGGTTCGAACTTTGAGAGCAGTTTTCTCAAAATCTATAGAACCAAAAGGGGCTGAAATTTTGGAAAAGTGGTAAGAATCGTGGAACAAATCGAAATCAGTCACAAAATCTCCATAAAGTTTTTATTCTTAGAAAAATCATGTTTTTTTCATGGCTCATTTCAGACTTGGGTTCGAACTTTGGAAGCAGTTTTCTCAAAATCTATGTTACCAAATGGGCTGAAATTTTTGCAAAAAGGTAAGAATCGTGGTACAAATCGAATTCAGTCACAAAATCTCCATCAAGTTGTATTTTAAAAAAAATCATGATTTTTATGGACGCTAATTTCAGACTTGGGTTCGAACTTTGGAAGCAGTTTTCTCAAAATCTATGGTACCAAATGGGCTGAAATTTTGGAAAAAAAGGTAAGAATCGTGGTACAAATCGAATTCAGTCACAAAATCTCCATCAAGTTGTATTTTAAAAAAAATCATGATTTTTATGGACGCTTATTTCAGACTTGGGTTCGAACTTTGGAAGCAGTTTTCTCAAAATCTATGGTACCAAATGGGCTGAAATTTTGGAAAAGTGGTAAGAATCGTGGTACAAATCGAATTCAGTTTCAAAATCGCAATTAAGTTGTATTTTTAAAAAAATCATGATTTTTATGTACGCTAATTTCAGACTTGGGTTCGAACTTTGGGAGCAGTTTTCTCAAAATCTATGGAACCAAATGGGCTGAAATTTTGGAAAAGTGGTAAGAATCGTGGTTCAAATCGAAATCAGTCACAAAATCTCCATAAAGTTTAATTCTTAGAAAAATCATGTTTTTTCATGGCTCATTTCAGACTTGGGTTCGAACTTTGGAAGCAGTTTTCTCACAATCTATGGTACCAAATGGGCTGAAATTTTGGAAAAGTGGTAAGAATCGTGGTACAAATCGAATTCAGTCACAAAATCTCTATCAAGTTGTATTTTTTTAAAAATCATGATTTTTATGGACGCTGATTTCAGACTTGGGTTCGATATTTGGAAGCAGTTTTCTCAAAATCTATGGTACCAAATGGTTTGAAATTTTGGAAATGTGGTAAGAATCGTGGTACAAATCGAAATCAGTCAAAAAACCTCCATAAAGTCTGATTCTTAGAAAAGTCATGTTTTTTATTAAGGCTCATTTCAGACTTGGGTTCGAACTTTGGAAGCAGTTTTTCAGGCACTATGGTACCAAATGGGCTGAAATTTTGGAAAAGTGGAAAGATTCGTGGTACAAATCGAATTCAGTCACAAAATCGAGATAAAGTTGTATTTTTAAAAAAATCATGATTTTTATGTACGCTAATTTCAGACTTGGGTTCGAACTTTGGAAGCAGTTTTCTCAAAATCTATGGTACCAAATGGGACGAAATTTTGGAAAAGTGGTAAGAATCGTGGTAAAAATCAAATTCAGTCACAAAATCTATATCAAGTTGTATTTTTTAAAAAATCATGATTTTTATGGACGCTGATTTCAGACTTGGGTTCGATATTTGGAAGCAGTTTTCTCAAAATCTATGGTACCAAATGGTTTGAAATTTTGGAAATGTGGTAAGAATCGTGGTACAAATCGAAATCAGTCAAAAAACCTCCATAAAGTCTGATTCTTAGAAAAGTCATGTTTTTTATTATGGCTCATTTCAGACTTGGGTTCGAACTTTGGAAGCAGTTTTTCAGGCACTATGGTACCAAATGGGCTGAAATTTTGGAATAGTGGTAAGAATCGTGGTACAAATCGAAATCAGTCACAAAATCTACATAAATTTTAATTCTTAGAAAAATCATGTTTTTTTCATGGCTCATTTCAGACTTGGGTTCGAACTTTGGAAGCAGTTTTTTCAGGCTCTATGGTACCAAATGGGCTGAAATTTTGGAAAAGTGGTAAGAATCGTGGTACAAATCGAATTCAGTCACAAAATCTCCATCAAGTTGTATTTTAAAAAAAATCATGATTTTTATGGACGCTAATTTCAGACTTGGGTTCGAACTTTGGGAGCAGTTTTCTCAAAATCTATGGAACCAAATGGGCTGAAATTTTGGAAAAGTGGTAAGAATCGTGGTTCAAATCGAAATCAGTCACAAAATCTCCATAAAGTTTAATTCTTAGAAAAATCATGTTTTTTATTAAGGCTCATTTCAGACTTGGGTTCGAACTTTGGGAGCAGTTTTCTCAAAATCTATAGAACCAAATGGGCTGAAATTTCGGAAAAGTGGTAAGAATCGTGGTACAAATCGAATTCAGTCACAAAATCGCAATTAAGTTTAATTCTTAGAAAAATCACGTTTTTTCATGGCTCATTTCAGACTTGTGTTCGAACTTTGGAAGCAGTTTTCTCACAATCTATGGTACCAAATGGGCTGAAATTTTGGAAAAGTGGTAAGAATCGTGGTCCAAATCGAATTCAGTCACAAAATCTCCATAAAGTTTGATTCTTAGAAAAATCATGTTTTTTATTAAGGCTCATTTCAGACTTGGGTTCGAACTTTGGAAGCAGTTTTTTCAGGCTCTATGGTACCAAATGGGCTGAAATTTTGGAAAAGTGGAAAGAATCGTGGTACAAATCGAATTCAGTCACAAAATCGAGATTAAGTTGTATTTTTAAAAAAATCATGATTTTTATGTACGCTAATTTCAGACTTGGGTTCGAACTTTGGAAGCAGTTTTCTCAAAATCTATGGTACCAAATTGGCCGAAATTTTGGAAAAGTGGTAAGAATCGTGGTAAAAATCAAATTAAGTCACAAAATCTCTATCAAGTTGTATTTTTTACAAAATCATCATTTTTATGGACGCTGATTTCAGACATGGGTTCGATATTTGGAAGCAGTTTTCTCAAAATCTATGGTACCAAATGGGTTGAAATTTTGGAAATGTGGTAAGAATCGTGGTACAAATCGAAATCAGTCACAAAATCTACATAAATTTTAATTCTTAGAAAAATCATGTTTTTTTCATGGCTCATTTCAGACTTGGGTTCGAACTTTGGAAGCAGTTTTTTCAGGCTCTATGGTACCAAATGGGCTGAAATTTTGGAAAAGTGGTAAGAATCGTGGTACAAATCGAAATCAGTCACAAAATCTCCATCAAGTTTAATTCTTAGAAAAATCACGTTTTTTCATGGCTCATTTCAGACTTGGGTTCGAACTTTGGAAGCAGATTTCTCACAATCTATGGAACCAAATGGGCTGAAATTTTGGAAAAGTGGTAAGAATCGGGGTACAAATCGAATTCAGTCACAAAATCTCCATTAAGTTTGACTATTAGAAAAATCTTGAATTTAATGAATGCTAATTTCAGACTTGGGTTCGAACTTTTGAAGCAGTTTTTTCAAAATCTATGGTACCAAATGGGCTGAAATTTTGGAAAAGTTGTAAGAATTGTGGTACAAATCGAAATCAGTCTCAAAATCGCATTTAAGTTGTATTTTTTAAAAAAATCATGATTTTTATGTACGCTAATTTCAGACTTGGGTTCGAACTTTGAGAGCAGTTTTCTCAAAATCTATAGAACCAAAAGGGGCTGAAATTTTGGAAAAGTGGTAAGAATCGTGGAACAAATCGAAATCAGTCACAAAATCTCCATAAAGTTTTTATTCTTAGAAAAATCATGTTTTTTTCATGGCTCATTTCAGACTTGGGTTCGAACTTTGGAAGCAGTTTTCTCAAAATCTATGTTACCAAATGGGCTGAAATTTTTGCAAAAAGGTAAGAATCGTGGTACAAATCGAATTCAGTCACAAAATCTCCATCAAGTTGTATTTTAAAAAAAATCATGATTTTTATGGACGCTAATTTCAGACTTGGGTTCGAACTTTGGAAGCAGTTTTCTCAAAATCTATGGTACCAAATGGGCTGAAATTTTGGAAAAAAAGGTAAGAATCGTGGTACAAATCGAATTCAGTCACAAAATCTCCATCAAGTTGTATTTTAAAAAAAATCATGATTTTTATGGACGCTTATTTCAGACTTGGGTTCGAACTTTGGAAGCAGTTTTCTCAAAATCTATGGTACCAAATGGGCTGAAATTTTGGAAAAGTGGTAAGAATCGTGGTACAAATCGAATTCAGTTTCAAAATCGCAATTAAGTTGTATTTTTAAAAAAATCATGATTTTTATGTACGCTAATTTCAGACTTGGGTTCGAACTTTGGGAGCAGTTTTCTCAAAATCTATGGAACCAAATGGGCTGAAATTTTGGAAAAGTGGTAAGAATCGTGGTTCAAATCGAAATCAGTCACAAAATCTCCATAAAGTTTAATTCTTAGAAAAATCATGTTTTTTCATGGCTCATTTCAGACTTGGGTTCGAACTTTGGAAGCAGTTTTCTCACAATCTATGGTACCAAATGGGCTGAAATTTTGGAAAAGTGGTAAGAATCGTGGTACAAATCGAATTCAGTCACAAAATCTCTATCAAGTTGTATTTTTTTAAAAATCATGATTTTTATGGACGCTGATTTCAGACTTGGGTTCGATATTTGGAAGCAGTTTTCTCAAAATCTATGGTACCAAATGGTTTGAAATTTTGGAAATGTGGTAAGAATCGTGGTACAAATCGAAATCAGTCAAAAAACCTCCATAAAGTCTGATTCTTAGAAAAGTCATGTTTTTTATTAAGGCTCATTTCAGACTTGGGTTCGAACTTTGGAAGCAGTTTTTCAGGCACTATGGTACCAAATGGGCTGAAATTTTGGAATAGTGGTAAGAATCGTGGTACAAATCGAAATCAGTCACAAAATCTACATAAATTTTAATTCTTAGAAAAATCATGTTTTTTTCATGGCTCATTTCAGACTTGGGTTCGAACTTTGGAAGCAGTTTTTTCAGGCTCTATGGTACCAAATGGGCTGAAATTTTGGAAAAGTGGTAAGAATCGTGGTACAAATCGAATTCAGTCACAAAATCTCCATCAAGTTGTATTTTAAAAAAAATCATGATTTTTATGGACGCTAATTTCAGACTTGGGTTCGAACTTTGGGAGCAGTTTTCTCAAAATCTATGGAACCAAATGGGCTGAAATTTTGGAAAAGTGGTAAGAATCGTGGTTCAAATCGAAATCAGTCACAAAATCTCCATAAAGTTTAATTCTTAGAAAAGTCATGTTTTTTTCATGGCTCATTTCAGACTTGGGTTCGAACTTTGGGAGCAGTTTTCTCAAAATCTATAGAACCAAATGGGCTGAAATTTAGGAAAAAAGGTAAGAATCGAGGGACAAATCGAAATCAGTCACGAAATCTCCATAAAGTTTAATTCTTAGAAAAATCATGTTTTTTATTAAGGCTCATTTCAGACTTGGGTTCGAACTTTGGGAGCAGTTTTCTCAAAATCTATAGAACCAAATGGGCTGAAATTTTGGAAAAGTGGTAAGAATCGTGGTACAAATCGAATTCAGTCACAAAATCGCAATTAAGTTTAATTCTTAGAAAAATCACGTTTTTTCATGGCTCATTTCAGACTTGTGTTCGAACTTTGGAAGCAGTTTTCTCACAATCTATGGTACCAAATGGGCTGAAATTTTGGAAAAGTGGTAAGAATCGTGGTCCAAATCGAATTCAGTCACAAAATCTCCATAAAGTTTGATTCTTAGAAAAATCATGTTTTTTATTAAGGCTCATTTCAGACTTGGGTTCGAACTTTGGAAGCAGTTTTTTCAGGCTCTATGGTACCAAATGGGCTGAAATTTTGGAAAAGTGGAAAGAATCGTGGTACAAATCGAATTCAGTCACAAAATCGAGATTAAGTTGTATTTTTAAAAAAATCATGATTTTTATGTACGCTAATTTCAGACTTGGGTTCGAACTTTGGAAGCAGTTTTCTCAAAATCTATGGTACCAAATGGGACGAAATTTTGGAAAAGTGGTAAGAATCGTGGTAAAAATCAAATTCAGTCACAAAATCTCTATCAAGTTGTATTTTTTAAAAAATCATGATTTTTATGGACGCTGATTTCAGACTTGGGTTCGATATTTGGAAGCAGTTTTCTCAAAATCTATGGTACCAAATGGGTTGAAATTTTGGAAAAGTGGTAAGAATCGTGGTACAAATCGAAATCAGTCAAAAAACCTCCATAAAGTCTGATTCTTAGAAAAGTCATGTTTTTTATTAAGGCTCATTTCAGACTTGGGTTCGAACTTTGGAAGCAGTTTTCTCAAAATCCATGGTGCCAAATGGGCTGAAATTTTGGAAAAGTGGTAAGAATCGTGGTACAAATCGAAATCAGTCACAAAATCTCCATAAAGTCTGATTCTTAGAAAAATCATGTTTTTTATTAAGGCTCATTTCAGACTTGGGTTCGAACTTTGGAAGCAGTTTTCTCAAAATCTATGGTACCAAATGGGCCGAAATTTTGGAAAAGTGGTAAGAATCGTGGTACAAATCGAATTCAGTCACAAAATCTCCATCAAGTTGTATTTTTTAAAAAATCATGATTTTTATGGACGCTTATTTCAGACTTGGGTTCGATATTTGGAAGCAGTTTTCTCAAAATCTATGGTACTAAATGGGTTGAAATTTTGGAAATGTGGTAAGAATCGTGGTACAAATCGAAATCAGTCACAAAATCTCCATAAAGTCTGATTCTTAGAAAAATCATGTTTTTTATTAAGGCTCATTTCAGACTTGGGTTCGAACTTTGGAAGCAGTTTTCTCAAAATCCATGGTGCCAAATGGGCTGAAATTTTGGAAAAGTGGTAAGAATCGTGGTACAAATCGAATTCAGTTTCAAAATCGCAATTAAGTTGTATTTTTAAAAAAATCATGATTTTTATGTACGCTAATTTCAGACTTGGGTTCGAACTTTGGGAGCAGTTTTCTCAAAATCTATGGAACCAAATGGGCTGAAATTTTGGAAAAGTGGTAAGAATCGTGGTTCAAATCGAAATCAGTCACAAAATCTCCATAAAGTTTAATTCTTAGAAAAATCATGTTTTTTCATGGCTCATTTCAGACTTGGGTTCGAACTTTGGAAGCAGTTTTCTCACAATCTATGGTACCAAATGGGCTGAAATTTTGGAAAAGTGGTAAGAATCGTGGTACAAATCGAATTCAGTCACGAAATCTCCATAAAGTTTGATTCTTAGAAAAATCATGTTTTTTATTAAGGCTCATTTCAGACTTGGGTTCGAACTTTGGAAGCAGTTTTTTCAGGCTCTATGGTACCAAATGGGCTGAAATTTTGGAAAAGTGGAAAGATTCGTGGTACAAATCGAATTCAGTCACAAAATCGAGATTAAGTTGTATTTTTAAAAAAATCATGATTTTTATGTACGCTAATTTCAGACTTGGGTTCGAACTTTGGAAGCAGTTTTCTCAAAATCTATGGTACCAAATGGGCCGAAATTTTGGAAAAGTGGTAAGAATCGTGGTACAAATCGAATTCAGTCACAAAATCTCCATCAAGTTGTATTTTTTAAAAATCATGATTTTTATGGACGCTGATTTCAGACTTGGTTTCGAACTTTGGGAGCAGTTTTCTCAAAATCTATGGAACCAAATGGGCTGAAATTTTGGAAAAGTGGTAAGAATCGTGGTTCAAATCGAAATCAGTCACAAAATCTCCATAAAGTTTGATTCTTAGAAAAATCATGTTTTTTATTAAGGCTCATTTCAGACTTGGGTTCGAACTTTGGAAGCAGTTTTTTCAGGCTCTATGGTACCAAATGGGCTGAAATTTTGGAAAAGTGGAAAGAATCGTGGTACAAATCGAATTCAGTCACAAAATCTCCATCAAGTTGTATTTTTTAAAAAATCATGATTTTTATGGACGCTGATTTCAGACTTGGGTTCGATATTTGGAAGCAGTTTTCTCAAAATCTATGGTACTAAATGGGTTGAAATTTTGGAAATGTGGTAAGAATCGTGGTACAAATCGAAATCAGTCACAAAATCTCCATCAAGTTGTATTTTTTAAAAAATCATGATTTTTATGGACGCTGATTTCAGACTTGGGTTCGATATTTGGAAGCAGTTTTCTCAAAATCTATGGTACTAAATGGGTTGAAATTTTGGAAATGTGGAAAGAATCGTGGTACAAATCGAAATCAGTCACAAAATCTCCATAAAGTCTGATTCTTAGAAAAATCATGTTTTTTATTAAGGCTCATTTCAGACTTGGGTTCGAACTTTGGAAGCAGTTTTCTCAAAATCCATGGTGCCAAATGGGCTGAAATTTTGGAAAAGTGGTAAGAATCGTGGTACAAATCGAAATCAGTCACAAAATCTCCATAAAGTCTGATTCTTAGAAAAATCATGTTTTTTATTAAGGCTCATTTCAGACTTGGGTTCGAACTTTGGAAGCAGTTTTCTCAAAATCTATGGTACCAAATGGGCCGAAATTTTGGAAAAGTGGTAAGAATCGTGGTACAAATCGAATTCAGTCACAAAATCTCCATCAAGTTGTATTTTTTTAAAAATCATGATTTTTATGGACGCTGATTTCAGACTTGGGTTCGATATTTGGAAGCAGTTTTCTCAAAATCTATGGTACTAAATGGGTTGAAATTTTGGAAATGTGGTAAGAATCGTGGTACAAATCGAAATCAGTCACAAAATCTCCATAAAGTCTGATTCTTAGAAAAATCATGTTTTTTATTAAGGCTCATTTCAGACTTGGGTTCGAACTTTGGAAGCAGTTTTCTCAAAATCCATGGTGCCAAATGGGCTGAAATTTTGGAAAAGTGGTAAGAATCGTGGTACAAATCGAATTCAGTTTCAAAATCGCAATTAAGTTGTATTTTTAAAAAAATCATGATTTTTATGTACGCTAATTTCAGACTTGGGTTCGAACTTTGGGAGCAGTTTTCTCAAAATCTATGGAACCAAATGGGCTGAAATTTTGGAAAAGTGGTAAGAATCGTGGTTCAAATCGAAATCAGTCACAAAATCTCCATAAAGTTTAATTCTTAGAAAAATCATGTTTTTTCATGGCTCATTTCAGACTTGGGTTCGAACTTTGGAAGCAGTTTTCTCACAATCTATGGTACCAAATGGGCTGAAATTTTGGAAAAGTGGTAAGAATCGTGGTACAAATCGAATTCAGTCACAAAATCGCAATTAAGTTTAATTCTTAGAAAAATCACGTTTTTTCATGGCTCATTTCAGACTTGTGTTCGAACTTTGGAAGCAGTTTTCTCACAATCTATGGTACCAAATGGGCTGAAATTTTGGAAAAGTGGTAAGAATCGTGGTCCAAATCGAATTCAGTCACAAAATCTCCATAAAGTTTGATTCTTAGAAAAATCATGTTTTTTATTAAGGCTCATTTCAGACTTGGGTTCGAACTTTGGAAGCAGTTTTTTCAGGCTCTATGGTACCAAATGGGCTGAAATTTTGAAAAAGTGGAAAGATTCGTGGTACAAATCGAATTCAGTCACAAAATCGAGATTAAGTTGTATTTTTAAAAAAATCATGATTTTTATGTACGCTAATTTCAGACTTGGGTTCGAACTTTGGAAGCAGTTTTCTCACAATCTATGGTACCAAATGGGCTGAAATTTTGGAAAAGTGGTAAGAATCGTGGTACAAATCGAATTCAGTCACAAAATCGCAATTAAGTTTAATTCTTAGAAAAATCACGTTTTTTCATGGCTCATTTCAGACTTGTGTTCGAACTTTGGAAGCAGTTTTCTCACAATCTATGCTACCAAATGGGCTGAAATTTTGGAAAAGTGGTAAGAATCGTGGTCCAAATCGAATTCAGTCACGAAATCTCCATAAAGTTTGATTCTTAGAAAAATCATGTTTTTTATTAAGGCTCATTTCAGACTTGGGTTCGAACTTTGGAAGCAGTTTTTTCAGGCTCTATGGTACCAAATGGGCTGAAATTTTGGAAAAGTGGAAAGATTCGTGGTACAAATCGAATTCAGTCACAAAATCGAGATAAAGTTGTATTTTTAAAAAAATCATGATTTTTATGTACGCTAATTTCAGACTTGGGTTCGAACTTTGGAAGCAGTTTTCTCAAAATCTATGGTACCAAATGGGACGAAATTTTGGAAAAGTGGTAAGAATCGTGGTAAAAATCAAATTCAGTCACAAAATCTCTATCAAGTTGTATTTTTTAAAAAATCATGATTTTTATGGACGCTGATTTCAGACTTGGGTTCGATATTTGGAAGCAGTTTTCTCAAAATCTATGGTACCAAATGGTTTGAAATTTTGGAAATGTGGTAAGAATCGTGGTACAAATCGAAATCAGTCAAAAAACCTCCATAAAGTCTGATTCTTAGAAAAGTCATGTTTTTTATTAAGGCTCATTTCAGACTTGGGTTCGAACTTTGGAAGCAGTTTTTCAGGCACTATGGTACCAAATGGGCTGAAATTTTGGAATAGTGGTAAGAATCGTGGTACAAATCGAAATCAGTCACAAAATCTACATAAATTTTAATTCTTAGAAAAATCATGTTTTTTTCATGGCTCATTTCAGACTTGGGTTCGAACTTTGGAAGCAGTTTTTTCAGGCTCTATGGTACCAAATGGGCTGAAATTTTGGAAAAGTGGTAAGAATCGTGGTACAAATCGAATTCAGTCACAAAATCTCCATCAAGTTGTATTTTAAAAAAAATCATGATTTTTATGGACGCTAATTTCAGACTTGGGTTCGAACTTTGGGAGCAGTTTTCTCAAAATCTATGGAACCAAATGGGCTGAAATTTTGGAAAAGTGGTAAGAATCGTGGTTCAAATCGAAATCAGTCACAAAATCTCCATAAAGTTTAATTCTTAGAAAAATCATGTTTTTTATTAAGGCTCATTTCAGACTTGGGTTCGAACTTTGGGAGCAGTTTTCTCAAAATCTATAGAACCAAATGGGCTGAAATTTCGGAAAAGTGGTAAGAATCGTGGTACAAATCGAATTCAGTCACAAAATCGCAATTAAGTTTAATTCTTAGAAAAATCACGTTTTTTCATGGCTCATTTCAGACTTGTGTTCGAACTTTGGAAGCAGTTTTCTCACAATCTATGGTACCAAATGGGCTGAAATTTTGGAAAAGTGGTAAGAATCGTGGTCCAAATCGAATTCAGTCACAAAATCTCCATAAAGTTTGATTCTTAGAAAAATCATGTTTTTTATTAAGGCTCATTTCAGACTTGGGTTCGAACTTTGGAAGCAGTTTTTTCAGGCTCTATGGTACCAAATGGGCTGAAATTTTGGAAAAGTGGAAAGAATCGTGGTACAAATTGAATTCAGTCACAAAATCGAGATTAAGTTGTATTTTTAAAAAAATCATGATTTTTATGTACGCTAATTTCAGACTTGGGTTCGAACTTTGGAAGCAGTTTTCTCAAAATCTATGGTACCAAATTGGCCGAAATTTTGGAAAAGTGGTAAGAATCGTGGTAAAAATCAAATTAAGTCACAAAATCTCTATCAAGTTGTATTTTTTACAAAATCATCATTTTTATGGACGCTGATTTCAGACATGGGTTCGATATTTGGAAGCAGTTTTCTCAAAATCTATGGTACCAAATGGGTTGAAATTTTGGAAATGTGGTAAGAATCGTGGTACAAATCGAAATCAGTCACAAAATCTACATAAATTTTAATTCTTAGAAAAATCATGTTTTTTTCATGGCTCATTTCAGACTTGGGTTCGAACTTTGGAAGCAGTTTTTTCAGGCTCTATGGTACCAAATGGGCTGAAATTTGGAAAAGTGGTAAGAATCGTGGTACAAATCGAAATCAGTCACAAAATCTCCATCAAGTTTAATTCTTAGAAAAATCACGTTTTTTTCATGGCTCATTTCAGACTTGGGTTCGAACTTTGGAAGCAGTTTTCTCACAATCTATGGAACCAAATGGGCTGAAATTTTGGAAAAGTGGTAAGAATCGGGGTACAAATCGAATTCAGTCACAAAATCTCCATTAAGTTTGACTATTAGAAAAATCTTGAATTTAATGAATGCTAATTTCAGACTTGGGTTCGAACTTTTGAAGCAGTTTTTTCAAAATCTATGGTACCAAATGGGCTGAAATTTTGGAAAAGTTGTAAGAATTGTGGTACAAATCGAAATCAGTCTCAAAATCGCATTTAAGTTGTATTTTTTAAAAAATCATGATTTTTATGTACGCTAATTTCAGACTTGGGTTCGAACTTTGAGAGCAGTTTTCTCAAAATCTATAGAACCAAAAGGGGCTGAAATTTGGAAAAGTGGTAAGAATCGTGGAACAAATCGAAATCAGTCACAAAATCTCCATAAAGTTTTTATTCTTAGAAAAATCATGTTTTTTCATGGCTCATTTCAGACTTGGGTTCGAACTTTGGAAGCAGTTTTCTCAAAATCTATGTTACCAAATGGGCTGAAATTTTTGCAAAAAGGTAAGAATCGTGGTACAAATCGAATTCAGTCACAAAATCTCCATATCAAGTTGTATTTTAAAAAAAATCATGATTTTTATGGACGCTAATTTCAGACTTGGGTTCGAACTTTGGAAGCAGTTTTCTCAAAATCTATGGTACCAAATGGGCTGAAATTTTGGAAAAAAAGGTAAGAATCGTGGTACAAATCGAATTCAGTCACAAAATCTCCATCAAGTTGTATTTTAAAAAAATCATGATTTTTATGGACGCTTATTTTAGACTTGGGTTCGAACTTTGGAAGCAGTTTTCTCAAAATCTATGGTACCAAATGGGCTGAAATTTTGGAAAAGTGGTAAGAATCGTGGTACAAATCGAATTCAGTTTCAAAATCGCAATTAAGTTGTATTTTTAAAAAAATCATGATTTTTATGTACGCTAATTTCAGACTTGGGTTCGAACTTTGGGAGCAGTTTTCTCAAAATCTATGGAACCAAATGGGCTGAAATTTTGGAAAAGTGGTAAGAATCGTGGTTCAAATCGAAATCAGTCACAAAATCTCCATAAAGTTTAATTCTTAGAAAAATCATGTTTTTTCATGGCTCATTTCAGACTTGGGTTCGAACTTTGGAAGCAGTTTTCTCACAATCTATGGTACCAAATGGGCTGAAATTTTGGAAAAGTGGTAAGAATCGTGGTACAAATCGAATTCAGTCACAAAATCTCTATCAAGTTGTATTTTTTTAAAAATCATGATTTTTATGGACGCTGATTTCAGACTTGGGTTCGATATTTGGAAGCAGTTTTCTCAAAATCTATGGTACCAAATGGTTTGAAATTTTGGAAATGTGGTAAGAATCGTGGTACAAATCGAAATCAGTCAAAAAACCTCCATAAAGTCTGATTCTTAGAAAAGTCATGTTTTTTATTAAGGCTCATTTCAGACTTGGGTTCGAACTTTGGAAGCAGTTTTTTCAGGCACTATGGTACCAAATGGGCTGAAATTTTGGAATAGTGGTAAGAATCGTGGTACAAATCGAAATCAGTCACAAAATCTACATAAATTTTAATTCTTAGAAAAATCATGTTTTTTTCATGGCTCATTTCAGACTTGGGTTCGAACTTTGGAAGCAGTTTTTTCAGGCTCTATGGTACCAAATGGGCTGAAATTTTGGAAAAGTGGTAAGAATCGTGGTACAAATCGAATTCAGTCACAAAATCTCCATCAAGTTGTATTTTAAAAAAAATCATGATTTTTATGGACGCTAATTTCAGACTTGGGTTCGAACTTTGGGAGCAGTTTTCTCAAAATCTATGGAACCAAATGGGCTGAAATTTTGGAAAAGTGGTAAGAATCGTGGTTCAAATCGAAATCAGTCACAAAATCTCCATAAAGTTTAATTCTTAGAAAAATCATGTTTTTTTCATGGCTCATTTCAGACTTGGGTTCGAACTTTGGAAGCAGTTTTTTCAAAATCTATGGTACCAAATGGGCTGAAATTTTTGAAAAGTGGTAAGAATCGTTGTTCAAATCGAATTCAGTCACAAAATCGCAATTAAGTTTAATTCTTAGAAAAATCACGTTTTTTCATGGCTCATTTCAGACTTGTGTTCGAACTTTGGGAGCAGTTTTCTCAAAATCTATAGAACCAAATGGGCTGAAATTTAGGAAAAAAGGTAAGAATCGAGGGACAAATCGAAATCAGTCACGAAATCTCCATAAAGTTTAATTCTTAGAAAAATCATGTTTTTTATTAAGGCTCATTTCAGACTTGGGTTCGAACTTTGGGAGCAGTTTTCTCAAAATCTATGGAACCAAATGGGCTGAAATTTTGGAAAAGTGGTAAGAATCGTGGTTCAAATCGAAATCAGTCACAAAATCTCCATAAAGTTTAATTCTTAGAAAAATCATGTTTTTTCATGGCTCATTTCAGACTTGGGTTCGAACTTTGGAAGCAGTTTTCTCACAATCTATGGTACCAAATGGGCTGAAATTTTGGAAAAGTGGTAAGAATCGTGGTAAAAATCAAATTCAGTCACAAAATCTATATCAAGTTGTATTTTTTAAAAAATCATGATTTTTATGGACGCTGATTTCAGACTTGGGTTCGATATTTGGAAGCAGTTTTCTCAAAATCTATGGAACCAAATGGGCTGAAATTTTGGAAAAGTGGTAAGAATCGTGGTTCAAATCGAAATCAGTCACAAAATCTCCATAAAGTTTAATTCTTAGAAAAATCATGTTTTTTTCATGGCTCATTTCAGACTTGGGTTCGAACTTTGGGAGCAGTTTTCTCAAAATCTATAGAACCAAATGGGCTGAAATTTAGGAAAAAAGGTAAGAATCGAGGGACAAATCGAAATCAGTCACGAAATCTCCATAAAGTTTAATTCTTAGAAAAATCATGTTTTTTATTAAGGCTCATTTCAGACTTGGGTTCGAACTTTGGGAGCAGTTTTTTCAGGCTCTATGGTACCAAATGGGCTGAAATTTTGAAAAAGTGGAAAGATTCGTGGTACAAATCGAATTCAGTCACAAAATCGAGATTAAGGTGTATTTTTAAAAAAATCATGATTTTTATGTACGCTAATTTCAGACTTGGGTTCGAACTTTGGAAGCAGTTTTCTCACAATCTATGGTACCAAATGGGCTGAAATTTTGGAAAAGTGGTAAGAATCGTGGTACAAATCGAATTCAGTCACAAAATCGCAATTAAGTTTAATTCTTAGAAAAATCACGTTTTTTCATGGCTCATTTCAGACTTGTGTTCGAACTTTGGAAGCAGTTTTCTCACAATCTATGCTACCAAATGGGCTGAAATTTTGGAAAAGTTGTAAGAATTGTGGTACAAATCGAATTCAGTCACGAAATCTCCATAAAGTTTGATTCTTAGAAAAATCATGTTTTTTCATTAAGGCTCATTTCAGACTTGGGTTCGAACTTTGGAAGCAGTTTTTTCAGGCTCTATGGTACCAAATGGGCTGAAATTTTGGAAAAGTGGAAAGATTCGTGGTACAAATCGAATTCAGTCACAAAATCGAGATAAAGTTGTATTTTTAAAAAAATCATGATTTTTATGTACGCTAATTTCAGACTTGGGTTCGAACTTTGGAAGCAGTTTTCTCAAAATCTATGGTACCAAATGGGACGAAATTTTGGAAAAGTGGTAAGAATCGTGGTAAAAATCAAATTCAGTCACAAAATCTATATCAAGTTGTATTTTTTAAAAAATCATGATTTTTATGGACGCTGATTTCAGACTTGGGTTCGATATTTGGAAGCAGTTTTCTCAAAATCTATGGTACCAAATGGTTTGAAATTTTGGAAATGTGGTAAGAATCGTGGTACAAATCGAAATCAGTCAAAAAACCTCCATAAAGTCTGATTCTTAGAAAAGTCATGTTTTTTATTAAGGCTCATTTCAGACTTGGGTTCGAACTTTGGAAGCAGTTTTTCAGGCACTATGGTACCAAATGGGCTGAAATTTTGGAATAGTGGTAAGAATCGTGGTACAAATCGAAATCAGTCACAAAATCTACATAAATTTTAATTCTTAGAAAAATCATGTTTTTTTCATGGCTCATTTCAGACTTGGGTTCGAACTTTGGAAGCAGTTTTTTCAGGCTCTATGGTACCAAATGGGCTGAAATTTTGGAAAAGTGGTAAGAATCGTGGTACAAATCGAATTCAGTCACAAAATCTCCATCAAGTTGTATTTTAAAAAAAATCATGATTTTTATGGACGCTAATTTCAGACTTGGGTTCGAACTTTGGGAGCAGTTTTCTCAAAATCTATGGAACCAAATGGGCTGAAATTTTGGAAAAGTGGTAAGAATCGTGGTTCAAATCGAAATCAGTCACAAAATCTCCATAAAGTTTAATTCTTAGAAAAATCATGTTTTTTATTAAGGCTCATTTCAGACTTGGGTTCGAACTTTGGGAGCAGTTTTCTCAAAATCTATAGAACCAAATGGGCTGAAATTTCGGAAAAGTGGTAAGAATCGTGGTACAAATCGAATTCAGTCACAAAATCGCAATTAAGTTTAATTCTTAGAAAAATCACGTTTTTTCATGGCTCATTTCAGACTTGTGTTCGAACTTTGGAAGCAGTTTTCTCACAATCTATGGTACCAAATGGGCTGAAATTTTGGAAAAGTGGTAAGAATCGTGGTCCAAATCGAATTCAGTCACAAAATCTCCATAAAGTTTGATTCTTAGAAAAATCATGTTTTTTATTAAGGCTCATTTCAGACTTGGGTTCGAACTTTGGAAGCAGTTTTTTCAGGCTCTATGGTACCAAATGGGCTGAAATTTTGGAAAAGTGGAAAGAATCGTGGTACAAATCGAATTCAGTCACAAAATCGAGATTAAGTTGTATTTTTAAAAAAATCATGATTTTTATGTACGCTAATTTCAGACTTGGGTTCGAACTTTGGAAGCAGTTTTCTCAAAATCTATGGTACCAAATTGGCCGAAATTTTGGAAAAGTGGTAAGAATCGTGGTAAAAATCAAATTAAGTCACAAAATCTCTATCAAGTTGTATTTTTTACAAAATCATCATTTTTATGGACGCTGATTTCAGACATGGGTTCGATATTTGGAAGCAGTTTTCTCAAAATCTATGGTACCAAATGGGTTGAAATTTTGGAAATGTGGTAAGAATCGTGGTACAAATCGAAATCAGTCACAAAATCTACATAAATTTTAATTCTTAGAAAAATCATGTTTTTTTCATGGCTCATTTCAGACTTGGGTTCGAACTTTGGAAGCAGTTTTTTCAGGCTCTATGGTACCAAATGGGCTGAAATTTTGGAAAAGTGGTAAGAATCGTGGTACAAATCGAAATCAGTCACAAAATCTCCATCAAGTTTAATTCTTAGAAAAATCACGTTTTTTCATGGCTCATTTCAGACTTGGGTTCGAACTTTGGAAGCAGTTTTCTCACAATCTATGGAACCAAATGGGCTGAAATTTTGGAAAAGTGGTAAGAATCGGGGTACAAATCGAATTCAGTCACAAAATCTCCATTAAGTTTGACTATTAGAAAAATCTTGAATTTAATGAATGCTAATTTCAGACTTGGGTTCGAACTTTTGAAGCAGTTTTTTCAAAATCTATGGTACCAAATGGGCTGAAATTTTGGAAAAGTTGTAAGAATTGTGGTACAAATCGAAATCAGTCTCAAAATCGCATTTAAGTTGTATTTTTTAAAAAAATCATGATTTTTATGTACGCTAATTTCAGACTTGGGTTCGAACTTTGAGAGCAGTTTTCTCAAAATCTATAGAACCAAAAGGGGCTGAAATTTTGGAAAAGTGTTAAGAATCGTGGAACAAATCGAAATCAGTCACAAAATCTCCATAAAGTTTTTATTCTTAGAAAAATCATGTTTTTTTCATGGCTCATTTCAGACTTGGGTTCGAACTTTGGAAGCAGTTTTCTCAAAATCTATGTTACCAAATGGGCTGAAATTTTTGCAAAAAGGTAAGAATCGTGGTACAAATCGAATTCAGTCACAAAATCTCCATCAAGTTGTATTTTAAAAAAAATCATGATTTTTATGGACGCTAATTTCAGACTTGGGTTCGAACTTTGGAAGCAGTTTTCTCAAAATCTATGGTACCAAATGGGCTGAAATTTTGGAAAAAAAGGTAAGAATCGTGGTACAAATCGAATTCAGTCACAAAATCTCCATCAAGTTGTATTTTAAAAAAAATCATGATTTTTATGGACGCTTATTTCAGACTTGGGTTCGAACTTTGGAAGCAGTTTTCTCAAAATCTATGGTACCAAATGGGCTGAAATTTTGGAAAAGTGGTAAGAATCGTGGTACAAATCGAAATCAGTCAAAAAACCTCCATAAAGTTTAATTCTTAGAAAAATCATGTTTTTTCATGGCTCATTTCAGACTTGGGTTCGAACTTTGGAAGCAGTTTTCTCACAATCTATGGTACCAAATGGGCTGAAATTTTGGAAAAGTGGTAAGAATCGTGGTACAAATCGAATTCAGTCACAAAATCGCAATTAAGTTTAATTCTTAGAAAAATCACGTTTTTTCATGGCTCATTTCAGACTTGTGTTCGAACTTTGGAAGCAGTTTTCTCACAATCTATGGTACCAAATGGGCTGAAATTTTGGAAAAGTGGTAAGAATCGTGGTCCAAATCGAATTCAGTCACAAAATCTCCATAAAGTTAAATTCTTAGAAAAATCATGTTTTTTATTAAGGCTCATTTCAGACTTGGGTTCGAACTTTGGAAGCAGTTTTTTCAGGCTCTATTGTACCAAATGGGCTGAAATTTTGGACAAGTGGAAAGAATCGTGGTACAAATCGAATTCAGTCACAAAATCGCAATTAAGTTTAATTCTTAGAAAAATCACGTTTTTTCATGGCTCATTTCAGACTTGTGTTCGAACTTTGGAAGCAGTTTTCTCAAAATCTATGGTACCAAATGGGCTGAAATTTTGGAAAAAAGCAAGAATCGTGGTACAAATCGAATTCAGTCACAAAATCTCCATCAAGTTGTATTTTAAAAAAAATCATGATTTTTATGGACGCTTATTTCAGACTTGGGTTCGAACTTTGGAAGCAGTTTTCTCAAAATCTATGGTACCAAATGGGCTGAAATTTTGGAAAAGTGGTAAGAATCGTGGTTCAAATCGAAATCAGTCACAAAATCTCCATAAAGTTTAATTCTTAGAAAAATCATGTTTTTTCATGGCTCATTTCAGACTTGGGTTCGAACTTTGGAAGCAGTTTTCTCACAATCTATGGTACCAAATGGGCTGAAATTTTGGAAAAGTGGTAAGAATCGTGGTACAAATCGAATTCAGTCACAAAATCGCAATTAAGTTTAATTCTTAGAAAAATCACGTTTTTTCATGGCTCATTTCAGACTTGTGTTCGAACTTTGGAAGCAGTTTTCTCACAATCTATGGTACCAAATGGGCTGAAATTTTGGAAAAGTGGTAAGAATCGTGGTCCAAATCGAATTCAGTCACAAAATCTCCATAAAGTTTGATTCTTAGAAAAATCATGTTTTTTATTAAGGCTCATTTCAGACTTGGGTTCGAACTTTGGAAGCAGTTTTTTCAGGCTCTATGGTATAAAATGGGCTGAAATTTTGGAAAAGTGGTAAGAATCGTGGTACAAATCGAATTCAGTCACAAAATCTCCATTAAGTTTGACTATTAGAAAAATCTTGAATTTAATGAATGCTAATTTCAGACTTGGGTTCGAACTTTTGAAGCAGTTTTTTCAAAATCTATGGTACCAAATGGGCTGAAATTTTGGAAAAGTTGTAAGAATTGTGGTACAAATCGAAATCAGTCTCAAAATCGCATTTAAGTTGTATTTTTTAAAAAAATCATGTTTTTTATGTACGCTAATTTCAGACTTGGGTTCGAACTTTGAGAGCAGTTTTCTCAAAATCTATAGAACCAAAAGGGGCTGAAATTTTGGAAAAAAGCAAGAATCGTGGTACAAATCGAATTCAGTCACAAAATCTCCATCAAGTTGTATTTTTAAAAAAAATCATGATTTTTATGGACGCTTATTTCAGACTTGGGTTCGAACTTTGGAAGCAGTTTTCTCAAAATCTATGGTACCAAATGGGCTGAAATTTTGGAAAAGTGGTAAGAATCGTGGTTCAAATCGAAATCAGTCACAAAATCTCCATAAAGTTTGATTCTTAGAAAAATCATGTTTTTTATTAAGGCTCATTTCAGACTTGGGTTCGAACTTTGGAAGCAGTTTTTTCAGGCTCTATGGTACCAAATGGGCTGAAATTTTGGAAAAGTGGAAAGAATCGTGGTACAAATCGAATTCAGTCACAAAATCGAGATTAAGTTGTATTTTTAAAAAAATCATGATTTTTATGTACGCTAATTTCAGACTTGGGTTCGAACTTTGGAAGCAGTTTTCTCAAAATCTATGGTACCAAATGGGACGAAATTTTGGAAAAGTGGTAAGAATCGTGGTAAAAATCAAATTCAGTCACAAAATCTCTATCAAGTTGTATTTTTTACAAAATCATGATTTTTATGGACGCTGATTTCAGACTTGGGTTCGATATTTGGAAGCAGTTTTCTCAAAATCTATGGTACCAAATGGGTTGAAATTTTGGAAATGTGGTAAGAATCGTGGTACAAATCGAAATCAGTCAAAAAACCTCCATAACGTCTGATTCTTAGAAAAGTCATGTTTTTTATTAAGGCTCATTTCAGACTTGGGTTCGAACTTTGGAAGCAGTTTTTCAGGCACTATGGTACCAAATGGGCTAAAATTTTGGAATAGTGGTAAGAATCGTGGTACAAATCGAAATCAGTCACAAAATCTACATAAATTTTAATTCTTAGAAAAATCATGTTTTTTTCATGGCTCATTTCAGACTTGGGTTCGAACTTTGGGAGCAGTTTTCTCAAAATCTATAGAACCAAATGGGCTGAAATTTAGGAAAAAAGGTAAGAATCGTGGAACAAATCGAAATCAGTCACAAAATCTCCATAAAGTTTTTATTCTTAGAAAAATCATGTTTTTTTCATGGCTCATTTCAGACTTGGGTTCGAACTTTGGAAGCAGTTTTCTCAAAATCTATGTTACCAAATGGGCTGAAATTTTTGAAAAAAGGTAAGAATCGTGGTACAAATCGAATTCAGTCACAAAATCTCCATCAAGTTGTATTTTAAAAAAAATCATGATTTTTATGGACGCTAATTTCAGACTTGGGTTCGAACTTTGGAAGCAGTTTTCTCAAAATCTATGGTACCAAATGGGCTGAAATTTTGGAAAAAAGGTAAGAATCGTGGTACAAATCGAATTCAGTCACGAAATCTCCATCAAGTTGTATTTTAAAAAAAATCATGATTTTTATGGACGCTTATTTCAGACTTGGGTTCGAACTTTGGAAGCAGTTTTCTCAAAATCTATAGAACCAAATGGGCTGAAATTTTGGAAAAGTGGTAAGAATCGTGGTACAAATCGAAATCAGTCACAAAATCTCCATAAAGTTTAATTCTTAGAAAAATCATGTTTTTTTCATGGCTTATTTCAGACTTGGGTTCGAACTTTGGGAGCAGTTTTCTCAAAATCTATAGAACCAAATGGGCTGAAATTTTGGAAAAAAGGTAAGAATCGTGGTACAAATCGAATTCAGTCACAAAATCTCCATTAAGTTTGACTATTAGAAAAATCTTGAATTTAATGAATGCTAATTTCAGACTTGGGTTCGAACTTTTGAAGCAGTTTTTTCAAAATCTATGGTACCAAATGGGCTGAAATTTTGGAAAAGTTGTAAGAATTGTGGTACAAATCGAAATCAGTCTCAAAATCGCATTTAAGTTGTATTTTTAAAAAAAATCATGATTTTTATGTACGCTAATTTCAGACTTGGGTTCGAACTTTGAGAGCAGTTTTCTCAAAATCTATAGAACCAAAAGGGGCTGAAATTTTGGAAAAGTGGTAAGAATCGTGGAACAAATCGAAATCAGTCACAAAATCTCCATAAAGTTTTTATTCTTAGAAAAATCATGTTTTTTTCATGGCTCATTTAAGACTTGGGTTCGAACTTTGGAAGCAGTTTTCTCAAAATCTATGTTACCAAATGGGCTGAAATTTTTGAAAAAAGGTAAGAATCGTGGTACAAATCGAATTCAGTCACAAAATCTCCATCAAGTTGTATTTTAAAAAAAATCATGATTTTTATGGACGCTAATTTCAGACTTGGGTTCGATTTTTGGAAGCAGTTTTCTCAAAATCTATGGTACCAAATGGGCTGAAATTTTGGAAAAAAGGTAAGAATCGTGGTACAAATCGAATTCAGTCACAAAATCTCCATCAAGTTGTATTTTAAAAAAAATCATGATTTTTATGGACGCTTATTTCAGACTTGGGTTCGAACTTTGGAAGCAGTTTTCTCAAAATCTATGGTACCAAATGGGCTGAAATTTTGGAAAAGTGGTAAGAATCGTGGTTCAAATCGAAATCAGTCACAAAATCTCCATAAAGTTTAATTCTTAGAAAAATCATGTTTTTTCATGGCTCATTTCAGACTTGGGTTCGAACTTTGGAAGCAGTTTTCTCACAATCTATGGTACCAAATGGGCTGAAATTTTGGAAAAGTGGTAAGAATCGTGGTACAAATCGAATTCAGTCACAAAATCGCAATTAAGTTTAATTCTTAGAAAAATCACGTTTTTTCATGGCTCATTTCAGACTTGTGTTCGAACTTTGGAAGCAGTTTTCTCACAATCTATGGTACCAAATGGGCTGAAATTTTGGAAAAGTGGTAAGAATCGTGGTCCAAATCGAATTCAGTCACAAAATCTCCATAAAGTTTGATTCTTAGAAAAATCATGTTTTTTATTAAGGCTCATTTCAGACTTGGGTTCGAACTTTGGAAGCAGTTTTTTCAGGCTCTATGGTATAAAATGGGCTGAAATTTTGGAAAAGTGGTAAGAATCGTGGTACAAATCGAATTCAGTCACAAAATCTCCATTAAGTTTGACTATTAGAAAAATCTTGAATTTAATGAATGCTAATTTCAGACTTGGGTTCGAACTTTTGAAGCAGTTTTTTCAAAATCTATGGTACCAAATGGGCTGAAATTTTGGAAAAGTTGTAAGAATTGTGGTACAAATCGAAATCAGTCTCAAAATCGCATTTAAGTTGTATTTTTTAAAAAAATCATGTTTTTTATGTACGCTAATTTCAGACTTGGGTTCGAACTTTGAGAGCAGTTTTCTCAAAATCTATAGAACCAAAAGGGGCTGAAATTTTGGAAAAAAGCAAGAATCGTGGTACAAATCGAATTCAGTCACAAAATCTCCATCAAGTTGTATTTTTAAAAAAATCATGATTTTTATGGACGCTTATTTCAGACTTGGGTTCGAACTTTGGAAGCAGTTTTCTCAAAATCTATGGTACCAAATGGGCTGAAATTTTGGAAAAGTGGTAAGAATCGTGGTTCAAATCGAAATCAGTCACAAAATCTCCATAAAGTTTGATTCTTAGAAAAATCATGTTTTTTATTAAGGCTCATTTCAGACTTGGGTTCGAACTTTGGAAGCAGTTTTTTCAGGCTCTATGGTACCAAATGGGCTGAAATTTTGGAAAAGTGGAAAGAATCGTGGTACAAATCGAATTCAGTCACAAAATCGAGATTAAGTTGTATTTTTAAAAAAATCATGATTTTTATGTACGCTAATTTCAGACTTGGGTTCGAACTTTGGAAGCAGTTTTCTCAAAATCTATGGTACCAAATGGGACGAAATTTTGGAAAAGTGGTAAGAATCGTGGTAAAAATCAAATTCAGTCACAAAATCTCTATCAAGTTGTATTTTTTACAAAATCATGATTTTTATGGACGCTGATTTCAGACTTGGGTTCGATATTTGGAAGCAGTTTTCTCAAAATCAAAATCAAATCAAGTACAAATCGAATTCAGTCACAAAATCGAGATTAAGTTGTATTTTTAAAAAAATCATGATTTTTATGTACGCTAATTTCAGACTTGGGTTCGAACTTTGGAAGCAGTTTTCTCACAATCTATGGAACCAAATGGGCTGAAATTTTGGAAAAGTGGTAAGAATCGTGGTACAAATCGAATTCATTCACAAAATCTCCATTAAGTTTGACTATTAGAAAAAAATTGAATTTAATGAATGCTAATTTCAGACTTGGGTTTGAACTTTTGAAGCAGTTTTTTCAAAATCTATGGTACCAAATGGGCTGAAATTTTGGAAAAGTTGTAAGAATTGTGGTACAAATCGAAATCAGTCTCAAAATCGCAATTAAGTTGTATTTTTAAAAAAAATCATGATTTTTATGTACGCTAATTTCAGACTTGGGTTCGAACTTTGAGAGCAGTTTTCTCAAAATCTATAGAACCAAAAGGGGCTGAAATTTTGGAAAAGTGGTAAGAATCGTGGAACAAATCGAAATCAGTCACAAAATCTCCATAAAGTTTTTATTCTTAGAAAAATCATGTTTTTTTCATGGCTCATTTCAGACTTGGGTTCGAACTTTGGAAGCAGTTTTCTCAAAATCTATGTAACCAAATGGGCTGAAATTTTGGAAAAAAGGTAAGAATCGTGGTACAAATCGAATTCAGTCACAAAATCTCCATCAAGTTGTATTTTAAAAAAAATCATGATTTTTATGGACGCTAATTTCAGACTTGGGTTCGAACTTTGGAAGCAGTTTTCTCAAAATCTATGGTACCAAATGGGCTGAAATTTTGGAAAAAAAGGTAAGAATCGTGGTACAAATCGAATTCAGTCACAAAATCTCCATAAAGTTGTATTTTAAAAAAAATATGATTTTTATGGACGCTTATTTCAGACTTGGGTTCGAACTTTGGAAGCAGTTTTCTCAAAATCTATGGTACCAAATGGGCTGAAATTTTGGAAAAGTGGTAAGAATCGTGGTTCAAATCGAAATCAGTCACAAAATCTCCATAAAGTTTAATTCTTATTAAAATCATGTTTTTTCATGGCTCATTTCAGACTTGGGTTCGAACTTTGGGAGCAGTTTTCTCAAAATCTATAGAACCAAATGGGCTGAAATTTTGGAAAAGTGGTAAGAATCGTGGTACAAATCGAAATCAGTCACAAAATCTCCATAAAGTTTAATTCTTAGAAAAATCATGTTTTTTTCATGGCTCATTTCAGACTTGGGTTCGAACTTTGGGAGCAGTTTTCTCAAAATCTATAGAACCAAATGGGCTGAAATTTAGGAAAAAAGGTAAGAATCGTGGAACAAATCGAAATCAGTCACAAAATCTCCATAAAGTTTTTATTCTTAGAAAAATCATGTTTTTTTCATGGCTCATTTCAGACTTGGGTTCGAACTTTGGAAGCAGTTTTCTCAAAATCTATGTTACCAAATGGGCTGAAATTTTTGAAAAAAGGTAAGAATCGTGGTACAAATCGAATTCAGTCACAAAATCTCCATCAAGTTGTATTTTAAAAAAAATCATGATTTTTATGGACGCTAATTTCAGACTTGGGTTCGAACTTTGGAAGCAGTTTTCTCAAAATCTATGGTACCAAATGGGCTGAAATTTTGGAAAAAAGGTAAGAATCGTGGTACAAATCGAATTCAGTCACGAAATCTCCATCAAGTTGTATTTTAAAAAAAATCATGATTTTTATGGACGCTTATTTCAGACTTGGGTTCGAACTTTGGAAGCAGTTTTCTCAAAATCTATAGAACCAAATGGGCTGAAATTTTGGAAAAGTGGTAAGAATCGTGGTACAAATCGAAATCAGTCACAAAATCTCCATAAAGTTTAATTCTTAGAAAAATCATGTTTTTTTCATGGCTTATTTCAGACTTGGGTTCGAACTTTGGGAGCAGTTTTCTCAAAATCTATAGAACCAAATGGGCTGAAATTTTGGAAAAAAGGTAAGAATCGTGGTACAAATCGAATTCAGTCACAAAATCTCCATTAAGTTTGACTATTAGAAAAATCTTGAATTTAATGAATGCTAATTTCAGACTTGGGTTCGAACTTTTGAAGCAGTTTTTTCAAAATCTATGGTACCAAATGGGCTGAAATTTTGGAAAAGTTGTAAGAATTGTGGTACAAATCGAAATCAGTCTCAAAATCGCATTTAAGTTGTATTTTTTAAAAAAATCATGATTTTTATGTACGCTAATTTCAGACTTGGGTTCGAACTTTGAGAGCAGTTTTCTCAAAATCTATAGAACCAAAAGGGGCTGAAATTTTGGAAAAGTGGTAAGAATCGTGGAACAAATCGAAATCAGTCACAAAATCTCCATAAAGTTTTTATTCTTAGAAAAATCATGTTTTTTTCATGGCTCATTTAAGACTTGGGTTCGAACTTTGGAAGCAGTTTTCTCAAAATCTATGTTACCAAATGGGCTGAAATTTTTGAAAAAAGGTAAGAATCGTGGTACAAATCGAATTCAGTCACAAAATCTCCATCAAGTTGTATTTTAAAAAAAATCATGATTTTTATGGACGCTAATTTCAGACTTGGGTTCGATTTTTGGAAGCAGTTTTCTCAAAATCTATGGTACCAAATGGGCTGAAATTTTGGAAAAAAGGTAAGAATCGTGGTACAAATCGAATTCAGTCACAAAATCTCCATCAAGTTGTATTTTAAAAAAAATCATGATTTTTATGGACGCTTATTTCAGACTTGGGTTCGAACTTTGGAAGCAGTTTTCTCAAAATCTATGGTACCAAATGGGCTGAAATTTTGGAAAAGTGGTAAGAATCGTGGTACAAATCGAATTCAGTCACAAAATCGCAATTAAGTTTAATTCTTAGAAAAATCACGTTTTTTCATGGCTCATTTCAGACTTGTGTTCGAACTTTGGAAGCAGTTTTCTCACAATCTATGGTACCAAATGGGCTGAAATTTTGGAAAAGTGGTAAGAATCGTGGTACAAATCGAATTCAGTCACAAAATCGCAATTAAGTTTAATTCTTAGAAAAATCACGTTTTTTCATGGCTCATTTCAGACTTGTGTTCGAACTTTGGAAGCAGTTTTCTCACAATCTGTGGTACCAAATGGGCTGAAATTTTGGAAAAGTGGTAAGAATCGTGGTCCAAATCGAATTCAGTCACAAAATCTGCATAAAGTTTGATTCTTAGAAAAATCATGTTTTTTATTAAGGCTCATTTCAGACTTGGGTTCGAACTTTGGATGCAGTTTTTTCAGGCTCTATGGTACCAAATGGGCTGAAATTTTGGAAAAGTGGAAAGAATCGTGGTACAAATCGAATTCAGTCACAAAATCGAGATTAAGTTGTATTTTTAAAAAAATCATGATTTTTATGTACGCTAATTTCAGACTTGGGTTCGAACTTTGGAAGCAGTTTTTTTCAAAATCTATGGTACCAAATGGGCCGAAATTTTGGAAAAGTGGTAAGAATCGTGGTAAAAATCAAATTCAGTCACAAAATCTCTATCAAGTTGTATTTTTTACAAAATCATGATTTTTATGGACGCTGATTTCAGACTTGGGTTCGATATTTGGAAGCAGTTTTCTCAAAATCTATGGTACCAAATGGGTTGAAATTTTGGAAATGTGGTAAGAATCGTGGTACAAATCGAAATCAGTCAAAAAACCTCCATAAAGTCTGATTCTTAGAAAAGTCATGTTTTTTATTAAGGCTCATTTCAGACTTGGGTTCGAACTTTGGAAGCAGTTTTTCAGGCACTATGGTACCAAATGGGCTAAAATTTTGGAATAGTGGTAAGAATCGTGGTACAAATCGAAATCAGTCACAAAATCTACATAAATTTTAATTCTTAGAAAAATCATGTTTTTTTCATGGCTCATTTCAGACTTGGGTTCGAACTTTGGGAGCAGTTTTCTCAAAATCTATAGAACCAAATGGGCTGAAATTTAGGAAAAAAGGTAAGAATCGTGGAACAAATCGAAATCAGTCACAAAATCTCCATAAAGTTTTTATTCTTAGAAAAATCATGTTTTTTTCATGGCTCATTTCAGACTTGGGTTCGAACTTTGGAAGCAGTTTTCTCAAAATCTATGTTACCAAATGGGCTGAAATTTTGGAAAAGTGGTAAGAATCGTGGTCCAAATCGAATTCAGTCACAAAATCTGCATAAAGTTTGATTCTTAGAAAAATCATGTTTTTTATTAAGGCTCATTTCAGACTTGGGTTCGAACTTTGGATGCAGTTTTTTCAGGCTCTATGGTACCAAATGGGCTGAAATTTTGGAAAAAAAGGTAAGAATCGTGGTACAAATCGAATTCAGTCACAAAATCTCCATTAAGTTTGACTATTAGAAAAATCTTGAATTTAATGAATGCTAATTTCAGACTTGGGTTCGAACTTTTGAAGCAGTTTTTTCAAAATCTATGGTACCAAATGGGCTGAAATTTTGGAAAAGTTGTAAGAATTGTGGTACAAATCGAAATCAGTCTCAAAATCGCATTTAAGTTGTATTTTTTAAAAAAATCATGATTTTTATGTACGCTAATTTCAGACTTGGGTTCGAACTTTGAGAGCAGTTTTCTCAAAATCTATAGAACCAAAAGGGGCTGAAATTTTGGAAAAGTGGTAAGAATCGTGGAACAAATCGAAATCAGTCACAAAATCTCCATAAAGTTTTTATTCTTAGAAAAATCATGTTTTTTTCATGGCTCATTTAAGACTTGGGTTCGAACTTTGGAAGCAGTTTTCTCAAAATCTATGTTACCAAATGGGCTGAAATTTTTGAAAAAAGGTAAGAATCGTGGTACAAATCGAATTCAGTCACAAAATCTCCATCAAGTTGTATTTTAAAAAAAATCATGATTTTTATGGACGCTAATTTCAGACTTGGGTTCGATTTTTGGAAGCAGTTTTCTCAAAATCTATGGTACCAAATGGGCTGAAATTTTGGAAAAAAGGTAAGAATCGTGGTACAAATCGAATTCAGTCACAAAATCTCCATCAAGTTGTATTTTAAAAAAAATCATGATTTTTATGGACGCTTATTTCAGACTTGGGTTCGAACTTTGGAAGCAGTTTTCTCAAAATCTATGGTACCAAATGGGCTGAAATTTTGGAAAAGTGGTAAGAATCGTGGTTCAAATCGAAATCAGTCACAAAATCTCCATAAAGTTTAATTCTTAGAAAAATCATGTTTTTTCATGGCTCATTTCAGACTTGGGTTCGAACTTTGGAAGCAGTTTTCTCACAATCTATGGTACCAAATGGGCTGAAATTTTGGAAAAGTGGTAAGAATCGTGGTACAAATCGAATTCAGTCACAAAATCGCAATTAAGTTTAATTCTTAGAAAAATCACGTTTTTTCATGGCTCATTTCAGACTTGTGTTCGAACTTTGGAAGCAGTTTTCTCACAATCTATGGTACCAAATGGGCTGAAATTTTGGAAAAGTGGTAAGAATCGTGGTCCAAATCGAATTCAGTCACAAAATCTGCATAAAGTTTGATTCTTAGAAAAATCATGTTTTTTATTAAGGCTCATTTCAGACTTGGGTTCGAACTTTGGATGCAGTTTTTTCAGGCTCTATGGTACCAAATGGGCTGAAATTTTGGAAAAGTGGAAAGAATCGTGGTACAAATCGAATTCAGTCACAAAATCGAGATTAAGTTGTATTTTTAAAAAAATCATGATTTTTATGTACGCTAATTTCAGACTTGGGTTCGAACTTTGGAAGCAGTTTTTTCAAAATCTATGGTACCAAATGGGCCGAAATTTTGGAAAAGTGGTAAGAATCGTGGTAAAAATCAAATTCAGTCACAAAATCTCTATCAAGTTGTATTTTTTACAAAATCATGATTTTTATGGACGCTGATTTCAGACTTGGGTTCGATATTTGGAAGCAGTTTTCTCAAAATCTATGGTACCAAATGGGTTGAAATTTTGGAAATGTGGTAAGAATCGTGGTACAAATCGAAATCAGTCAAAAAACCTCCATAAAGTCTGATTCTTAGAAAAGTCATGTTTTTTATTAAGGCTCATTTCAGACTTGGGTTCGAACTTTGGAAGCAGTTTTTCAGGCACTATGGTACCAAATGGGCTAAAATTTTGGAATAGTGGTAAGAATCGTGGTACAAATCGAAATCAGTCACAAAATCTACATAAATTTTAATTCTTAGAAAAATCATGTTTTTTTCATGGCTCATTTCAGACTTGGGTTCGAACTTTGGAAGCAGTTTTTTTCAGGCTCTATGGTACCAAATGGGCTGAAATTTTGGAAAAGTGGTAAGAATCGTGGTACAAATCGAAATCAGTCACAAAATCTCCATCAATTTTAATTCTTAGAAAAATCACGTTTTTTCATGGCTCATTTCAGACTTGGGTTCGAACTTTGGAAGCAGTTTTCTCACAATCTATGGAACCAAATGGGCTGAAATTTTGGAAAAGTGGTAAGAATCGTGGTACAAATCGAATTCAGTCACAAAATCTCCATTAAGTTTGACTATTAGAAAAATCTTGAATTTAATGAATGCTAATTTCAGACTTGGGTTCGAACTTTTGAAGCAGTTTTTTCAAAATCTATGGTACCAAATGGGCTGAAATTTTGGAAAAGTTGTAAGAATTGTGGTACAAATCGAAATCAGTCTCAAAATCGCATTTAAGTTGTATTTTTTAAAAAAATCATGATTTTTATGTACGCTAATTTCAGACTTGGGTTCGAACTTTGAGAGCAGTTTTCTCAAAATCTATAGAACCAAAAGGGGCTGAAATTTTGGAAAAGTGGTAAGAATCGTGGAACAAATCGAAATCAGTCACAAAATCTCCATAAAGTTTTTATTCTTAGAAAAATCATGTTTTTTTCATGGCTCATTTCAGACTTGGGTTCGAACTTTGGAAGCAGTTTTCTCAAAATCTATGTTACCAAATGGGCTGAAATTTTTGAAAAAAGGTAAGAATCGTGGTACAAATCGAATTCAGTCACAAAATCTCCATCAAGTTGTATTTTAAAAAAAATCATGATTTTTATGGACGCTTATTTCAGACTTGGGTTCGAACTTTGGAAGCAGTTTTCTCAAAATCTATGGTACCAAATGGGCTGAAATTTTGGAAAAGTGGTAAGAATCGTGGTTCAAATCGAAATCAGTCACAAAATCTCCATAAAGTTTAATTCTTAGAAAAATCATGTTTTTTCATGGCTCATTTCAGACTTGGGTTCGAACTTTGGAAGCAGTTTTCTCACAATCTATGGTACCAAATGGGATGAAATTTTGGAAAAAAGGTAAGAATCGTGGTACAAATCGAATTCAGTCACAAAATCTCCATCAAGTTGTATTTTTAAAAAAATCATGATTTTTATGGACGCTTATTTCAGACTTGGGTTCGAACTTTGGAAGCAGTTTTCTCAAAATCTATGGTACCAAATGGGCTGAAATTTTGGAAAAGTGGTAAGAATAGTGGTTCAAATCGAAATCAGTCACAAAATCTCCATTAAGTTTAATTCTTAGAAAAATCATGTTTTTTCATGGCTCATTTCAGACTTGGGTTCGAACTTTGGAAGCAGTTTTCTCACAATCTATGGTACCAAATGGGCTGAAATTTTGGAAAAGTGGTAAGAATCGTGGTACAAATCGAATTCAGTCACAAAATCGCAATTAAGTTTAATTCTTAGAAAAATCACGTTTTTTCATGGCTCATTTCAGACTTGTGTTCGAACTTTGGAAGCAGTTTTCTCACAATCTATGGTACCAAATGGGCTGAAATTTTGGAAAAGTGGTAAGAATCGTGGTCCAAATCGAATTCAGTCACAAAATCTCCATAAAGTTTGATTCTTAGAAAAATCATGTTTTTTATTAAGGCTCATTTCAGACTTGGGTTCGAACTTTGGAAGCAGTTTTTTCAGGCTCTATGGTACCAAATGGGCTGAAATTTTGGAAAAGTGGAAAGAATCGTGGTACAAATCGAATTCAGTCACAAAATCGAGATTAAGTTGTATTTTTAAAAAAATCATGATTTTTATGTACGCTAATTTCAGACTTGGGTTCGAACTTTGGAAGCAGTTTTCTCAAAATCTATGGTACCAAATGGGCCGAAATTTTGGAAAAGTGGTAAGAATCGTGGTAAAAATCAAATTCAGTCACAAAATCTCTATCAAGTTGTATTTTTTACAAAATCATGATTTTTATGGACGCTGATTTCAGACTTGGGTTCGATATTTGGAAGCAGTTTTCTCAAAATCTATGGTACCAAATGGGTTGAAATTTTGGAAATGTGGTAAGAATCGTGGTACAAATCGAAATCAGTCAAAAAACCTCCATAAAGTCTGATTCTTAGAAAAGTCATGTTTTTTATTAAGGCTCATTTCAGACTTGGGTTCGAACTTTGGAAGCAGTTTTTCAGGCACTATGGTACCAAATGGGCTAAAATTTTGGAATAGTGGTAAGAATCGTGGTACAAATCGAAATCAGTCACAAAATCTACATAAATTTTAATTCTTAGAAAAATCATGTTTTTTTCATGGCTCATTTCAGACTTGGGTTCGAACTTTGGAAGCAGTTTTTTCGGGCTCTATGGTACCAAATGGGCTGAAATTTTGGAAAAGTGGTAAGAATCGTGGTACAAATCGAAATCAGTCACAAAATCTCCATCAAGTTTAATTCTTAGAAAAATCACGTTTTTTCATGGCTCATTTCAGACTTGGGTTCGAACTTTGGAAGCAGTTTTCTCACAATCTATGGAACCAAATGGGCTGAAATTTTGGAAAAGTGGTAAGAATCGTGGTACAAATCGAATTCAGTCACAAAATCTCCATTAAGTTTGACTATTAGAAAAATCTTGAATTTAATGAATGCTAATTTCAGACTTGGGTTCGAACTTTTGAAGCAGTTTTTTCAAAATCTATGGTACCAAATGGGCTGAAATTTTGGAAAAGTTGTAAGAATTGTGGTACAAATCGAAATCAGTCTCAAAATCGCATTTAAGTTGTATTTTTTAAAAAAATCATGATTTTTATGTACGCTAATTTCAGACTTGGGTTCGAACTTTGAGAGCAGTTTTCTCAAAATCTATAGAACCAAAAGGGGCTGAAATTTTGGAAAAGTGGTAAGAATCGTGGAACAAATCGAAATCAGTCACAAAATCTCCATAAAGTTTTTATTCTTAGAAAAATCATGTTTTTTTCATGGCTCATTTCAGACTTGGGTTCGAACTTTGGAAGCAGTTTTCTCAAAATCTATGTTACCAAATGGGCTGAAATTTTGGAAAAAAGGTAAGAATCGTGGTACAAATCGAATTCAGTCACAAAATCTCCATCAAGTTGTATTTTAAAAAAAATCATGATTTTTATGGACGCTTATTTCAGACTTGGGTTCGAACTTTGGAAGCAGTTTTCTCAAAATCTATGGTACCAAATGGGCTGAAATTTTGGAAAAGTGGTAAGAATCGTGGTTCAAATCGAAATCAGTCACAAAATCTCCATAAAGTTTAATTCTTAGAAAAATCATGTTTTTTCATGGCTCATTTCAGACTTGGGTTCGAACTTTGGAAGCAGTTTTCTCACAATCTATGGTACCAAATGGGCTGAAATTTTGGAAAAAAGGTAAGAATCGTGGTACAAATCGAATTCAGTCACAAAATCTCCATCAAGTTGTATTTTAAAAAAAATCATGATTTTTATGGACGCTTATTTCAGACTTGGGTTCGAACTTTGGAAGCAGTTTTCTCAAAATCTATGGTACCAAATGGGCTGAAATTTTGGAAAAGTGGTAAGAATCGTGGTTCAAATCGAAATCAGTCACAAAATCTCCATAAAGTTTAATTCTTAGAAAAATCATGTTTTTTCATGGCTCATTTCAGACTTGGGTTCGAACTTTGGAAGCAGTTTTCTCACAATCTATGGTACCAAATGGGCTGAAATTTTGGAAAAGTGGTAAGAATCGTGGTACAAATCGAATTCAGTCACAAAATCGCAATTAAGTTTAATTCTTAGAAAAATCACGTTTTTTCATGGCTCATTTCAGACTTGTGTTCGAACTTTGGAAGCAGTTTTCTCACAATCTATGGTACCAAATGGGGTGAAATTTTGGAAAAGTGGTAAGAACCGTGGTCCAAATCGAATTCAGTCACAAAATCGCAATTAAGTTTAATTCTTAGAAAAATCACGTTTTTTCATGGCTCATTTCAGACTTGTGTTCGAACTTTGGAAGCAGTTTTCTCACAATCTATGGTACCAAATGGGCTGAAATTTTGGAAAAAAGGTAAGAATCGTGGTTCAAATCGAAATCAGTCACAAAATCTCCATAAAGTTTGATTCTTAGAAAAATCATGTTTTTTCATGGCTCATTTCAGACTTGGGTTCGAACTTTGGAAGCAGTTTTCTCACAATCTATGGTACCAAATGGGCTGAAATTTTGGAAAAAAGGTAAGAATCGTGGTACAAATCGAATTCAGTCACAAAATCTCCATCAAGTTGTATTTTAAAAAAAATCATGATTTTTATGGACGCTTATTTCAGACTTGGGTTCGAACTTTGGAAGCAGTTTTCTCAAAATCTATGGTACCAAATGGGCTGAAATTTTGGAAAAGTGGTAAGAATCGTGGTTCAAATCGAAATCAGTCACAAAATCTCCATAAAGTTTAATTCTTAGAAAAATCATGTTTTTTCATGGCTCATTTCAGACTTGGGTTCGAACTTTGGAAGCAGTTTTCTCACAATCTATGGTACCAAATGGGCTGAAATTTTGGAAAAGTGGTAAGAATCGTGGTACAAATCGAATTCAGTCACAAAATCGCAATTAAGTTTAATTCTTAGAAAAATCACGTTTTTTCATGGCTCATTTCAGACTTGTGTTCGAACTTTGGAAGCAGTTTTCTCACAATCTATGGTACCAAATGGGCTGAAATTTTGGAAAAGTGGTAAGAATCGTGGTCCAAATCGAATTCAGTCACAAAATCGCAATTAAGTTTAATTCTTAGAAAAATCACGTTTTTTCATGGCTCATTTCAGACTTGTGTTCGAACTTTGGAAGCAGTTTTCTCACAATCTATGGTACCAAATGGGCTGAAATTTTGGAAAAGTGGTAAGAATCGTGGTCCAAATCGAATTCCGTCACAAAATCTCCATAAAGTTTGATTCTTAGAAAAATCATGTTTTTTATTAAGGCTCATTTCAGACTTGGGTTCGAACTTTGGAAGCAGTTTTTTCATGCTCTATGGTACCAAATGGGCTGAAATTTTGGAAAAGTGGTAAGAATCGTGGTACAAATCGAAATCAGTCACAAAATCTCCATCAAGTTTAATTCTTAGAAAAATCACGTTTTTTCATGGCTCATTTCAGACTTGGGTTCGAACTTTGGAAGCAGTTTTCTCACAATCTATGGAACCAAATGGGCTGAAATTTTGGAAAAGTGGTAAGAATCGTGGTAGAAATCGAATTCAGTCACAAAATCTCCATTAGGTTTGACTATTAGAAAAATCTTGAATTTAATGAATGCTAATTTCAGACTTGGGTTCGAACTTTTGAAGCAGTTTTTTCAAAATCTATGGTACCAAATGGGCTGAAATTTTGGAAAAGTTGTAAGAATTGTGGTACAAATCGAAATCAGTCTCAAAATCGCATTTAAGTTGTATTTTTTAAAAAAATCATGATTTTTATGTACGCTAATTTCAGACTTGGGTTCGAACTTTGAGAGCAGTTTTCTCAAAATCTATAGAACCAAAAGGGGCTGAAATTTTGGAAAAGTGGTAAGAATCGTGGAACAAATCGAAATCAGTCACAAAATCTCCATAAAGTTTTTATTCTTAGAAAAATCATGTTTTTTTCATGGCTCATTTCAGACTTGGGTTCGAACTTTGGAAGCAGTTTTCTCAAAATCTATGTTACCAAATGGGCTGAAATTTTTGAAAAAAGGTAAGAATCGTGGTACAAATCGAATTCAGTCACAAAATCTCCATCAAGTTGTATTTTAAAAAAAATCATGATTTTTATGGACGCTAATTTCAGACTTGGGTTCGAACTTTGGAAGCAGTTTTCTCAAAATCTATGGTACCAAATGGGCTGAAATTTTGGAAAAAAGGTAAGAATCGTGGTACAAATCGAATTCAGTCACAAAATCTCCATCAAGTTGTATTTTAAAAAAAATCATGATTTTTATGGACGCTAATTTCAGACTTGGGTTCGAACTTTGGAAGCAGTTTTCTCAAAATCTATGGTACCAAATGGGCTGAAATTTTGGAAAAAAGGTAAGAATCGTGGTACAAATCGAATTCAGTCACAAAATCTCCATCAAGTTGTATTTTAAAAAAAATCATGATTTTTATGGACGCTCATTTCAAACTTGGGTTCGAACTTTGGGAGCAGTTTTCTCAAAATCTATAGAACCAAATGGGCTGAAATTTTGGAATAGTGGTAAGAATCGTGGTACAAATCGAAATCAGTCACAAAATCTCCATAAAGTTTAATTCTTAGAAAAATCATGCTTTTTTCATGGCTCATTTCAGACTTGGGTTCGAACTTTGGGAGCAGGTTTCTCAAAATCTATAGAACCAAATGGGCTGAAATTTTGGAAAAGTGGTAAGAATCGTGGAACAAATCGAAATCAGTCACAAAATCTCCATAAAGTTTTTATTCTTAGAAAAATCATGTTTTTTTCATGGCTCATTTCAGACTTGGGTTCGAACTTTGGAAGCAGTTTTCTCAAAATCTATGTTACCAAATGGGCTGAAATTTTTGAAAAAAGGTAAGAATCGTGGTACAAATCGAATTCAGTCACAAAATCTCCATCAAGTTGTATTTTAAAAAAAATCATGATTTTTATGGACGCTAATTTCAGACTTGGGTTCGAACTTTGGAAGCAGTTTTCTCAAAATCTATGGTACCAAATGGGCTGAAATTTTGGAAAAAAGGTAAGAATCGTGGTACAAATCGAATTCAGTCACAAAATCTCCATCAAGTTGTATTTTAAAAAAAATCATGATTTTTATGGACGCTAATTTCAGACTTGGGTTCGAACTTTGGAAGCAGTTTTCTCAAAATCTATGGTACCAAATGGGCTGAAATTTTGGAAAAAAGGTAAGAATCGTGGTACAAATCGAATTCAGTCACAAAATCTCCATCAAGTTGTATTTTAAAAAAAATCATGATTTTTATGGACGCTCATTTCAGACTTGGGTTCGAACTTTGGGAGCAGTTTTCTCAAAATCTATAGAACCAAATGGGCTGAAATTTTGGAATAGTGGTAAGAATCGTGGTACAAATCGAAATCAGTCACAAAATCTCCATAAAGTTTAATTCTTAGAAAAATCATGCTTTTTTCATGGCTCATTTCAGACTTGGGTTCGAACTTTGGGAGCAGGTTTCTCAAAATCTATAGAACCAAATGGGCTGAAATTTTGGAAAAGTGGTAAGAATCGTGGAACAAATCGAAATCAGTCACAAAATCTCCATAAAGTTTTTATTCTTAGAAAAATCATGTTTTTTTCATGGCTCATTTCAGACTTGGGTTCGAACTTTGGAAGCAGTTTTCTCAAAATCTATGTTACCAAATGGGCTGAAATTTTTGAAAAAAGGTAAGAATCGTGGTACAAATCGAATTCAGTCACAAAATCTCCATCAAGTTGTATTTTAAAAAAAATCATGATTTTTATGGACGCTAATTTCAGACATGGGTTCGAACTTTGGAAGCAGTTTTCTCAAAATCTATGGTACCAAATGGGCTAAAATTTTGGAATAGTGGTAAGAATCGTGGTACAAATCGAAATCAGTCACAAAATCTACATAAATTTTAATTCTTAGAAAAATCATGTTTTTTTCATGGCTCATTTCAGACTTGGGTTCGAACTTTGGAAGCAGTTTTTTCAGGCTCTATGGTACCAAATGGGCTGAAATTTTGGAAAAGTGGTAAGAATCGTGGTACAAATCGAAATCAGTCACAAAATCTCCATCAAGTTTAATTCTTAGAAAAATCACGTTTTTTCATGGCTCATTTCAGACTTGGGTTCGAACTTTGGAAGCAGTTTTCTCACAATCTATGGAACCAAATGGGCTGAAATTTTGGAAAAGTGGTAAGAATCGTGGTACAAATCGAATTCAGTCACAAAATCTCCATTAAGTTTGACTATTAGAAAAATCTTGAATTTAATGAATGCTAATTTCAGACTTGGGTTCGAACTTTTGAAGCAGTTTTTTCAAAATCTATGGTACCAAATGGGCTGAAATTTTGGAAAAGTTGTAAGAATTGTGGTACAAATCGAAATCAGTCTCAAAATCGCATTTAAGTTGTATTTTTTAAAAAAATCATGATTTTTATGTACGCTAATTTCAGACTTGGGTTCGAACTTTGAGAGCAGTTTTCTCAAAATCTATAGAACCAAAAGGGGCTGAAATTTTGGAAAAGTGGTAAGAATCGTGGAACAAATCGAAATCAGTCACAAAATCTCCATAAAGTTTTTATTCTTAGAAAAATCATGTTTTTTTCATGGCTCATTTCAGACTTGGGTTCGAACTTTGGAAGCAGTTTTCTCAAAATCTATGTTACCAAATGGGCTGAAATTTTTGAAAAAAGGTAAGAATCGTGGTACAAATCGAATTCAGTCACAAAATCTCCATCAAGTTGTATTTTAAAAAAAATCATGATTTTTATGGACGCTAATTTCAGACTTGGGTTCGAACTTTGGAAGCAGTTTTCTCAAAATCTATGGTACCAAATGGGCTGAAATTTTGGAAAAAAGGTAAGAATCGTGGTACAAATCGAATTCAGTCACAAAATCTCCATCAAGTTGTATTTTAAAAAAAATCATGATTTTTATGGACGCTCATTTCAGACTTGGGTTCGAACTTTGGGAGCAGTTTTCTCAAAATCTATAGAACCAAATGGGCTGAAATTTTGGAATAGTGGTAAGAATCGTGGTACAAATCGAAATCAGTCACAAAATCTCCATAAAGTTTAATTCTTAGAAAAATCATGCTTTTTTCATGGCTCATTTCAGACTTGGGTTCGAACTTTGGGAGCAGGTTTCTCAAAATCTATAGAACCAAATGGGCTGAAATTTTGGAAAAGTGGTAAGAATCGTGGAACAAATCGAAATCAGTCACAAAATCTCCATAAAGTTTTTATTCTTAGAAAAATCATGTTTTTTTCATGGCTCATTTCAGACTTGGGTTCGAACTTTGGAAGCAGTTTTCTCAAAATCTATGTTACCAAATGGGCTGAAATTTTTGAAAAATGGTAAGAATCGTGGTACAAATCGAATTCAGTCACAAAATCTCCATCAAGTTGTGTTTTAAAAAAAATCATGATTTTTATGGACGCTAATTTCAGACTTGGGTTCGAACTTTGGAAGCAGTTTTCTCAAAATCTATGGTACCAAATGGGCTGAAATTTTGGAAAAGTGGTAAGAATCGTGGTTTAAATCGAAATCAGTCACAAAATCTCCATAAAGTTTAATTCTTATTAAAATCATGTTTTTTCATGGCTCATTTCAGACTTGGGTTCGAACTTTGGGAGCAGTTTTCTCAAAATCTATAGAACCAAATGGGCTGAAATTTTGGAAAAGTGGTAAGAATCGTGGTACAAATCGAAATCAGTCACAAAATCTCCATAAAGTTTAATTCTTAGAAAAATCATGTTTTTTTCATGGCTCATTTCAGACTTGGGTTCGAACTTTGGGAGCAGTTTTCTCAAAATCTATGGTACCAAATGGGCTGAAATTTTGGAAAAGTGGAAAGAATCGTGGTACAAATCGAATTCAGTCACAAAATCGAGATTAAGTTGTATTTTTAAAAAAATCATGATTTTTATGTACGCTAATTTCAGACTTGGGTTCGAACTTTGGAAGCAGTTTTCTCAAAATCTATGGTACCAAATGGGCCGAAATTTTGGAAAAAAGGTAAGAATCGTGGTAAAAATCAAATTCAGTCACAAAATCTCTATCAAGTTGTATTTTTTACAAAATCATGATTTTTATGGACGCTGATTTCAGACTTGGGTTCGATATTTGGAAGCAGTTTTCTCAAAATCTATGGTACCAAATGGGTTGAAATTTTGGAAATGTGGTAAGAATCGTGGTACAAATCGAAATCAGTCAAAAAACCTCCATAAAGTCTGATTCTTAGAAAAGTCATGTTTTTTATTAAGGCTCATTTCAGACTTGGGTTCGAACTTTGGAAGCAGTTTTTCAGGCACTATGGTACCAAATGGGCTAAAATTTTGGAATAGTGGTAAGAATCGTGGTACAAATCGAAATCAGTCACAAAATCTACATAAATTTTAATTCTTAGAAAAATCATGTTTTTTTCATGGCTCATTTCAGACTTGGGTTCGAACTTTGGAAGCAGTTTTTTCAGGCTCTATGGTACCAAATGGGCTGAAATTTTGGAAAAGTGGTAAGAATCGTGGTACAAATCGAAATCAGTCACAAAATCTCCATCAAGTTTAATTCTTAGAAAAATCACGTTTTTTCATGGCTCATTTCAGACTTGGGTTCGAACTTTGGAAGCAGTTTTCTCACAATCTATGGAACCAAATGGGCTGAAATTTTGGAAAAGTGGTAAGAATCGTGGTAGAAATCGAATTCAGTCACAAAATCTCCATTAAGTTTGACTATTAGAAAAATCTTGAATTTAATGAATGCTAATTTCAGACTTGGGTTCGAACTTTTGAAGCAGTTTTTTCAAAATCTATGGTACCAAATGGGCTGAAATTTTGGAAAAGTTGTAAGAATTGTGGTACAAATCGAAATCAGTCTCAAAATCGCATTTAAGTTGTATTTTTTAAAAAAATCATGATTTTTATGTACGCTAATTTCAGACTTGGGTTCGAACTTTGAGAGCAGTTTTCTCAAAATCTATAGAACCAAAAGGGGCTGAAATTTTGGAAAAGTGGTAAGAATCGTGGAACAAATCGAAATCAGTCACAAAATCTCCATAAAGTTTTTATTCTTAGAAAAATCATGTTTTTTTCATGGCTCATTTCAGACTTGGGTTCGAACTTTGGAAGCAGTTTTCTCAAAATCTATGTTACCAAATGGGCTGAAATTTTTGAAAAAAGGTAAGAATCGTGGTACAAATCGAATTCAGTCACAAAATCTCCATCAAGTTGTATTTTAAAAAAAATCATGATTTTTATGGACGCTAATTTCAGACTTGGGTTCGAACTTTGGAAGCAGTTTTCTCAAAATCTATGGTACCAAATGGGCTGAAATTTTGGAAAAAAGGTAAGAATCGTGGTACAAATCGAATTCAGTCACAAAATCTCCATCAAGTTGTATTTTAAAAAAAATCATGATTTTTATGGACGCTAATTTCAGACTTGGGTTCGAACTTTGGAAGCAGTTTTCTCAAAATCTATGGTACCAAATGGGCTGAAATTTTGGAAAAAAGGTAAGAATCGTGGTACAAATCGAATTCAGTCACAAAATCTCCATCAAGTTGTATTTAAAAAAAAATCATGATTTTTATGGACGCTCATTTCAGACTTGGGTTCGAACTTTGGGAGCAGTTTTCTCAAAATCTATAGAACCAAATGGGCTGAAATTTTGGAATAGTGGTAAGAATCGTGGTACAAATCGAAATCAGTCACAAAATCTCCATAAAGTTTAATTCTTAGAAAAATCATGCTTTTTTCATGGCTCATTTCAGACTTGGGTTCGAACTTTGGGAGCAGGTTTCTCAAAATCTATAGAACCAAATGGGCTGAAATTTTGGAAAAGTGGTAAGAATCGTGGAACAAATCGAAATCAGTCACAAAATCTCCATAAAGTTTTTATTCTTAGAAAAATCATGTTTTTTTCATGGCTCATTTCAGACTTGGGTTCGAACTTTGGAAGCAGTTTTCTCAAAATCTATGTTACCAAATGGGCTGAAATTTTTAAAAAAAGGTAAGAATCGTGGTACAAATCGAATTCAGTCACAAAATCTCCATCAAGTTGTATTTTAAAAAAAATCATGATTTTTATGGACGCTAATTTCAGACTTGGGTTCGAACTTTGGAAGCAGTTTTCTCAAAATCTATGGTACCAAATGGGCTGAAATTTTGGAAAAAAGGTAAGAATCGTGGTACAAATCGAATTCAGTCACAAAATCTCCATCAAGTTGTATTTTAAAAAAAATCATGATTTTTATGGACGCTAATTTCAGACTTGGGTTCGAACTTTGGAAGCAGTTTTCTCAAAATCTATGGTACCAAATGGGCTGAAATTTTGGAAAAAAGGTAAGAATCGTGGTACAAATCGAATTCAGTCACAAAATCTCCATCAAGTTGTATTTTAAAAAAAATCATGATTTTTATGGACGCTCATTTCAGACTTGGGTTCGAACTTTGGGAGCAGTTTTCTCAAAATCTATAGAACCAAATGGGCTGAAATTTTGGAATAGTGGTAAGAATCGTGGTACAAATCGAAATCAGTCACAAAATCTCCATAAAGTTTAATTCTTAGAAAAATCATGCTTTTTTCATGGCTCATTTCAGACTTGGGTTCGAACTTTGGGAGCAGGTTTCTCAAAATCTATAGAACCAAATGGGCTGAAATTTTGGAAAAGTGGTAAGAATCGTGGAACAAATCGAAATCAGTCACAAAATCTCCATAAAGTTTTTATTCTTAGAAAAATCATGTTTTTTTCATGGCTCATTTCAGACTTGGGTTCGAACTTTGGAAGCAGTTTTCTCAAAATCTATGTTACCAAATGGGCTGAAATTTTTGAAAAAAGGTAAGAATCGTGGTACAAATCGAATTCAGTCACAAAATCTCCATCAAGTTGTATTTTAAAAAAAATCATGATTTTTATGGACGCTAATTTCAGACATGGGTTCGAACTTTGGAAGCAGTTTTCTCAAAATCTATGGTACCAAATGGGCTAAAATTTTGGAATAGTGGTAAGAATCGTGGTACAAATCGAAATCAGTCACAAAATCTACATAAATTTTAATTCTTAGAAAAATCATGTTTTTTTCATGGCTCATTTCAGACTTGGGTTCGAACTTTGGAAGCAGTTTTTTCAGGCTCTATGGTACCAAATGGGCTGAAATTTTGGAAAAGTGGTAAGAATCGTGGTACAAATCGAAATCAGTCACAAAATCTCCATCAAGTTTAATTCTTAGAAAAATCACGTTTTTTCATGGCTCATTTCAGACTTGGGTTCGAACTTTGGAAGCAGTTTTCTCACAATCTATGGAACCAAATGGGCTGAAATTTTGGAAAAGTGGTAAGAATCGTGGTAGAAATCGAATTCAGTCACAAAATCTCCATTAAGTTTGACTATTAGAAAAATCTTGAATTTAATGAATGCTAATTTCAGACTTGGGTTCGAACTTTTGAAGCAGTTTTTTCAAAATCTATGGTACCAAATGGGCTGAAATTTTGGAAAAGTTGTAAGAATTGTGGTACAAATCGAAATCAGTCTCAAAATCGCATTTAAGTTGTATTTTTTAAAAAAATCATGATTTTTATGTACGCTAATTTCAGACTTGGGTTCGAACTTTGAGAGCAGTTTTCTCAAAATCTATAGAACCAAAAGGGGCTGAAATTTTGGAAAAGTGGTAAGAATCGTGGAACAAATCGAAATCAGTCACAAAATCTCCATAAAGTTTTTATTCTTAGAAAAATCATGTTTTTTTCATGGCTCATTTCAGACTTGGGTTCGAACTTTGGAAGCAGTTTTCTCAAAATCTATGTTACCAAATGGGCTGAAATTTTTGAAAAAAGGTAAGAATCGTGGTACAAATCGAATTCAGTCACAAAATCTCCATCAAGTTGTATTTTAAAAAAAATCATGATTTTTATGGACGCTAAATTCAGACTTGGGTTCGAACTTTGGAAGCAGTTTTCTCAAAATCTATGGTACCAAATGGGCTGAAATTTTGGAAAAAAGGTAAGAATCGTGGTACAAATCGAATTCAGTCACAAAATCTCCATCAAGTTGTATTTTAAAAAAAATCATGATTTTTATGGACGCTCATTTCAGACTTGGGTTCGAACTTTGGGAGCAGTTTTCTCAAAATCTATAGAACCAAATGGGCTGAAATTTTGGAATAGTGGTAAGAATCGTGGTACAAATCGAAATCAGTCACAAAATCTCCATAAAGTTTAATTCTTAGAAAAATCATGCTTTTTTCATGGCTCATTTCAGACTTGGGTTCGAACTTTGGGAGCAGGTTTCTCAAAATCTATAGAAACAAATGGGCTGAAATTTTGGAAAAGTGGTAAGAATCGTGGAACAAATCGAAATCAGTCACAAAATCTCCATAAAGTTTTTATTCTTAGAAAAATCATGTTTTTTTCATGGCTCATTTCAGACTTGGGTTCGAACTTTGGAAGCAGTTTTCTCAAAATCTATGTTACCAAATGGGCTGAAATTTTTGAAAAATGGTAAGAATCGTGGTACAAATCGAATTCAGTCACAAAATCTCCATCAAGTTGTGTTTTAAAAAAAATCATGATTTTTATGGACGCTAATTTCAGACTTGGGTTCGAACTTTGGAAGCAGTTTTCTCAAAATCTATGGTACCAAATGGGCTGAAATTTTGGAAAAGTGGTAAGAATCGTGGTTTAAATCGAAATCAGTCACAAAATCTCCATAAAGTTTAATTCTTATTAAAATCATGTTTTTTCATGGCTCATTTCAGACTTGGGTTCGAACTTTGGGAGCAGTTTTCTCAAAATCTATAGAACCAAATGGGCTGAAATTTTGGAAAAGTGGTAAGAATCGTGGTACAAATCGAAATCAGTCACAAAATCTCCATAAAGTTTAATTCTTAGAAAAATCATGTTTTTTTCATGGCTCATTTCAGACTTGGGTTCGAACTTTGGGAGCAGTTTTCTCAAAATCTATGGTACCAAATGGGCTGAAATTTTGGAAAAAAGGTAAGAATCGTGGTACAAATCGAATTCAGTCACAAAATCTCCATCAAGTTGTATTTTAAAAAAAATCATGATTTTTATGGACGCTAATTTCAGACTTGGGTTCGAACTTTGGAAGCAGTTTTCTCAAAATCTATGGTACCAAATGGGCTGAAATTTTGGAAAAAAGGTAAGAATCGTGGTACAAATCGAATTCAGTCACAAAATCTCCATCAAGTTGTATTTTAAAAAAAATCATGATTTTTATGGACGCTCATTTCAGACTTGGGTTCGAACTTTGGGAGCAGTTTTCTCAAAATCTATAGAACCAAATGGGCTGAAATTTTGGAATAGTGGTAAGAATCGTGGTACAAATCGAAATCAGTCACAAAATCTCCATAAAGTTTAATTCTTAGAAAAATCATGCTTTTTTCATGGCTCATTTCAGACTTGGGTTCGAACTTTGGGAGCAGGTTTCTCAAAATCTATAGAACCAAATGGGCTGAAATTTTGGAAAAGTGGTAAGAATCGTGGAACAAATCGAAATCAGTCACAAAATCTCCATAAAGTTTTTATTCTTAGAAAAATCATGTTTTTTTCATGGCTCATTTCAGACTTGGGTTCGAACTTTGGAAGCAGTTTTCTCAAAATCTATGTTACCAAATGGGCTGAAATTTTTGAAAAAAGGTAAGAATCGTGGTACAAATCGAATTCAGTCACAAAATCTCCATCAAGTTGTATTTTAAAAAAAATCATGATTTTTATGGACGCTAATTTCAGACTTGGGTTCGAACTTTGGAAGCAGTTTTCTCAAAATCTATGGTACCAAATGGGCTGAAATTTTGGAAAAAAGGTAAGAATCGTGGTACAAATCGAATTCAGTCACAAAATCTCCATCAAGTTGTATTTTAAAAAAAATCATGATTTTTATGGACGCTAATTTCAGACTTGGGTTCGAACTTTGGAAGCAGTTTTCTCAAAATCTATGGTACCAAATGGGCTGAAATTTTGGAAAAAAGGTAAGAATCGTGGTACAAATCGAATTCAGTCACAAAATCTCCATCAAGTTGTATTTTAAAAAAAATCATGATTTTTATGGACGCTCATTTCAGACTTGGGTTCGAACTTTGGGAGCAGTTTTCTCAAAATCTATAGAACCAAATGGGCTGAAATTTTGGAATAGTGGTAAGAATCGTGGTACAAATCGAAATCAGTCACAAAATCTCCATAAAGTTTAATTCTTAGAAAAATCATGCTTTTTTCATGGCTCATTTCAGACTTGGGTTCGAACTTTGGGAGCAGGTTTCTCAAAATCTATAGAACCAAATGGGCTGAAATTTTGGAAAAGTGGTAAGAATCGTGGAACAAATCGAAATCAGTCACAAAATCTCCATAAAGTTTTTATTCTTAGAAAAATCATGTTTTTTTCATGGCTCATTTCAGACTTGGGTTCGAACTTTGGAAGCAGTTTTCTCAAAATCTATGTTACCAAATGGGCTGAAATTTTTGAAAAAAGGTAAGAATCGTGGTACAAATCGAATTCAGTCACAAAATCTCCATCAAGTTGTATTTTAAAAAAAATCATGATTTTTATGGACGCTAATTTCAGACATGGGTTCGAACTTTGGAAGCAGTTTTCTCAAAATCTATGGTACCAAATGGGCTAAAATTTTGGAATAGTGGTAAGAATCGTGGTACAAATCGAAATCAGTCACAAAATCTACATAAATTTTAATTCTTAGAAAAATCATGTTTTTTTCATGGCTCATTTCAGACTTGGGTTCGAACTTTGGAAGCAGTTTTTTCAGGCTCTATGGTACCAAATGGGCTGAAATTTTGGAAAAGTGGTAAGAATCGTGGTACAAATCGAAATCAGTCACAAAATCTCCATCAAGTTTAATTCTTAGAAAAATCACGTTTTTTCATGGCTCATTTCAGACTTGGGTTCGAACTTTGGAAGCAGTTTTCTCACAATCTATGGAACCAAATGGGCTGAAATTTTGGAAAAGTTGTAAGAATTGTGGTACAAATCGAAATCAGTCTCAAAATCGCATTTAAGTTGTATTTTTTAAAAAAATCATGATTTTTATGTACGCTAATTTCAGACTTGGGTTCGAACTTTGAGAGCAGTTTTCTCAAAATCTATAGAACCAAAAGGGGCTGAAATTTTGGAAAAGTGGTAAGAATCGTGGAACAAATCGAAATCAGTCACAAAATCTCCATAAAGTTTTTATTCTTAGAAAAATCATGTTTTTTTCATGGCTCATTTCAGACTTGGGTTCGAACTTTGGAAGCAGTTTTCTCAAAATCTATGTTACCAAATGGGCTGAAATTTTTGAAAAAAGGTAAGAATCGTGGTACAAATCGAATTCAGTCACAAAATCTCCATCAAGTTGTATTTTAAAAAAAATCATGATTTTTATGGACGCTAATTTCAGACTTGGGTTCGAACTTTGGAAGCAGTTTTCTCAAAATCTATGGTACCAAATGGGCTGAAATTTTGGAAAAAAGGTAAGAATCGTGGTACAAATCGAATTCAGTCACAAAATCTCCATCAAGTTGTATTTTAAAAAAAATCATGATTTTTATGGACGCTAATTTCAGACTTGGGTTCGAACTTTGGAAGCAGTTTTCTCAAAATCTATGGTACCAAATGGGCCGAAATTTTGGAAAAAAGGTAAGAATCGTGGTAAAAATCAAATTCAGTCACAAAATCTCTATCAAGTTGTATTTTTTACAAAATCATGATTTTTATGGACGCTAATTTCAGACTTGGGTTCGAACTTTGGAAGCAGTTTTCTCAAAATCTATGGTACCAAATGGGCTGAAATTTTGGAAAAAAGGTAAGAATCGTGGTACAAATCGAATTCAGTCACAAAATCTCCATCAAGTTGTATTTTAAAAAAAATCATGATTTTTATGGACGCTAATTTCAGACTTGGGTTCGAACTTTGGAAGCAGTTTTCTCAAAATCTATGGTACCAAATGGGCTGAAATTTTGGAAAAAAGGTAAGAATCGTGGTACAAATCGAATTCAGTCACAAAATCTCCATCAAGTTGTATTTAAAAAAAAATCATGATTTTTATGGACGCTCATTTCAGACTTGGGTTCGAACTTTGGGAGCAGTTTTCTCAAAATCTATAGAACCAAATGGGCTGAAATTTTGGAATAGTGGTAAGAATCGTGGTACAAATCGAAATCAGTCACAAAATCTCCATAAAGTTTAATTCTTAGAAAAATCATGCTTTTTTCATGGCTCATTTCAGACTTGGGTTCGAACTTTGGGAGCAGGTTTCTCAAAATCTATAGAACCAAATGGGCTGAAATTTTGGAAAAGTGGTAAGAATCGTGGAACAAATCGAAATCAGTCACAAAATCTCCATAAAGTTTTTATTCTTAGAAAAATCATGTTTTTTTCATGGCTCATTTCAGACTTGGGTTCGAACTTTGGAAGCAGTTTTCTCAAAATCTATGTTACCAAATGGGCTGAAATTTTTAAAAAAAGGTAAGAATCGTGGTACAAATCGAATTCAGTCACAAAATCTCCATCAAGTTGTATTTTAAAAAAAATCATGATTTTTATGGACGCTAATTTCAGACTTGGGTTCGAACTTTGGAAGCAGTTTTCTCAAAATCTATGGTACCAAATGGGCTGAAATTTTGGAAAAAAGGTAAGAATCGTGGTACAAATCGAATTCAGTCACAAAATCTCCATCAAGTTGTATTTTAAAAAAAATCATGATTTTTATGGACGCTAATTTCAGACTTGGGTTCGAACTTTGGAAGCAGTTTTCTCAAAATCTATGGTACCAAATGGGCTGAAATTTTGGAAAAAAGGTAAGAATCGTGGTACAAATCGAATTCAGTCACAAAATCTCCATCAAGTTGTATTTTAAAAAAAATCATGATTTTTATGGACGCTCATTTCAGACTTGGGTTCGAACTTTGGGAGCAGTTTTCTCAAAATCTATAGAACCAAATGGGCTGAAATTTTGGAATAGTGGTAAGAATCGTGGTACAAATCGAAATCAGTCACAAAATCTCCATAAAGTTTAATTCTTAGAAAAATCATGCTTTTTTCATGGCTCATTTCAGACTTGGGTTCGAACTTTGGGAGCAGGTTTCTCAAAATCTATAGAACCAAATGGGCTGAAATTTTGGAAAAGTGGTAAGAATCGTGGAACAAATCGAAATCAGTCACAAAATCTCCATAAAGTTTTTATTCTTAGAAAAATCATGTTTTTTTCATGGCTCATTTCAGACTTGGGTTCGAACTTTGGAAGCAGTTTTCTCAAAATCTATGTTACCAAATGGGCTGAAATTTTTGAAAAAAGGTAAGAATCGTGGTACAAATCGAATTCAGTCACAAAATCTCCATCAAGTTGTATTTTAAAAAAAATCATGATTTTTATGGACGCTAATTTCAGACATGGGTTCGAACTTTGGAAGCAGTTTTCTCAAAATCTATGGTACCAAATGGGCTAAAATTTTGGAATAGTGGTAAGAATCGTGGTACAAATCGAAATCAGTCACAAAATCTACATAAATTTTAATTCTTAGAAAAATCATGTTTTTTTCATGGCTCATTTCAGACTTGGGTTCGAACTTTGGAAGCAGTTTTTTCAGGCTCTATGGTACCAAATGGGCTGAAATTTTGGAAAAGTGGTAAGAATCGTGGTACAAATCGAAATCAGTCACAAAATCTCCATCAAGTTTAATTCTTAGAAAAATCACGTTTTTTCATGGCTCATTTCAGACTTGGGTTCGAACTTTGGAAGCAGTTTTCTCACAATCTATGGAACCAAATGGGCTGAAATTTTGGAAAAGTGGTAAGAATCGTGGTAGAAATCGAATTCAGTCACAAAATCTCCATTAAGTTTGACTATTAGAAAAATCTTGAATTTAATGAATGCTAATTTCAGACTTGGGTTCGAACTTTTGAAGCAGTTTTTTCAAAATCTATGGTACCAAATGGGCTGAAATTTTGGAAAAGTTGTAAGAATTGTGGTACAAATCGAAATCAGTCTCAAAATCGCATTTAAGTTGTATTTTTTAAAAAAATCATGATTTTTATGTACGCTAATTTCAGACTTGGGTTCGAACTTTGAGAGCAGTTTTCTCAAAATCTATAGAACCAAAAGGGGCTGAAATTTTGGAAAAGTGGTAAGAATCGTGGAACAAATCGAAATCAGTCACAAAATCTCCATAAAGTTTTTATTCTTAGAAAAATCATGTTTTTTTCATGGCTCATTTCAGACTTGGGTTCGAACTTTGGAAGCAGTTTTCTCAAAATCTATGTTACCAAATGGGCTGAAATTTTTGAAAAAAGGTAAGAATCGTGGTACAAATCGAATTCAGTCACAAAATCTCCATCAAGTTGTATTTTAAAAAAAATCATGATTTTTATGGACGCTAAATTCAGACTTGGGTTCGAACTTTGGAAGCAGTTTTCTCAAAATCTATGGTACCAAATGGGCTGAAATTTTGGAAAAAAGGTAAGAATCGTGGTACAAATCGAATTCAGTCACAAAATCTCCATCAAGTTGTATTTTAAAAAAAATCATGATTTTTATGGACGCTCATTTCAGACTTGGGTTCGAACTTTGGGAGCAGTTTTCTCAAAATCTATAGAACCAAATGGGCTGAAATTTTGGAATAGTGGTAAGAATCGTGGTACAAATCGAAATCAGTCACAAAATCTCCATAAAGTTTAATTCTTAGAAAAATCATGCTTTTTTCATGGCTCATTTCAGACTTGGGTTCGAACTTTGGGAGCAGGTTTCTCAAAATCTATAGAAACAAATGGGCTGAAATTTTGGAAAAGTGGTAAGAATCGTGGAACAAATCGAAATCAGTCACAAAATCTCCATAAAGTTTTTATTCTTAGAAAAATCATGTTTTTTTCATGGCTCATTTCAGACTTGGGTTCGAACTTTGGAAGCAGTTTTCTCAAAATCTATGTTACCAAATGGGCTGAAATTTTTGAAAAATGGTAAGAATCGTGGTACAAATCGAATTCAGTCACAAAATCTCCATCAAGTTGTGTTTTAAAAAAAATCATGATTTTTATGGACGCTAATTTCAGACTTGGGTTCGAACTTTGGAAGCAGTTTTCTCAAAATCTATGGTACCAAATGGGCTGAAATTTTGGAAAAGTGGTAAGAATCGTGGTTTAAATCGAAATCAGTCACAAAATCTCCATAAAGTTTAATTCTTATTAAAATCATGTTTTTTCATGGCTCATTTCAGACTTGGGTTCGAACTTTGGGAGCAGTTTTCTCAAAATCTATAGAACCAAATGGGCTGAAATTTTGGAAAAGTGGTAAGAATCGTGGTACAAATCGAAATCAGTCACAAAATCTCCATAAAGTTTAATTCTTAGAAAAATCATGTTTTTTTCATGGCTCATTTCAGACTTGGGTTCGAACTTTGGGAGCAGTTTTCTCAAAATCTATGGTACCAAATGGGCTGAAATTTTGGAAAAAAGGTAAGAATCGTGGTACAAATCGAATTCAGTCACAAAATCTCCATCAAGTTGTATTTTAAAAAAAATCATGATTTTTATGGACGCTAATTTCAGACTTGGGTTCGAACTTTGGAAGCAGTTTTCTCAAAATCTATGGTACCAAATGGGCTGAAATTTTGGAAAAAAGGTAAGAATCGTGGTACAAATCGAATTCAGTCACAAAATCTCCATCAAGTTGTATTTTAAAAAAAATCATGATTTTTATGGACGCTCATTTCAGACTTGGGTTCGAACTTTGGGAGCAGTTTTCTCAAAATCTATAGAACCAAATGGGCTGAAATTTTGGAATAGTGGTAAGAATCGTGGTACAAATCGAAATCAGTCACAAAATCTCCATAAAGTTTAATTCTTAGAAAAATCATGCTTTTTTCATGGCTCATTTCAGACTTGGGTTCGAACTTTGGGAGCAGGTTTCTCAAAATCTATAGAACCAAATGGGCTGAAATTTTGGAAAAGTGGTAAGAATCGTGGAACAAATCGAAATCAGTCACAAAATCTCCATAAAGTTTTTATTCTTAGAAAAATCATGTTTTTTTCATGGCTCATTTCAGACTTGGGTTCGAACTTTGGAAGCAGTTTTCTCAAAATCTATGTTACCAAATGGGCTGAAATTTTTGAAAAAAGGTAAGAATCGTGGTACAAATCGAATTCAGTCACAAAATCTCCATCAAGTTGTATTTTAAAAAAAATCATGATTTTTATGGACGCTAATTTCAGACTTGGGTTCGAACTTTGGAAGCAGTTTTCTCAAAATCTATGGTACCAAATGGGCTGAAATTTTGGAAAAAAGGTAAGAATCGTGGTACAAATCGAATTCAGTCACAAAATCTCCATCAAGTTGTATTTTAAAAAAAATCATGATTTTTATGGACGCTAATTTCAGACTTGGGTTCGAACTTTGGAAGCAGTTTTCTCAAAATCTATGGTACCAAATGGGCTGAAATTTTGGAAAAAAGGTAAGAATCGTGGTACAAATCGAATTCAGTCACAAAATCTCCATCAAGTTGTATTTTAAAAAAAATCATGATTTTTATGGACGCTCATTTCAGACTTGGGTTCGAACTTTGGGAGCAGTTTTCTCAAAATCTATAGAACCAAATGGGCTGAAATTTTGGAATAGTGGTAAGAATCGTGGTACAAATCGAAATCAGTCACAAAATCTCCATAAAGTTTAATTCTTAGAAAAATCATGCTTTTTTCATGGCTCATTTCAGACTTGGGTTCGAACTTTGGGAGCAGGTTTCTCAAAATCTATAGAACCAAATGGGCTGAAATTTTGGAAAAGTGGTAAGAATCGTGGAACAAATCGAAATCAGTCACAAAATCTCCATAAAGTTTTTATTCTTAGAAAAATCATGTTTTTTTCATGGCTCATTTCAGACTTGGGTTCGAACTTTGGAAGCAGTTTTCTCAAAATCTATGTTACCAAATGGGCTGAAATTTTTGAAAAAAGGTAAGAATCGTGGTACAAATCGAATTCAGTCACAAAATCTCCATCAAGTTGTATTTTAAAAAAAATCATGATTTTTATGGACGCTAATTTCAGACATGGGTTCGAACTTTGGAAGCAGTTTTCTCAAAATCTATGGTACCAAATGGGCTAAAATTTTGGAATAGTGGTAAGAATCGTGGTACAAATCGAAATCAGTCACAAAATCTACATAAATTTTAATTCTTAGAAAAATCATGTTTTTTTCATGGCTCATTTCAGACTTGGGTTCGAACTTTGGAAGCAGTTTTTTCAGGCTCTATGGTACCAAATGGGCTGAAATTTTGGAATAGTGGTAAGAATCGTGGTACAAATCGAAATCAGTCACAAAATCTCCATAAAGTTTAATTCTTAGAAAAATCATGCTTTTTTCATGGCTCATTTCAGACTTGGGTTCGAACTTTGGGAGCAGGTTTCTCAAAATCTATAGAACCAAATGGGCTGAAATTTTGGAAAAGTGGTAAGAATCGTGGAACAAATCGAAATCAGTCACAAAATCTCCATAAAGTTTTTATTCTTAGAAAAATCATGTTTTTTTCATGGCTCATTTCAGACTTGGGTTCGAACTTTGGAAGCAGTTTTCTCAAAATCTATGTTACCAAATGGGCTGAAATTTTTGAAAAAAGGTAAGAATCGTGGTACAAATCGAATTCAGTCACAAAATCTCCATCAAGTTGTATTTTAAAAAAAATCATGATTTTTATGGACGCTAATTTCAGACTTGGGTTCGAACTTTGGAAGCAGTTTTCTCAAAATCTATGGTACCAAATGGGCTGAAATTTTGGAAAAAAGGTAAGAATCGTGGTACAAATCGAATTCAGTCACAAAATCTCCATCAAGTTGTATTTTAAAAAAAATCATGATTTTTATGGACGCTAATTTCAGACTTGGGTTCGAACTTTGGAAGCAGTTTTCTCAAAATCTATGGTACCAAATGGGCTGAAATTTTGGAAAAAAGGTAAGAATCGTGGTACAAATCGAATTCAGTCACAAAATCTCCATCAAGTTGTATTTTAAAAAAAATCATGATTTTTATGGACGCTCATTTCAGACTTGGGTTCGAACTTTGGGAGCAGTTTTCTCAAAATCTATAGAACCAAATGGGCTGAAATTTTGGAATAGTGGTAAGAATCGTGGTACAAATCGAAATCAGTCACAAAATCTCCATAAAGTTTAATTCTTAGAAAAATCATGCTTTTTTCATGGCTCATTTCAGACTTGGGTTCGAACTTTGGGAGCAGGTTTCTCAAAATCTATAGAACCAAATGGGCTGAAATTTTGGAAAAGTGGTAAGAATCGTGGAACAAATCGAAATCAGTCACAAAATCTCCATAAAGTTTTTATTCTTAGAAAAATCATGTTTTTTTCATGGCTCATTTCAGACTTGGGTTCGAACTTTGGAAGCAGTTTTCTCAAAATCTATGTTACCAAATGGGCTGAAATTTTTGAAAAAAGGTAAGAATCGTGGTACAAATCGAATTCAGTCACAAAATCTCCATCAAGTTGTATTTTAAAAAAAATCATGATTTTTATGGACGCTAATTTCAGACATGGGTTCGAACTTTGGAAGCAGTTTTCTCAAAATCTATGGTACCAAATGGGCTAAAATTTTGGAATAGTGGTAAGAATCGTGGTACAAATCGAAATCAGTCACAAAATCTACATAAATTTTAATTCTTAGAAAAATCATGTTTTTTTCATGGCTCATTTCAGACTTGGGTTCGAACTTTGGAAGCAGTTTTTTCAGGCTCTATGGTACCAAATGGGCTGAAATTTTGGAAAAGTGGTAAGAATCGTGGTACAAATCGAAATCAGTCACAAAATCTCCATCAAGTTTAATTCTTAGAAAAATCACGTTTTTTCATGGCTCATTTCAGACTTGGGTTCGAACTTTGGAAGCAGTTTTCTCACAATCTATGGAACCAAATGGGCTGAAATTTTGGAAAAGTGGTAAGAATCGTGGTACAAATCGAATTCAGTCACAAAATCTCCATTAAGTTTGACTATTAGAAAAATCTTGAATTTAATGAATGCTAATTTCAGACTTGGGTTCGAACTTTTGAAGCAGTTTTTTCAAAATCTATGGTACCAAATGGGCTGAAATTTTGGAAAAGTTGTAAGAATTGTGGTACAAATCGAAATCAGTCTCAAAATCGCATTTAAGTTGTATTTTTTAAAAAAATCATGATTTTTATGTACGCTAATTTCAGACTTGGGTTCGAACTTTGAGAGCAGTTTTCTCAAAATCTATAGAACCAAAAGGGGCTGAAATTTTGGAAAAGTGGTAAGAATCGTGGAACAAATCGAAATCAGTCACAAAATCTCCATAAAGTTTTTATTCTTAGAAAAATCATGTTTTTTTCATGGCTCATTTCAGACTTGGGTTCGAACTTTGGAAGCAGTTTTCTCAAAATCTATGTTACCAAATGGGCTGAAATTTTTGAAAAAAGGTAAGAATCGTGGTACAAATCGAATTCAGTCACAAAATCTCCATCAAGTTGTATTTTAAAAAAAATCATGATTTTTATGGACGCTAATTTCAGACTTGGGTTCGAACTTTGGAAGCAGTTTTCTCAAAATCTATGGTACCAAATGGGCTGAAATTTTGGAAAAAAGGTAAGAATCGTGGTACAAATCGAATTCAGTCACAAAATCTCCATCAAGTTGTATTTTAAAAAAAATCATGATTTTTATGGACGCTCATTTCAGACTTGGGTTCGAACTTTGGGAGCAGTTTTCTCAAAATCTATAGAACCAAATGGGCTGAAATTTTGGAATAGTGGTAAGAATCGTGGTACAAATCGAAATCAGTCACAAAATCTCCATAAAGTTTAATTCTTAGAAAAATCATGCTTTTTTCATGGCTCATTTCAGACTTGGGTTCGAACTTTGGGAGCAGGTTTCTCAAAATCTATAGAACCAAATGGGCTGAAATTTTGGAAAAGTGGTAAGAATCGTGGAACAAATCGAAATCAGTCACAAAATCTCCATAAAGTTTTTATTCTTAGAAAAATCATGTTTTTTTCATGGCTCATTTCAGACTTGGGTTCGAACTTTGGAAGCAGTTTTCTCAAAATCTATGTTACCAAATGGGCTGAAATTTTTGAAAAATGGTAAGAATCGTGGTACAAATCGAATTCAGTCACAAAATCTCCATCAAGTTGTGTTTTAAAAAAAATCATGATTTTTATGGACGCTAATTTCAGACTTGGGTTCGAACTTTGGAAGCAGTTTTCTCAAAATCTATGGTACCAAATGGGCTGAAATTTTGGAAAAGTGGTAAGAATCGTGGTTTAAATCGAAATCAGTCACAAAATCTCCATAAAGTTTAATTCTTATTAAAATCATGTTTTTTCATGGCTCATTTCAGACTTGGGTTCGAACTTTGGGAGCAGTTTTCTCAAAATCTATAGAACCAAATGGGCTGAAATTTTGGAAAAGTGGTAAGAATCGTGGTACAAATCGAAATCAGTCACAAAATCTACATAAATTTTAATTCTTAGAAAAATCATGTTTTTTTCATGGCTCATTTCAGACTTGGGTTCGAACTTTGGAAGCAGTTTTTTCAGGCTCTATGGTACCAAATGGGCTGAAATTTTGGAAAAGTGGTAAGAATCGTGGTACAAATCGAAATCAGTCACAAAATCTCCATCAAGTTTAATTCTTAGAAAAATCACGTTTTTTCATGGCTCATTTCAGACTTGGGTTCGAACTTTGGAAGCAGTTTTCTCACAATCTATGGAACCAAATGGGCTGAAATTTTGGAAAAGTGGTAAGAATCGTGGTACAAATCGAATTCAGTCACAAAATCTCCATTAAGTTTGACTATTAGAAAAATCTTGAATTTAATGAATGCTAATTTCAGACTTGGGTTCGAACTTTTGAAGCAGTTTTTTCAAAATCTATGGTACCAAATGGGCTGAAATTTTGGAAAAGTTGTAAGAATTGTGGTACAAATCGAAATCAGTCTCAAAATCGCATTTAAGTTGTATTTTTTAAAAAAATCATGATTTTTATGTACGCTAATTTCAGACTTGGGTTCGAACTTTGAGAGCAGTTTTCTCAAAATCTATAGAACCAAAAGGGGCTGAAATTTTGGAAAAGTGGTAAGAATCGTGGAACAAATCGAAATCAGTCACAAAATCTCCATAAAGTTTTTATTCTTAGAAAAATCATGTTTTTTTCATGGCTCATTTCAGACTTGGGTTCGAACTTTGGAAGCAGTTTTCTCAAAATCTATGTTACCAAATGGGCTGAAATTTTTGAAAAAAGGTAAGAATCGTGGTACAAATCGAATTCAGTCACAAAATCTCCATCAAGTTGTATTTTAAAAAAAATCATGATTTTTATGGACGCTAATTTCAGACTTGGGTTCGAACTTTGGAAGCAGTTTTCTCAAAATCTATGGTACCAAATGGGCTGAAATTTTGGAAAAAAGGTAAGAATCGTGGTACAAATCGAATTCAGTCACAAAATCTCCATCAAGTTGTATTTTAAAAAAAATCATGATTTTTATGGACGCTCATTTCAGACTTGGGTTCGAACTTTGGGAGCAGTTTTCTCAAAATCTATAGAACCAAATGGGCTGAAATTTTGGAATAGTGGTAAGAATCGTGGTACAAATCGAAATCAGTCACAAAATCTCCATAAAGTTTAATTCTTAGAAAAATCATGCTTTTTTCATGGCTCATTTCAGACTTGGGTTCGAACTTTGGGAGCAGGTTTCTCAAAATCTATAGAACCAAATGGGCTGAAATTTTGGAAAAGTGGTAAGAATCGTGGAACAAATCGAAATCAGTCACAAAATCTCCATAAAGTTTTTATTCTTAGAAAAATCATGTTTTTTTCATGGCTCATTTCAGACTTGGGTTCGAACTTTGGAAGCAGTTTTCTCAAAATCTATGTTACCAAATGGGCTGAAATTTTTGAAAAATGGTAAGAATCGTGGTACAAATCGAATTCAGTCACAAAATCTCCATCAAGTTGTGTTTTAAAAAAAATCATGATTTTTATGGACGCTAATTTCAGACTTGGGTTCGAACTTTGGAAGCAGTTTTCTCAAAATCTATGGTACCAAATGGGCTGAAATTTTGGAAAAGTGGTAAGAATCGTGGTTTAAATCGAAATCAGTCACAAAATCTCCATAAAGTTTAATTCTTATTAAAATCATGTTTTTTCATGGCTCATTTCAAACTTGGGTTCGAACTTTGGGAGCAGTTTTCTCAAAATCTATAGAACCAAATGGGCTGAAATTTTGGAAAAGTGGTAAGAATCGTGGTACAAATCGAAATCAGTCACAAAATCTCCATAAAGTTTAATTCTTAGAAAAATCATGTTTTTTTCATGGCTCATTTCAGACTTGGGTTCGAACTTTGGGAGCAGTTTTCTCAAAATCTATGGTACCAAATGGGCTGAAATTTTGGAAAAAAGGTAAGAATCGTGGTACAAATCGAATTCAGTCACAAAATCTCCATCAAGTTTGACTATTAGAAAATTCTTGAATTTAATGAATGCTTATTTCAGACTTGGGTTCGAACTTTGGAAGCAGTTGTCTCAAAATCTATGGTACCAAATGGGCTGAAATTTTTGAAAAGTGGTAAGAATCGTTGTTCAAATCGAAATCAGTCACAAAATCTCCATAAAGTTTAATTCGTAGAAAAATCATGTTTTTTCATGGCTCATTTCAGACTTGGGTTCGAACTTTGGAAGCAGTTTTCTCACAATCTATGGAACCAAATGGGCTGAAATTTTGGAAAAGTGGTAAGAATCGTGGTACAAATCGAATTCAGTCACAAAATCTCCATAAAGTTTGATTCTTAGAAAAATCATGTTTTTTATTAAGGCTCATTTCAGACTTGGGTTCGAACTTTGGAAGCAGTTTTTCGGGCACTATTGTACCAAATGGGCTAAAATTTTGGAATAGTGGTAAGAATCGTGGTACAAATCGAAATCAGTCACAAAATCTACATAAATTTTAATTCTTAGAAAAATCATGTTTTTTTCATGGCTCATTTCAGACTTGGGTTCGAACTTTGGAAGCAGTTTTTTCAGGCTCTATGGTACCAAATGGGCTGAAATTTTGGAAAAGTGGTAAGAATCGTGGTACAAATCGAAATCAGTCACAAAATCTCCATCAAGTTTAATTCTTAGAAAAATCACGTTTTTTCATGGCTCATTTCAGACTTGGGTTCGAACTTTGGAAGCAGTTTTCTCACAATCTATGGAACCAAATGGGCTGAAATTTTGGAAAAGTGGTAAGAATCGTGGTACAAATCGAATTCAGTCACAAAATCTCCATTAAGTTTGACTATTAGAAAAATCTTGAATTTAATGAATGCTAATTTCAGACTTGGGTTCGAACTTTTGAAGCAGTTTTTTCAAAATCTATGGTACCAAATGGGCTGAAATTTTGGAAAAGTTGTAAGAATTGTGGTACAAATCGAAATCAGTCTCAAAATCGCATTTAAGTTGTATTTTTTAAAAAAATCATGATTTTTATGTACGCTAATTTCAGACTTGGGTTCGAACTTTGAGAGCAGTTTTCTCAAAATCTATAGAACCAAAAGGGGCTGAAATTTTGGAAAAGTGGTAAGAATCGTGGAACAAATCGAAATCAGTCACAAAATCTCCATAAAGTTTTTATTCTTAGAAAAATCATGTTTTTTTCATGGCTCATTTCAGACTTGGGTTCGAACTTTGGAAGCAGTTTTCTCAAAATCTATGTTACCAAATGGGCTGAAATTTTTGAAAAAAGGTAAGAATCGTGGTACAAATCGAATTCAGTCACAAAATCTCCATCAAGTTGTATTTTAAAAAAAATCATGATTTTTATGGACGCTAATTTCAGACTTGGGTTCGATTTTTGGAAGCAGTTTTCTCAAAATCTATGGTACCAAATGGGCTGAAATTTTGGAAAAAAGGTAAGAATCGTGGTACAAATCGAATTCAGTCACAAAATCTCCATCAAGTTGTATTTTAAAAAAAAATCATGATTTTTATGGACGCTTATTTCAGACTTGGGTTCGAACTTTGGAAGCAGTTTTCTCAAAATCTATGGTACCAAATGGGCTGAAATTTTGGAAAAGTGGTAAGAATCGTGGTTCAAATCGAAATCAGTCACAAAATCTCCATAAAGTTTAATTCTTAGAAAAATCATGTTTTTTCATGGCTCATTTCAGACTTGGGTTCGAACTTTGGAAGCAGTTTTCTCACAATCTATGGTACCAAATGGGCTGAAATTTTGGAAAAGTGGTAAGAATCGTGGTACAAATCGAATTCAGTCACAAAATCGCAATTAAGTTTAATTCTTAGAAAAATCACGTTTTTTCATGGCTCATTTCAGACTTGTGTTCGAACTTTGGAAGCAGTTTTCTCACAATCTATGGTACCAAATGGGCTGAAATTTTGGAAAAGTGGTAAGAATCGTGGTCCAAATCGAATTCAGTCACAAAATCTCCATAAAGTTTGATTCTTAGAAAAATCATGTTTTTTATTAAGGCTCATTTCAGACTTGGGTTCGAACTTTGGAAGCAGTTTTTTCAGGCTCTATGGTACCAAATGGGCTGAAATTTTGGAAAAGTGGAAAGAATCGTGGTACAAATCGAATTCAGTCACAAAATCGAGATTAAGTTGTATTTTTAAAAAAATCATGATTTTTATGTACGCTAATTTCAGACTTGGGTTCGAACTTTGGAAGCAGTTTTCTCAAAATCTATGGTACCAAATGGGCCGAAATTTTGGAAAAGTGGTAAGAATCGTGGTAAAAATCAAATTCAGTCACAAAATCTCTATCAAGTTGTATTTTTTACAAAATCATGATTTTTATGGACGCTGATTTCAGACTTGGGTTCGATATTTGGAAGCAGTTTTCTCAAAATCTATGGTACCAAATGGGTTGAAATTTTGGAAATGTGGTAAGAATCGTGGTACAAATCGAAATCAGTCAAAAAACCTCCATAAAGTCTGATTCTTAGAAAAGTCATGTTTTTTATTAAGGCTCATTTCAGACTTGGGTTCGAACTTTGGAAGCAGTTTTTCAGGCACTATGGTACCAAATGGGCTAAAATTTTGGAATAGTGGTAAGAATCGTGGTACAAATCGAAATCAGTCACAAAATCTACATAAATTTTAATTCTTAGAAAAATCATGTTTTTTTCATGGCTCATTTCAGACTTGGGTTCGAACTTTGGAAGCAGTTTTTTCGGGCTCTATGGTACCAAATGGGCTGAAATTTTGGAAAAGTGGTAAGAATCGTTGTACAAATCGAAATCAGTCACAAAATCTCCATCAAGTTTAATTCTTAGAAAAATCACGTATTTTCATGGCTCATTTCAGACTTGGGTTCGAACTTTGGAAGCAGTTTTCTCACAATCTATGGAACCAAATGGGCTGAAATTTTGGAAAAGTGGTAAGAATCGTGGTACAAATCGAATTCAGTCACAAAATCTCCATTAAGTTTGACTATTAGAAAAATCTTGAATTTAATGAATGCTAATTTCAGACTTGGGTTCGAACTTTTGAAGCAGTTTTTTCAAAATCTATGGTACCAAATGGGCTGAAATTTTGGAAAAGTTGTAAGAATTGTGGTACAAATCGAAATCAGTCTCAAAATCGCATTTAAGTTGTATTTTTTAAAAAAATCATGATTTTTATGTACGCTAATTTCAGACTTGGGTTCGAACTTTGAGAGCAGTTTTCTCAAAATCTATAGAACCAAAAGGGGCTGAAATTTTGGAAAAGTGGTAAGAATCGTGGAACAAATCGAAATCAGTCACAAAATCTCCATAAAGTTTTTATTCTTAGAAAAATCATGTTTTTTTCATGGCTCATTTCAGACTTGGGTTCGAACTTTGGAAGCAGTTTTCTCAAAATCTATGTTACCAAATGGGCTGAAATTTTGGAAAAAAGGTAAGAATCGTGGTACAAATCGAATTCAGTCACAAAATCTCCATCAAGTTGTATTTTAAAAAAAATCATGATTTTTATGGACGCTTATTTCAGACTTGGGTTCGAACTTTGGAAGCAGTTTTCTCAAAATCTATGGTACCAAATGGGCTGAAATTTTGGAAAAGTGGTAAGAATCGTGGTTCAAATCGAAATCAGTCACAAAATCTCCATAAAGTTTAATTCTTAGAAAAATCATGTTTTTTCATGGCTCATTTCAGACTTGGGTTCGAACTTTGGAAGCAGTTTTCTCACAATCTATGGTACCAAATGGGCTGAAATTTTGGAAAAAAGGTAAGAATCGTGGTACAAATCGAATTCAGTCACAAAATCTCCATCAAGTTGTATTTTAAAAAAAATCATGATTTTTATGGACGCTTATTTCAGACTTGGGTTCGAACTTTGGAAGCAGTTTTCTCAAAATCTATGGTACCAAATGGGCTGAAATTTTGGAAAAGTGGTAAGAATCGTGGTTCAAATCGAAATCAGTCACAAAATCTCCATAAAGTTTAATTCTTAGAAAAATCATGTTTTTTCATGGCTCATTTCAGACTTGGGTTCGAACTTTGGAAGCAGTTTTCTCACAATCTATGGTACCAAATGGGCTGAAATTTTGGAAAAGTGGTAAGAATCGTGGTACAAATCGAATTCAGTCACAAAATCGCAATTAAGTTTAATTCTTAGAAAAATCACGTTTTTTCATGGCTCATTTCAGACTTGTGTTCGAACTTTGGAAGCAGTTTTCTCACAATCTATGGTACCAAATGGGCTGAAATTTTGGAAAAGTGGTAAGAATCGTGGTCCAAATCGAATTCAGTCACAAAATCGCAATTAAGTTTAATTCTTAGAAAAATCACGTTTTTTCATGGCTCATTTCAGACTTGTGTTCGAACTTTGGAAGCAGTTTTCTCACAATCTATGGTACCAAATGGGCTGAAATTTTGGAAAAGTGGTAAGAATCGTGGTCCAAATCGAATTCCGTCACAAAATCTCCATAAAGTTTGATTCTTAGAAAAATCATGTTTTTTATTAAGGCTCATTTCAGACTTGGGTTCGAACTTTGGAAGCAGTTTTTTCATGCTCTATGGTACCAAATGGGCTGAAATTTTGGAAAAGTGGAAAGAATCGTGGTACAAATCGAATTCAGTCACAAAATCGAGATTAAGTTGTATTTTTAAAAAAATCATGATTTTTATGTACGCTAATTTCAGACTTGGGTTCGAACTTTGGAAGCAGTTTTCTCAAAATCTATGGTACCAAATGGGCCGAAATTTTGGAAAAAAGGTAAGAATCGTGGTAAAAATCAAATTCATTCACAAAATCTCTATCAAGTTGTATTTTTTACAAAATCATGATTTTTATGGACGCTGATTTCAGACTTGGGTTCGATATTTGGAAGCAGTTTTCTCAAAATCTATGGTACCAAATGGGTTGAAATTTTGGAAATGTGGTAAGAATCGTGGTACAAATCGAAATCAGTCAAAAAACCTCCATAAAGTCTGATTCTTAGAAAAGTCATGTTTTTTATTAAGGCTCATTTCAGACTTGGGTTCGAACTTTGGAAGCAGTTTTTCAGGCACTATGGTACCAAATGGGCTAAAATTTTGGAATAGTGGTAAGAATCGTGGTACAAATCGAAATCAGTCACAAAATCTACATAAATTTTAATTCTTAGAAAAATCATATTTTTTCATGGCTCATTTCAGACTTGGGTTCGAACTTTGGAAGCAGTTTTTTCAGGCTCTATGGTACCAAATGGGCTGAAATTTTGGAAAAGTGGTCAGAATCGTGGTACAAATCGAAATCAGTCACAAAATCTCCATCAAGTTTAATTCTTAGAAAAATCACGTTTTTTCATGGCTCATTTCAGACTTGGGTTCGAACTTTGGAAGCAGTTTTCTCACAATCTATGGAACCAAATGGGCTGAAATTTTGGAAAAGTGGTAAGAATCGTGGTAGAAATCGAATTCAGTCACAAAATCTCCATTAAGTTTGACTATTAGAAAAATCTTGAATTTAATGAATGCTAATTTCAGACTTGGGTTCGAACTTTTGAAGCAGTTTTTTCAAAATCTATGGTACCAAATGGGCTGAAATTTTGGAAAAGTTGTAAGAATTGTGGTACAAATCGAAATCAGTCTCAAAATCGCATTTAAGTTGTATTTTTTAAAAAAATCATGATTTTTATGTACGCTAATTTCAGACTTGGGTTCGAACTTTGAGAGCAGTTTTCTCAAAATCTATAGAACCAAAAGGGGCTGAAATTTTGGAAAAGTGGTAAGAATCGTGGAACAAATCGAAATCAGTCACAAAATCTCCATAAAGTTTTTATTCTTAGAAAAATCATGTTTTTTTCATGGCTCATTTCAGACTTGGGTTCGAACTTTGGAAGCAGTTTTCTCAAAATCTATGTTACCAAATGGGCTGAAATTTTTGAAAAAAGGTAAGAATCGTGGTACAAATCGAATTCAGTCACAAAATCTCCATCAAGTTGTATTTTAAAAAAAATCATGATTTTTATGGACGCTAATTTCAGACTTGGGTTCGAACTTTGGAAGCAGTTTTCTCAAAATCTATGGTACCAAATGGGCTGAAATTTTGGAAAAAAGGTAAGAATCGTGGTACAAATCGAATTCAGTCACAAAATCTCCATCAAGTTGTATTTTAAAAAAAATCATGATTTTTATGGACGCTCATTTCAGACTTGGGTTCGAACTTTGGGAGCAGTTTTCTCAAAATCTATAGAACCAAATGGGCTGAAATTTTGGAATAGTGGTAAGAATCGTGGTACAAATCGAAATCAGTCACAAAATCTCCATAAAGTTTAATTCTTAGAAAAATCATGCTTTTTTCATGGCTCATTTCAGACTTGGGTTCGAACTTTGGGAGCAGGTTTCTCAAAATCTATAGAACCAAATGGGCTGAAATTTTGGAAAAGTGGTAAGAATCGTGGAACAAATCGAAATCAGTCACAAAATCTCCATAAAGTTTTTATTCTTAGAAAAATCATGTTTTTTTCATGGCTCATTTCAGACTTGGGTTCGAACTTTGGAAGCAGTTTTCTCAAAATCTATGTTACCAAATGGGCTGAAATTTTTGAAAAATGGTAAGAATCGTGGTACAAATCGAATTCAGTCACAAAATCTCCATCAAGTTGTGTTTTAAAAAAAATCATGATTTTTATGGACGCTAATTTCAGACTTGGGTTCGAACTTTGGAAGCAGTTTTCTCAAAATCTATGGTACCAAATGGGCTGAAATTTTGGAAAAAAGGTAAGAATCGTGGTACAAATCGAATTCAGTCACGAAATCTCCATCAAGTTGTATTTTAAAAAAAATCATGATTTTTATGGACGCTTATTTCAGACTTGGGTTCGAACTTTGGAAGCAGTTTTCTCAAAATCTATGGTACCAAATGGGCTGAAATTTTGGAAAAGTGGTAAGAATCGTGGTTTAAATCGAAATCAGTCACAAAATCTCCATAAAGTTTAATTCTTATTAAAATCATGTTTTTTCATGGCTCATTTCAGACTTGGGTTCGAACTTTGGGAGCAGTTTTCTCAAAATCTATAGAACCAAATGGGCTGAAATTTTGGAAAAGTGGTAAGAATCGTGGTACAAATCGAAATCAGTCACAAAATCTCCATAAAGTTTAATTCTTAGAAAAATCATGTTTTTTTCATGGCTCATTTCAGACTTGGGTTCGAACTTTGGGAGCAGTTTTCTCAAAATCTATACAACCAAATGGGCTGAAATTTTGGAAAAAAGGTAAGAATCGTGGTACAAATCGAATTCAGTCACAAAATCTCCATCAAGTTGTATTTTAAAAAAAATCATGATTTTTATGGACGCTCATTTCAGACTTGGGTTCGAACTTTGGGAGCAGTTTTCTCAAAATCTATAGAACCAAATGGGCTGAAATTTTGGAATAGTGGTAAGAATCGTGGTACAAATCGAAATCAGTCACAAAATCTCCATAAAGTTTAATTCTTAGAAAAATCATGCTTTTTTCATGGCTCATTTCAGACTTGGGTTCGAACTTTGGGAGCAGGTTTCTCAAAATCTATAGAACCAAATGGGCTGAAATTTTGGAAAAGTGGTAAGAATCGTGGAACAAATCGAAATCAGTCACAAAATCTCCATAAAGTTTTTATTCTTAGAAAAATCATGTTTTTTTCATGGCTCATTTCAGACTTGGGTTCGAACTTTGGAAGCAGTTTTCTCAAAATCTATGTTACCAAATGGGCTGAAATTTTTGAAAAATGGTAAGAATCGTGGTACAAATCGAATTCAGTCACAAAATCTCCATCAAGTTGTGTTTTAAAAAAAATCATGATTTTTATGGACGCTAATTTCAGACTTGGGTTCGAACTTTGGAAGCAGTTTTCTCAAAATCTATGGTACCAAATGGGCTGAAATTTTGGAAAAAAGGTAAGAATCGTGGTACAAATCGAATTCAGTCACGAAATCTCCATCAAGTTGTATTTTAAAAAAAATCATGATTTTTATGGACGCTTATTTCAGACTTGGGTTCGAACTTTGGAAGCAGTTTTCTCAAAATCTATGGTACCAAATGGGCTGAAATTTTGGAAAAGTGGTAAGAATCGTGGTTTAAATCGAAATCAGTCACAAAATCTCCATAAAGTTTAATTCTTATTAAAATCATGTTTTTTCATGGCTCATTTCAGACTTGGGTTCGAACTTTGGGAGCAGTTTTCTCAAAATCTATAGAACCAAATGGGCTGAAATTTTGGAAAAGTGGTAAGAATCGTGGTACAAATCGAAATCAGTCACAAAATCTCCATAAAGTTTAATTCTTAGAAAAATCATGTTTTTTTCATGGCTCATTTCAGACTTGGGTTCGAACTTTGGGAGCAGTTTTCTCAAAATCTATACAACCAAATGGGCTGAAATTTTGGAAAAAAGGTAAGAATCGTGGTACAAATCGAATTCAGTCACAAAATCTCCATCAAGTTTGACTATTAGAAAATTCTTGAATTTAATGAATGCTTATTTCAGACTTGGGTTCGAACTTTGGAAGCAGTTGTCTCAAAATCTATGGTACCAAATGGGCTGAAATTTTTGAAAAGTGGTAAGAATCGTTGTTCAAATCGAAATCAGTCACAAAATCTCCATAAAGTTTAATTCGTAGAAAAATCATGTTTTTTCATGGCTCATTTCAGACTTGGGTTCGAACTTTGGAAGCAGTTTTCTCACAATCTATGGAACCAAATGGGCTGAAATTTTGGAAAAGTGGTAAGAATCGTGGTACAAATCGAATTCAGTCACAAAATCTCCATAAAGTTTGATTCTTAGAAAAATCATGTTTTTTATTAAGGCTCATTTCAGACTTGGGTTCGAACTTTGGAAGCAGTTTTTCGGGCACTATGGTACCAAATGGGCTAAAATTTTGGAATAGTGGTAAGAATCGTGGTACAAATCGAAATCAGTCACAAAATCTACATAAATTTTAATTCTTAGAAAAATCATGTTTTTTTCATGGCTCATTTCAGACTTGGGTTCGAACTTTGGAAGCAGTTTTTTCAGGCTCTATGGTACCAAATGGGCTGAAATTTTGGAAAAGTGGTAAGAATCGTGGTACAAATCGAAATCAGTCACAAAATCTCCATAAAGTTTAATTCTTATTAAAATCATGTTTTTTCATGGCTCATTTCAGACTTGGGTTCGAACTTTGGGAGCAGTTTTCTCAAAATCTATAGAACCAAATGGGCTGAAATTTTGGAAAAGTGGTAAGAATCGTGGTACAAATCGAAATCAGTCACAAAATCTCCATAAAGTTTAATTCTTAGAAAAATCATCTTTTTTTCATGGCTCATTTCAGACTTGGGTTCGAACTTTGGGAGCAGTTTTCTCAAAATCTATACAACCAAATGGGCTGAAATTTTGGAAAAAAGGTAAGAATCGTGGTACAAATCGAATTCAGTCACAAAATCTCCATCAAGTTTGACTATTAGAAAATTCTTGAATTTAATGAATGCTTATTTCAGACTTGGGTTCGAACTTTGGAAGCAGTTGTCTCAAAATCTATGGTACCAAATGGGCTGAAATTTTTGAAAAGTGGTAAGAATCGTTGTTCAAATCGAAATCAGTCACAAAATCTCCATAAAGTTTAATTCGTAGAAAAATCATGTTTTTTCATGGCTCATTTCAGACTTGGGTTCGAACTTTGGAAGCAGTTTTCTCACAATCTATGGAACCAAATGGGCTGAAATTTTGGAAAAGTGGTAAGAATCGTGGTACAAATCGAATTCAGTCACAAAATCTCCATAAAGTTTGATTCTTAGAAAAATCATGTTTTTTATTAAGGCTCATTTCAGACTTGGGTTCGAACTTTGGAAGCAGTTTTTCGGGCACTATGGTACCAAATGGGCTAAAATTTTGGAATAGTGGTAAGAATCGTGGTACAAATCGAAATCAGTCACAAAATCTACATAAATTTTAATTCTTAGAAAAATCATGTTTTTTTCATGGCTCATTTCAGACTTGGGTTCGAACTTTGGAAGCAGTTTTTTCAGGCTCTATGGTACCAAATGGGCTGAAATTTTGGAAAAGTGGTAAGAATCGTGGTACAAATCGAAATCAGTCACAAAATCTCCATCAAGTTTAATTCTTAGAAAAATCACGTTTTTTCATGGCTCATTTCAGACTTGGGTTCGAACTTTGGAAGCAGTTTTCTCACAATCTATGGAACCAAATGGGCTGAAATTTTGGAAAAGTGGTAAGAATCGTGGTACAAATCGAATTCAGTCACAAAATCTCCATTAAGTTTGACTATTAGAAAAATCTTGAATTTAATGAATGCTAATTTCAGACTTGGGTTCGAACTTTTGAAGCAGTTTTTTCAAAATCTATGGTACCAAATGGGCTGAAATTTTGGAAAAGTTGTAAGAATTGTGGTACAAATCGAAATCAGTCTCAAAATCGCATTTAAGTTGTATTTTTTAAAAAAATCATGATTTTTATGTACGCTAATTTCAGACTTGGGTTCGAACTTTGAGAGCAGTTTTCTCAAAATCTATAGAACCAAAAGGGGCTGAAATTTTGGAAAAGTGGTAAGAATCGTGGAACAAATCGAAATCAGTCACAAAATCTCCATAAAGTTTTTATTCTTAGAAAAATCATGTTTTTTTCATGGCTCATTTCAGACTTGGGTTCGAACTTTGGAAGCAGTTTTCTCAAAATCTATGTTACCAAATGGGCTGAAATTTTTGAAAAAAGGTAAGAATCGTGGTACAAATCGAATTCAGTCACAAAATCTCCATCAAGTTGTATTTTAAAAAAAATCATGATTTTTATGGACGCTAATTTCAGACTTGGGTTCGATTTTTGGAAGCAGTTTTCTCAAAATCTATGGTACCAAATGGGCTGAAATTTTGGAAAAAAGGTAAGAATCGTGGTACAAATCGAATTCAGTCACAAAATCTCCATCAAGTTGTATTTTAAAAAAAAATCATGATTTTTATGGACGCTTATTTCAGACTTGGGTTCGAACTTTGGAAGCAGTTTTCTCAAAATCTATGGTACCAAATGGGCTGAAATTTTGGAAAAGTGGTAAGAATCGTGGTTCAAATCGAAATCAGTCACAAAATCTCCATAAAGTTTAATTCTTAGAAAAATCATGTTTTTTCATGGCTCATTTCAGACTTGGGTTCGAACTTTGGAAGCAGTTTTCTCACAATCTATGGTACCAAATGGGCTGAAATTTTGGAAAAGTGGTAAGAATCGTGGTACAAATCGAATTCAGTCACAAAATCGCAATTAAGTTTAATTCTTAGAAAAATCACGTTTTTTCATGGCTCATTTCAGACTTGTGTTCGAACTTTGGAAGCAGTTTTCTCACAATCTATGGTACCAAATGGGCTGAAATTTTGGAAAAGTGGTAAGAATCGTGGTCCAAATCGAATTCAGTCACAAAATCTCCATAAAGTTTGATTCTTAGAAAAATCATGTTTTTTATTAAGGCTCATTTCAGACTTGGGTTCGAACTTTGGAAGCAGTTTTTTCAGGCTCTATGGTACCAAATGGGCTGAAATTTTGGAAAAGTGGAAAGAATCGTGGTACAAATCGAATTCAGTCACAAAATCGAGATTAAGTTGTATTTTTAAAAAAATCATGATTTTTATGTACGCTAATTTCAGACTTGGGTTCGAACTTTGGAAGCAGTTTTCTCAAAATCTATGGTACCAAATGGGCCGAAATTTTGGAAAAGTGGTAAGAATCGTGGTAAAAATCAAATTCAGTCACAAAATCTCTATCAAGTTGTATTTTTTACAAAATCATGATTTTTATGGACGCTGATTTCAGACTTGGGTTCGATATTTGGAAGCAGTTTTCTCAAAATCTATGGTACCAAATGGGTTGAAATTTTGGAAATGTGGTAAGAATCGTGGTACAAATCGAAATCAGTCAAAAAACCTCCATAAAGTCTGATTCTTAGAAAAGTCATGTTTTTTATTAAGGCTCATTTCAGACTTGGGTTCGAACTTTGGAAGCAGTTTTTCAGGCACTATGGTACCAAATGGGCTAAAATTTTGGAATAGTGGTAAGAATCGTGGTACAAATCGAAATCAGTCACAAAATCTACATAAATTTTAATTCTTAGAAAAATCATGTTTTTTTCATGGCTCATTTCAGACTTGGGTTCGAACTTCGGAAGCAGTTTTTTCAGGCTCTATGGTACCAAATGGGCTGAAATTTTGGAAAAGTGGTAAGAATCGTGGTACAAATCGAAATCAGTCACAAAATCTCCATCAAGTTTAATTCTTAGAAAAATCACGTTTTTTCATGGCTCATTTCAGACTTGGGTTCGAACTTTGGAAGCAGTTTTCTCACAATCTATGGAACCAAATGGGCTGAAATTTTGGAAAAGTGGTAAGAATCGTGGTACAAATCGAATTCAGTCACAAAATCTCCATCAAGTTTAATTCTTAGAAAAATCACGTTTTTTCATGGCTCATTTCAGACTTGGGTTCGAACTTTGGAAGCAGTTTTCTCACAATCTATGGAACCAAATGGGCTGAAATTTTGGAAAAGTGGTAAGAATCGTGGTACAAATCGAATTCAGTCACAAAATCTCCATAAAGTTTGATTCTTAGAAAAATCATGTTTTTTATTAAGGCTCATTTCAGACTTGGGTTCGAACTTTGGAAGCAGTTTTTCGGGCACTATGGTACCAAATGGGCTAAAATTTTGGAATAGTGGTAAGAATCGTGGTACAAATCGAAATCAGTCACAAAATCTACATAAATTTTAATTCTTAGAAAAATCATGTTTTTTTCATGGCTCATTTCAGACTTGGGTTCGAACTTTGGAAGCAGTTTTTTCAGGCTCTATGGTACCAAATGGGCTGAAATTTTGGAAAAGTGGTAAGAATCGTGGTACAAATCGAAATCAGTCACAAAATCTCCATCAAGTTTAATTCTTAGAAAAATCACGTTTTTTCATGGCTCATTTCAGACTTGGGTTCGAACTTTGGAAGCAGTTTTCTCACAATCTATGGAACCAAATGGGCTGAAATTTTGGAAAAGTGGTAAGAATCGTGGTACAAATCGAATTCAGTCACAAAATCTCCATTAAGTTTGACTATTAGAAAAATCTTGAATTTAATGAATGCTAATTTCAGACTTGGGTTCGAACTTTTGAAGCAGTTTTTTCAAAATCTATGGTACCAAATGGGCTGAAATTTTGGAAAAGTTGTAAGAATTGTGGTACAAATCGAAATCAGTCTCAAAATCGCATTTAAGTTGTATTTTTAAAAAAAATCATGATTTTTATGTACGCTAATTTCAGACTTGGGTTCGAACTTTGAGAGCAGTTTTCTCAAAATCTATAGAACCAAAAGGGGCTGAAATTTTGGAAAAGTGGTAAGAATCGTGGAACAAATCGAAATCAGTCACAAAATCTCCATAAAGTTTTTATTCTTAGAAAAATCATGTTTTTTTCATGGCTCATTTCAGACTTGGGTTCGAACTTTGGAAGCAGTTTTCTCAAAATCTATGTTACCAAATGGGCTGAAATTTTTGAAAAAAGGTAAGAATCGTGGTACAAATCGAATTCAGTCACAAAATCTCCATCAAGTTGTATTTTAAAAAAAATCATGATTTTTATGGACGCTAATTTCAGACTTGGGTTCGATTTTTGGAAGCAGTTTTCTCAAAATCTATGGTACCAAATGGGCTGAAATTTTGGAAAAAAGGTAAGAATCGTGGTACAAATCGAATTCAGTCACAAAATCTCCATCAAGTTGTATTTTAAAAAAAAATCATGATTTTTATGGACGCTTATTTCAGACTTGGGTTCGAACTTTGGAAGCAGTTTTCTCAAAATCTATGGTACCAAATGGGCTGAAATTTTGGAAAAGTGGTAAGAATCGTGGTTCAAATCGAAATCAGTCACAAAATCTCCATAAAGTTTAATTCTTAGAAAAATCATGTTTTTTCATGGCTCATTTCAGACTTGGGTTCGAACTTTGGAAGCAGTTTTCTCACAATCTATGGTACCAAATGGGCTGAAATTTTGGAAAAGTGGTAAGAATCGTGGTACAAATCGAATTCAGTCACAAAATCGCAATTAAGTTTAATTCTTAGAAAAATCACGTTTTTTCATGGCTCATTTCAGACTTGTGTTCGAACTTTGGAAGCAGTTTTCTCACAATCTATGGTACCAAATGGGCTGAAATTTTGGAAAAGTGGTAAGAATCGTGGTCCAAATCGAATTCAGTCACAAAATCTCCATAAAGTTTGATTCTTAGAAAAATCATGTTTTTTATTAAGGCTCATTTCAGACTTGGGTTCGAACTTTGGAAGCAGTTTTTTCAGGCTCTATGGTACCAAATGGGCTGAAATTTTGGAAAAGTGGAAAGAATCGTGGTACAAATCGAATTCAGTCACAAAATCGAGATTAAGTTGTATTTTTAAAAAAATCATGATTTTTATGTACGCTAATTTCAGACTTGGGTTCGAACTTTGGAAGCAGTTTTCTCAAAATCTATGGTACCAAATGGGCCGAAATTTTGGAAAAGTGGTAAGAATCGTGGTAAAAATCAAATTCAGTCACAAAATCTCTATCAAGTTGTATTTTTTACAAAATCATGATTTTTATGGACGCTGATTTCAGACTTGGGTTCGATATTTGGAAGCAGTTTTCTCAAAATCTATGGTACCAAATGGGTTGAAATTTTGGAAATGTGGTAAGAATCGTGGTACAAATCGAAATCAGTCAAAAAACCTCCATAAAGTCTGATTCTTAGAAAAGTCATGTTTTTTATTAAGGCTCATTTCAGACTTGGGTTCGAACTTTGGAAGCAGTTTTTCAGGCACTATGGTACCAAATGGGCTAAAATTTTGGAATAGTGGTAAGAATCGTGGTACAAATCGAAATCAGTCACAAAATCTACATAAATTTTAATTCTTAGAAAAATCATGTTTTTTTCATGGCTCATTTCAGACTTGGGTTCGAACTTTGGAAGCAGTTTTTTCAGGCTCTATGGTACCAAATGGGCTGAAATTTTGGAAAAGTGGTAAGAATCGTGGTACAAATCGAAATCAGTCACAAAATCTCCATCAAGTTTAATTCTTAGAAAAATCACGTTTTTTCATGGCTCATTTCAGACTTGGGTTCGAACTTTGGAAGCAGTTTTCTCACAATCTATGGAACCAAATGGGCTGAAATTTTGGAAAAGTGGTAAGAATCGTGGTACAAATCGAATTCAGTCACAAAATCTCCATTAAGTTTGACTATTAGAAAAATCTTGAATTTAATGAATGCTAATTTCAGACTTGGGTTCGAACTTTTGAAGCAGTTTTTTCAAAATCTATGGTACCAAATGGGCTGAAATTTTGGAAAAGTTGTAAGAATTGTGGTACAAATCGAAATCAGTCTCAAAATCGCATTTAAGTTGTATTTTTTAAAAAAATCATGATTTTTATGTACGCTAATTTCAGACTTGGGTTCGAACTTTGAGAGCAGTTTTCTCAAAATCTATAGAACCAAAAGGGGCTGAAATTTTGGAAAAGTGGTAAGAATCGTGGAACAAATCGAAATCAGTCACAAAATCTCCATCAAGTTGTATTTTAAAAAAAATCATGATTTTTATGGACGCTTATTTCAGACTTGGGTTCGAACTTTGGAAGCAGTTTTCTCAAAATCTATGGTACCAAATGGGCTGAAATTTTGGAAAAGTGGTAAGAATCGTGGTTCAAATCGAAATCAGTCACAAAATCTCCATAAAGTTTAATTCTTATTAAAATCATGTTTTTTCATGGCTCATTTCAGACTTGGGTTCGAACTTTGGGAGCAGTTTTCTCAAAATCTATAGAACCAAATGGGCTGAAATTTTGGAAAAGTGGTAAGAATCGTGGTACAAATCGAAATCAGTCACAAAATCTCCATCAAGTTTAATTCTTAGAAAAATCACGTTTTTTCATGGCTCATTTCAGACTTGGGTTCGAACTTTGGAAGCAGTTTTCTCACAATCTATGGAACCAAATGGGCTGAAATTTTGGAAAAGTGGTAAGAATCGTGGTACAAATCGAATTCAGTCACAAAATCTCCATCAAGTTGTATTTTAAAAAAAATCATGATTTTTATGGACGCTAATTTCAGACTTGGGTTCGAACTTTGGAAGCAGTTTTCTCAAAATCTATGGTACCAAATGGGCTGAAATTTTGGAAAAAAGGTAAGAATCGTGGTACAAATCGAATTCAGTCACAAAATCTCCATCAAGTTGTATTTTAAAAAAAATCATGATTTTTATGGACGCTTATTTCAGACTTGGGTTCGAACTTTGGAAGCAGTTTTCTCAAAATCTATGGTACCAAATGGGCTGAAATTTTGGAAAAGTGGTAAGAATCGTGGTTCAAATCGAAATCAGTCACAAAATCTCCATAAAGTTTAATTCTTATTAAAATCATGTTTTTTCATGGCTCATTTCAGACTTGGGTTCGAACTTTGGGAGCAGTTTTCTCAAAATCTATAGAACCAAATGGGCTGAAATTTTGGAAAAGTGGTAAGAATCGTGGTACAAATCGAAATCAGTCACAAAATCTCCATAAAGTTTAATTCTTAGAAAAATCATGTTTTTTTCATAGCTCATTTCAGACTTGGGTTCGAACTTTGGGAGCAGGTTTCTCAAAATCTATAGAACCAAATGGGCTGAAATTTTGGAAAAAAGGTAAGAATCGTGGTACAAATCGAATTCAGTCACAAAATCTCCATCAAGTTTGACTATTAGAAAAATCTTGAATTTAATGAATGCTTATTTCAGACTTGGGTTCGAACTTTGGAAGCAGTTGTCTCAAAATCTATGGTACCAAATGGGCTGAAATTTTTGAAAAGTGGTAAGAATCGTTGTTCAAATCGAATTCAGTCACAAAATCGCAATTAAGTTTAATTCTTAGAAAAATCACGTTTTTTCATGGCTCATTTCAGACTTGTGTTCGAACTTTGGAAGCAGTTTTCTCACAATCTATGGTACCAAATGGGCTGAAATTTTGGAAAAGTGGTAAGAATCGTGGTCCAAATCGAATTCAGTCACAAAATCTCCATAAAGTTTGATTCTTAGAAAAATCATGTTTTTTATTAAGGCTCATTTCAGACTTGGGTTCGAACTTTGGAAGCAGTTTTTTCAGGCTCTATGGTACCAAATGGGCCGAAATTTTGGAAAAGTGGAAAGAATCGTGGTACAAATCGAATTCAGTCACAAAATCGAGATTAAGTTGTATTTTTAAAAAAATCATGATTTTTATGTACGCTAATTTCAGACTTGGGTTCGAACTTTGGAAGCAGTTTTCTCAAAATCTATGGTACCAAATGGGCCGAAATTTTGGAAAAGTGGTAAGAATCGTGGTAAAAATCAAATTCAGTCACAAAATCTCTATCAAGTTGTATTTTTTACAAAATCATGATTTTTATGGACGCTGATTTCAGACTTGGGTTCGATATTTGGAAGCAGTTTTCTCAAAATCTATGGTACCAAATGGGTTGAAATTTTGGAAATGTGGTAAGAATCGTGGTACAAATCGAAATCAGTCAAAAAACCTCCATAAAGTCTGATTCTTAGAAAAGTCATGTTTTTTATTAAGGCTCATTTCAGACTTGGGTTCGAACTTTGGAAGCAGTTTTTCAGGCACTATGGTACCAAATGGGCTAAAATTTTGGAATAGTGGTAAGAATCGTGGTACAAATCGAAATCAGTCACAAAATCTACATAAATTTTAATTCTTAGAAAAATCATGTTTTTTTCATGGCTCATTTCAGACTTGGGTTCGAACTTTGGAAGCAGTTTTTTCAGGCTCTATGGTACCAAATGGGCTGAAATTTTGGAAAAGTGGTAAGAATCGTGGTACAAATCGAAATCAGTCACAAAATCTCCATCAAGTTTAATTCTTAGAAAAATCACGTTTTTTCATGGCTCATTTCAGACTTGGGTTCGAACTTTGGAAGCAGTTTTCTCACAATCTATGGAACCAAATGGGCTGAAATTTTGGAAAAGTGGTAAGAATCGTGGTACAAATCGAATTCAGTCACAAAATCTCCATTAAGTTTGACTATTAGAAAAATCTTGAATTTAATGAATGCTAATTTCAGACTTGGGTTCGAACTTTTGAAGCAGTTTTTTCAAAATCTATGGTACCAAATGGGCTGAAATTTTGGAAAAGTTGTAAGAATTGTGGTACAAATCGAAATCAGTCTCAAAATCGCATTTAAGTTGTATTTTTTAAAAAAATCATGATTTTTATGTACGCTAATTTCAGACTTGGGTTCGAACTTTGAGAGCAGTTTTCTCACAATCTATGGAACCAAATGGGCTGAAATTTTGGAAAAGTTGTAAGAATTGTGGTACAAATCGAAATCAGTCTCAAAATCGCATTTAAGTTGTATTTTTTAAAAAAATCATGATTTTTATGGACGCTAATTTCAGACTTGGGTTCGAACTTTGGAAGCAGTTTTCTCAAAATCTATGGTACCAAATGGGCTGAAATTTTGGAAAAAAGGTAAGAATCGTGGTACAAATCGAATTCAGTCACAAAATCTCCATCAAGTTGTATTTTAAAAAAAATCATGATTTTTATGGACGCTTATTTCAGACTTGGGTTCGAACTTTGGAAGCAGTTTTCTCAAAATCTATGGTACCAAATGGGCTGAAATTTTGGAAAAGTGGTAAGAATCGTGGTTCAAATCGAAATCAGTCACAAAATCTCCATAAAGTTTAATTCTTATTAAAATCATGTTTTTTCATAGCTCATTTCAGACTTGGGTTCGAACTTTGGGAGCAGTTTTCTCAAAATCTATAGAACCAAATGGGCTGAAATTTTGGAAAAGTGGTAAGAATCGTGGTACAAATCGAAATCAGTCACAAAATCTCCATAAAGTTTAATTCTTAGAAAAATCATGTTTTTTTCATGGCTCATTTCAGACTTGGGTTCGAACTTTGGGAGCAGGTTTCTCAAAATCTATAGAACCAAATGGGCTGAAATTTTGGAAAAAAGGTAAGAATCGTGGTACAAATCGAATTCAGTCACAAAATTTCCATCAAGTTTGACTATTAGAAAAATCTTGAATTTAATGAATGCTTATTTCAGACTTGGGTTCGAACTTTGGAAGCAGTTGTCTCAAAATCTATGGTACCAAATGGGCTGAAATTTTTGAAAAGTGGTAAGAATCGTTGTTCAAATCGAAATCAGTCACAAAATCGCAATTAAGTTTAATTCTTAGAAAAATCACGTTTTTTCATGGCTCATTTCAGACTTGTGTTCGAACTTTGGAAGCAGTTTTCTCACAATCTATGGTACCAAATGGGCTGAAATTTTGGAAAAGTGGTAAGAATCGTGGTCCAAATCGAATTCAGTCACAAAATCTCCATAAAGTTTGATTCTTAGAAAAATCATGTTTTTTATTAAGGCTCATTTCAGACTTGGGTTCGAACTTTGGAAGCAGTTTTTTCAGGCTCTATGGTACCAAATGGGCCGAAATTTTGGAAAAGTGGAAAGAATCGTGGTACAAATCGAATTCAGTCACAAAATCGAGATTAAGTTGTATTTTTAAAAAAATCATGATTTTTATGTACGCTAATTTCAGACTTGGGTTCGAACTTTGGAAGCAGTTTTCTCAAAATCTATGGTACCAAATGGGCCGAAATTTTGGAAAAGTGGTAAGAATCGTGGTAAAAATCAAATTCAGTCACAAAATCTCTATCAAGTTGTATTTTTTACAAAATCATGATTTTTATGGACGCTGATTTCAGACTTGGGTTCGATATTTGGAAGCAGTTTTCTCAAAATCTATGGTACCAAATGGGTTGAAATTTTGGAAATGTGGTAAGAATCGTGGTACAAATCGAAATCAGTCAAAAAACCTCCATAAAGTCTGATTCTTAGAAAAGTCATGTTTTTTATTAAGGCTCATTTCAGACTTGGGTTCGAACTTTGGAAGCAGTTTTTCAGGCACTATGGTACCAAATGGGCTAAAATTTTGGAATAGTGGTAAGAATCGTGGTACAAATCGAAATCAGTCACAAAATCTACATAAATTTTAATTCTTAGAAAAATCATGTTTTTTTCATGGCTCATTTCAGACTTGGGTTCGAACTTTGGAAGCAGTTTTTCAGGCACTATGGTACCAAATGGGCTAAAATTTTGGAATAGTGGTAAGAATCGTGGTACAAATCGAAATCAGTCACAAAATCTCCATCAAGTTTAATTCTTAGAAAAATCACGTTTTTTCATGGCTCATTTCAGACTTGGGTTCGAACTTTGGAAGCAGTTTTCTCACAATCTATGGAACCAAATGGGCTGAAATTTTGGAAAAGTGGTAAGAATCGTGGTACAAATCGAATTCAGTCACAAAATCTCCATTAAGTTTGACTATTAGAAAAATCTTGAATTTAATGAATGCTAATTTCAGACTTGGGTTCGAACTTTTGAAGCAGTTTTTTCAAAATCTATGGTACCAAATGGGCTGAAATTTTGGAAAAGTTGTAAGAATTGTGGTACAAATCGAAATCAGTCTCAAAATCGCATTTAAGTTGTATTTTTTAAAAAAATCATGATTTTTATGTACGCTAATTTCAGACTTGGGTTCGAACTTTGAGAGCAGTTTTCTCACAATCTATGGAACCAAATGGGCTGAAATTTTGGAAAAGTTGTAAGAATTGTGGTACAAATCGAAATCAGTCTCAAAATCGCATTTAAGTTGTATTTTTTAAAAAAATCATGATTTTTATGGACGCTAATTTCAGACTTGGGTTCGAACTTTGGAAGCAGTTTTCTCAAAATCTATGGTACCAAATGGGCTGAAATTTTGGAAAAAAGGTAAGAATCGTGGTACAAATCGAATTCAGTCACAAAATCTCCATCAAGTTGTATTTTAAAAAAAATCATGATTTTTATGGACGCTTATTTCAGACTTGGGTTCGAACTTTGGAAGCAGTTTTCTCAAAATCTATGGTACCAAATGGGCTGAAATTTTGGAAAAGTGGTAAGAATCGTGGTTCAAATCGAAATCAGTCACAAAATCTCCATAAAGTTTAATTCTTATTAAAATCATGTTTTTTCATGGCTCATTTCAGACTTGGGTTCGAACTTTGGGAGCAGTTTTCTCAAAATCTATAGAACCAAATGGGCTGAAATTTTGGAAAAGTGGTAAGAATCGTGGTACAAATCGAAATCAGTCACAAAATCTCCATAAAGTTTAATTCTTAGAAAAATCATGTTTTTTTCATGGCTCATTTCAGACTTGGGTTCGAACTTTGGGAGCAGGTTTCTCAAAATCTATAGAACCAAATGGGCTGAAATTTTGGAAAAAAGGTAAGAATCGTGGTACAAATCGAATTCAGTCACAAAATCTCCATCAAGTTTGACTATTAGAAAAATCTTGAATTTAATGAATGCTTATTTCAGACTTGGGTTCGAACTTTGGAAGCAGTTGTCTCAAAATCTATGGTACCAAATGGGCTGAAATTTTTGAAAAGTGGTAAGAATCGTTGTTCAAATCGAAATCAGTCACAAAATCTCCATAAAGTTTAATTCGTAGAAAAATCATGTTTTTTCATGGCTCATTTCAGACTTGGGTTCGAACTTTTGAAGCAGTTTTTTCAAAATCTATGGTACCAAATGGGCTGAAATTTTGGAAAAGTTGTAAGAATTGTGGTACAAATCGAAATCAGTCTCAAAATCGCATTTAAGTTGTATTTTTTAAAAAAATCATGATTTTTATGTACGCTAATTTCAGACTTGGGTTCGAACTTTGAGAGCAGTTTTCTCAAAATCTATAGAACCAAAAGGGGCTGAAATTTTGGAAAAGTGGTAAGAATCGTGGAACAAATCGAAATCAGTCACAAAATCTCCATCAAGTTGTATTTTAAAAAAAATCATGATTTTTATGGACGCTTATTTCAGACTTGGGTTCGAACTTTGGAAGCAGTTTTCTCAAAATCTATGGTACCAAATGGGCTGAAATTTTGGAAAAGTGGTAAGAATCGTGGTTCAAATCGAAATCAGTCACAAAATCTCCATAAAGTTTAATTCTTATTAAAATCATGTTTTTTCATGGCTCATTTCAGACTTGGGTTCGAACTTTGGGAGCAGTTTTCTCAAAATCTATAGAACCAAATGGGCTGAAATTTTGGAAAAGTGGTAAGAATCGTGGTACAAATCGAAATCAGTCACAAAATCTCCATCAAGTTTAATTCTTAGAAAAATCACGTTTTTTCATGGCTCATTTCAGACTTGGGTTCGAACTTTGGAAGCAGTTTTCTCACAATCTATGGAACCAAATGGGCTGAAATTTTGGAAAAGTGGTAAGAATCGTGGTACAAATCGAATTCAGTCACAAAATCTCCATCAAGTTGTATTTTAAAAAAAATCATGATTTTTATGGACGCTAATTTCAGACTTGGGTTCGAACTTTGGAAGCAGTTTTCTCAAAATCTATGGTACCAAATGGGCTGAAATTTTGGAAAAAAGGTAAGAATCGTGGTACAAATCGAATTCAGTCACAAAATCTCCATCAAGTTGTATTTTAAAAAAAATCATGATTTTTATGGACGCTTATTTCAGACTTGGGTTCGAACTTTGGAAGCAGTTTTCTCAAAATCTATGGTACCAAATGGGCTGAAATTTTGGAAAAGTGGTAAGAATCGTGGTTCAAATCGAAATCAGTCACAAAATCTCCATAAAGTTTAATTCTTATTAAAATCATGTTTTTTCATGGCTCATTTCAGACTTGGGTTCGAACTTTGGGAGCAGTTTTCTCAAAATCTATAGAACCAAATGGGCTGAAATTTTGGAAAAGTGGTAAGAATCGTGGTACAAATCGAAATCAGTCACAAAATCTCCATAAAGTTTAATTCTTAGAAAAATCATGTTTTTTTCATAGCTCATTTCAGACTTGGGTTCGAACTTTGGGAGCAGGTTTCTCAAAATCTATAGAACCAAATGGGCTGAAATTTTGGAAAAAAGGTAAGAATCGTGGTACAAATCGAATTCAGTCACAAAATCTCCATCAAGTTTGACTATTAGAAAAATCTTGAATTTAATGAATGCTTATTTCAGACTTGGGTTCGAACTTTGGAAGCAGTTGTCTCAAAATCTATGGTACCAAATGGGCTGAAATTTTTGAAAAGTGGTAAGAATCGTTGTTCAAATCGAATTCAGTCACAAAATCGCAATTAAGTTTAATTCTTAGAAAAATCACGTTTTTTCATGGCTCATTTCAGACTTGTGTTCGAACTTTGGAAGCAGTTTTCTCACAATCTATGGTACCAAATGGGCTGAAATTTTGGAAAAGTGGTAAGAATCGTGGTCCAAATCGAATTCAGTCACAAAATCTCCATAAAGTTTGATTCTTAGAAAAATCATGTTTTTTATTAAGGCTCATTTCAGACTTGGGTTCGAACTTTGGAAGCAGTTTTTTCAGGCTCTATGGTACCAAATGGGCCGAAATTTTGGAAAAGTGGAAAGAATCGTGGTACAAATCGAATTCAGTCACAAAATCGAGATTAAGTTGTATTTTTAAAAAAATCATGATTTTTATGTACGCTAATTTCAGACTTGGGTTCGAACTTTGGAAGCAGTTTTCTCAAAATCTATGGTACCAAATGGGCCGAAATTTTGGAAAAGTGGTAAGAATCGTGGTAAAAATCAAATTCAGTCACAAAATCTCTATCAAGTTGTATTTTTTACAAAATCATGATTTTTATGGACGCTGATTTCAGACTTGGGTTCGATATTTGGAAGCAGTTTTCTCAAAATCTATGGTACCAAATGGGTTGAAATTTTGGAAATGTGGTAAGAATCGTGGTACAAATCGAAATCAGTCAAAAAACCTCCATAAAGTCTGATTCTTAGAAAAGTCATGTTTTTTATTAAGGCTCATTTCAGACTTGGGTTCGAACTTTGGAAGCAGTTTTTCAGGCACTATGGTACCAAATGGGCTAAAATTTTGGAATAGTGGTAAGAATCGTGGTACAAATCGAAATCAGTCACAAAATCTACATAAATTTTAATTCTTAGAAAAATCATGTTTTTTTCATGGCTCATTTCAGACTTGGGTTCGAACTTTGGAAGCAGTTTTTTCAGGCTCTATGGTACCAAATGGGCTGAAATTTTGGAAAAGTGGTAAGAATCGTGGTACAAATCGAAATCAGTCACAAAATCTCCATCAAGTTTAATTCTTAGAAAAATCACGTTTTTTCATGGCTCATTTCAGACTTGGGTTCGAACTTTGGAAGCAGTTTTCTCAAAATCTATGGTACCAAATGGGCTGAAATTTTGGAAAAGTTGTAAGAATTGTGGTACAAATCGAAATCAGTCTCAAAATCGCATTTAAGTTGTATTTTTTAAAAAAATCATGATTTTTATGTACGCTAATTTCAGACTTGGGTTCGAACTTTTGAAGCAGTTTTTTCAAAATCTATGGTACCAAATGGGCTGAAATTTTGGAAAAGTTGTAAGAATTGTGGTACAAATCGAAATCAGTCTCAAAATCGCATTTAAGTTGTATTTTTTAAAAAAATCATGATTTTTATGTACGCTAATTTCAGACTTGGGTTCGAACTTTGAGAGCAGTTTTCTCACAATCTATGGAACCAAATGGGCTGAAATTTTGGAAAAGTTGTAAGAATTGTGGTACAAATCGAAATCAGTCTCAAAATCGCATTTAAGTTGTATTTTTTAAAAAAATCATGATTTTTATGGACGCTAATTTCAGACTTGGGTTCGAACTTTGGAAGCAGTTTTCTCAAAATCTATGGTACCAAATGGGCTGAAATTTTGGAAAAAAGGTAAGAATCGTGGTACAAATCGAATTCAGTCACAAAATCTCCATCAAGTTGTATTTTAAAAAAAATCATGATTTTTATGGACGCTTATTTCAGACTTGGGTTCGAACTTTGGAAGCAGTTTTCTCAAAATCTATGGTACCAAATGGGCTGAAATTTTGGAAAAGTGGTAAGAATCGTGGTTCAAATCGAAATCAGTCACAAAATCTCCATAAAGTTTAATTCTTATTAAAATCATGTTTTTTCATGGCTCATTTCAGACTTGGGTTCGAACTTTGGGAGCAGTTTTCTCAAAATCTATAGAACCAAATGGGCTGAAATTTTGGAAAAGTGGTAAGAATCGTGGTACAAATCGAAATCAGTCACAAAATCTCCATAAAGTTTAATTCTTAGAAAAATCATGTTTTTTTCATGGCTCATTTCAGACTTGGGTTCGAACTTTGGGAGCAGGTTTCTCAAAATCTATAGAACCAAATGGGCTGAAATTTTGGAAAAAAGGTAAGAATCGTGGTACAAATCGAATTCAGTCACAAAATCTCCATCAAGTTTGACTATTAGAAAAATCTTGAATTTAATGAATGCTTATTTCAGACTTGGGTTCGAACTTTGGAAGCAGTTGTCTCAAAATCTATGGTACCAAATGGGCTGAAATTTTTGAAAAGTGGTAAGAATCGTTGTTCAAATCGAAATCAGTCACAAAATCTCCATAAAGTTTAATTCGTAGAAAAATCATGTTTTTTCATGGCTCATTTCAGACTTGGGTTCGAACTTTGGAAGCAGTTTTCTCACAATCTATGGAACCAAATGGGCTGAAATTTTGGAAAAGTGGTAAGAATCGTGGTACAAATCGAATTCAGTCACAAAATCTCCATAAAGTTTGATTCTTAGAAAAATCATGTTTTTTATTAAGGCTCATTTCAGACTTGGGTTCGAACTTTGGAAGCAGTTTTCTCAAAGTCCATGGTGCCAAATGGGCTGAAATTTTGGAAAAGTCGTAATAATCGTGGTACAAATCGAATTCAGTTTCAAAATCGCAATTAAAGTGTATTTTTAAAAAAATCATGATTTTTATGTACGCTAATTTCAGACTTGGGTTCGAACTTTGGGAGCAGTTTTCTCAAAATCTATAGAACCAAATGGGCTGAAATTTTGGAAAAGTGGTAAGAATCGTGGTACAAATCGAAATCAGTCACAAAATCTCCATAAAGTTTAATTCTTAGAAAAATCATGTTTTTTTCATGGCTCATTTCAGACTTGGGTTCGCACTTTGGGAGCAGTTTTCTCAAAATCTATAGAACCAAATGGGCTGAAATTTTGGAAAAAAGGTAAGAATCGTGGTACAAATCGAATTCAGTCACAAAATCTCCATCAAGTTTGACTATTAGAAAAATCTTGAATTTAATGAATGCTTATTTCAGACTTGGGTTCGAACTTTGGAAGCAGTTGTCTCAAAATCTATGGTACCAAATGGGCTGAAATTTTGGAAAAGTGGTAAGAATCGTTGTTCAAATCGAAATCAGTCACAAAATCTCCATCAAGTTTAATTCTTTGAAAAATCATGTTTTTTCATGGCTCATTTCAGACTTGGGTTCGAACTTTGGAAGCAGTTTTCTCACAATCTATGGAACCAAATGGGCTGAAATTTTGGAAAAGTGGTAAGAATCGTGGTACAAATCGAATTCAGTCACAAAATCTCCATAAAGTTTGATTCTTAGAAAAATCATGTTTTTTATTAAGGCTCATTTCAGACTTGGGTTCGAACTTTGGAAGCAGTTTTCTCAAAGTCCATGGTGCCAAATGGGCTGAAATTTTGGAAAAGTCGTAAGAATCGTGGTACAAATCGAATTCAGTTTCAAAATCGCAATTAAAGTGTATTTTTAAAAAAATCATGATTTTTATGTACGCTAATTTCAGACTTGGGTTCGAACGTTGGGAGCAGTTTTCTCAAAATCTATAGAACCAAATGGGCTGAAATTTTGGAAAAGTGGTAAGAATCGTGCTACAAATCGAAATCAGTCACAAAATCTCAATCAAGTTTAATTCTTAGAAAAATCACTTTTTTTCATGGCTCATTTCAGACTTGGGTTCGAACTTTGGAAGCAGTTTTCTCACAATCTATGGAACCAAATGGGCTGAAATTTTGGAAAAGTGGTAAGAATCGTGGTACAAATCGAATTCAGTCACAAAATCTCCATTAAGTTTGACTATTAGAAAAATCTTGAATTTAATGAATGTTAATTTCAGACTTGGGTTCGAACTTTGGAAGCAGTTTTTTCAAAATCTATGGTACCAAATGGGCTGAAATTTTGGAAAAGTTGTAAGAATTGTGGTACAAATCGAAATCAGTCTCAAAATCGCAATTAAGTTGTATTTTTTAAAAAATCATGATTTTTATGTACGCTAATTTCAGACTTGGGTTCGAACTTTGAGAGCAGTTTTCTCAAAATCTGTAGAACCAAAAGGGGCTGAAATTTTAGAAAAGTAGTAAGAATCGTGGTAAAAATCGAAATCAGTCACAAAATCTCCACAAAGTTTTTATTCTTAGAAAAATCATGTTTTTTTCATGGCTCATTTCAGACTTGTGTTCGAACTTTGGAAGCAGTTTTCTCAAAATCTATGGTACCAAATGGGCTGAAATTTTGGAAAAGTGGTAAGAATCGAGGTAGAAATCGAAATCAGTCACAAAATCTCCATAAAGTCTGATTCTTAGAAAAATCATGTTTTTTATTAAGGCTCATTTCAGACTTGGGTTCGAACTTTGGAAGCAGTTTTTCAGGCTCTATGGTACCAAATGGGCTGAAATTTTGGAATAGTGGTAAAAATCGTGGTACAAATCGAAATCAGTCACAAAATCTCCATAAAGTTTAATTCTTAGAAAAATCATGTTTTTTTCATGGCTCATTTCAGACTTGGGTTCGAACTTTGGGAGCAGTTTTCTCAAAATCTATAGAACCAAATGGGCTGAAATTTTGGAAAAAAGGTAAGAATCGTGGTACAAATCGAATTCAGTCACAAAATCTCCATCAAGTTTGACTATTAGAAAAATCTTGAATTTAATGAATGCTTATTTCAGACTTGGGTTCGAACTTTGGAAGCAGTTGTCTCAAAATCTATGGTACCAAATGGGCTGAAATTTTGGAAAAGTGGTAAGAATCGTTGTTCAAATCGAAATCAGTCACAAAATCTCCATCAAGTTTAATTCGTAGAAAAATCATGTTTTTTCATGGCTCATTTCAGACTTGGGTTCGAACTTTGGAAGCAGTTTTCTCACAATCTATGGAACCAAATGGGCTGAAATTTTGGAAAAGTGGTAAGAATCGTGGTACAAATCGAATTCAGTCACAAAATCTCCATAAAGTTTGATTCTTAGAAAAATCATGTTTTTTATTAAGGCTCATTTCAGACTTGGGTTCGAACTTTGGAAGCAGTTTTCTCAAAGTCCATGGTGCCAAATGGGCTGAAATTTTGGAAAAGTCGTAAGAATCGTGGTACAAATCGAATTCAGTTTCAAAATCGCAATTAAAGTGTATTTTTAAAAAAATCATGATTTTTATGTACGCTAATTTCAGACTTGGGTTCGAACTTTGGGAGCAGTTTTCTCAAAATCTATAGAACCAAATGGGCTGAAATTTTGGAAAAGTGGTAAGAATCGTGGTACAAATCGAAATCAGTCACAAAATCTCCATCAAGTTTAATTCTTAGAAAAATCACGTTTTTTCATGGCTCATTTCAGACTTGGGTTCGAACTTTGGAAGCAGTTTTCTCACAATCTATGGAACCAAATGGGCTGAAATTTTGGAAAAGTGGTAAGAATCGTGGTACAAATCGAATTCAGTCACAAAATCTCCATTAAGTTTGACTATTAGAAAAATCTTGAATTTAATGAATGCTAATTTCAGACTTGGGTTCGAACTTTGGAAGCAGTTTTTTCAAAATCTATGGTACCAAATGGGCTGAAATTTTGGAAAAGTTGTAAGAATTGTGGTACAAATCGAAATCAGTCTCAAAATCGCAATTAAGTTGTATTTTTTAAAAAATCATGATTTTTATGTACGCTAATTTCAGACTTGGGTTCGAACTTTGAGAGCAGTTTTCTCAAAATCTGTAGAACCAAAAGGGGCTGAAATTTTAGAAAAGTGGTAAGAATCGTGGTAAAAATCGAAATCAGTCACAAAATCTCCATAAAGTTTTTATTCTTAGAAAAATCATGTTTTTTTCATGGCTCATTTCAGACTTGTGTTCGAACTTTGGAAGCAGTTTTCTCAAAATCTATGGTACCAAATGGGCTGAAATTTTGGAAAAGTGGTAAGAATCGAGGTAGAAATCGAAATCAGTCACAAAATCTACATAAATTTTAATTCTTAGAAAAATCATGTTTTTTTCATGGCTCATTTCATACTTGGGTTCGAACTTTGGAAGCAGTTTTTTCAGGCTCTATGGTACCAAATGGGCTGAAATTTTGGAATAGTGGTAAGAATCGTGGTACAAATCGAAATCAGTCACAAAATCTACATAAATTTTAATTCTTAGAAAAATCATGTTTTTTTCATGGCTCATTTCATACTTGGGTTCGAACTTTGGAAGCAGTTTTTTCAGGCTCTATGGTACCAAATGGGCTGAAATTTTGGAAAAGTGGTAAGAATCGTGGTACAAATCGAATTCAGTTTCAAAATCGCAATTAAGTTGTATTTTTAAAAAAATCATGATTTTTATGTACGCTAATTTCAGACTTGGGTTCGAACTTTGGGAGCAGTTTTCTCAAAATCTATAGAACCAAATGGGCTGAAATTTTGGAAAAGTGGTAAGAATCGTGGTACAAATCGAATTCAGTCACAAAATCTCCATTAAGTTTGACTATTAGAAAAATCTTGAATTTAATGAATGCTAATTTCAGACTTGGGTTCGAACTTTTGAAGCAGTTTTTTCAGGCTCTATGGTACCAAATGGGCTGAAATTTTGGAAAAGTGGTAAGAATCGAGGGACAAATCGAAATCAGTCACGAAATCTCCATAAAGTTTGATTCTTAGAAAAATCATGTTTTTTATTAAGGCTCATTTCAGACTTGGGTTCGAACTTTGGAAGCAGTTTTCTCAAAATCCATGGTGCCAAATGGGCTGAAATTTTGGAAAAGTGGTAAGAATCGTGGTACAAATCGAATTCAGTTTCAAAATCGCAATTAAGTTGTATTTTTAAAAAAATCATGATTTTTATGTACGCTAATTTCAGACTTGGGTTCGAACTTTGGGAGCAGTTTTCTCAAAATCTATAGAACCAAATGGGCTGAAATTTTGGAAAAGTGGTAAGAATCGTGGTAAGAATCAAATTCAGTCACAAAATCTCTATCAAGTTGTATTTTTTAAAAAATCATGATTTTTATGGACGCTGATTTCAGACTTGGGTTCGATATTTGGAAGCAGTTTTCTCAAAATCTATGGTACTAAATGGGTTGAAATTTTGGAAATGTGGTAAGAATCGTGGTACAAATCGAAATCAGTCACAAAATCTCCATAAAGTCTGATTCTTAGAAAAATCATGTTTTTTATTAAGTCTCATTTCAGACTTGGGTTCGAACTTTGGAAGCAGTTTTCTCAAAATCTATGGTACCAAATGGGCTGAAATTTTGGAAAAGTGGTAAGAATCGTGGTTCAAATCGAAATCAGTCACAAAATCTCCATAAAGTTTAATTCTTATTAAAATCATGTTTTTTCATGGCTCATTTCAGACTTGGGTTCGAACTTTGGGAGCTGTTTTCTCAAAATCTATAGAACCAAATGGGCTGAAATTTTGGAAAAGTGGTAAGAATCGTGGTACAAATCGAAATCAGTCACAAAATCTCCATAAAGTTTAATTCTTAGAAAAATCATGTTTTTTTCATGGCTCATTTCAGACTTGGGTTCGAACTTTGGGAGCAGTTTTCTCAAAATCTATAGAACCAAATGGGCTGAAATTTTGGAAAAAAGGTAAGAATCGTGGTACAAATCGAATTCAGTCACAAAATCTCCATCAAGTTTGACTATTAGAAAAATCTTGAATTTAATGAATGCTTATTTCAGACTTGGGTTCGAACTTTGGAAGCAGTTGTCTCAAAATCTATGGTACCAAATGGGCTGAAATTTTTGAAAAGTGGTAAGAATCGTTGTTCAAATCGAAATCAGTCACAAAATCTCCATAAAGTTTAATTCGTAGAAAAATCATGTTTTTTCATGGCTCATTTCAGACTTGGGTTCGAACTTTGGAAGCAGTTTTCTCACAATCTATGGAACCAAATGGGCTGAAATTTTGGAAAAGTGGTAAGAATCGTGGTACAAATCGAATTCAGTCACAAATTCTCCATAAAGTTTGATTCTTAGAAAAATCATGTTTTTTATTAAGGCTCATTTCAGACTTGGGTTCGAACTTTGGAAGCAGTTTTCTCACAATCTATGGTACCAAATGGGCTGAAATTTTGGAAAAGTGGTAAGAATCGTGGTACAAATCGAATTCAGTCACAAAATCGCAATTAAGTTTAATTCTTAGAAAAATCACGTTTTTTCATGGCTCATTTCAGACTTGTGTTCGAACTTTGGAAGCAGTTTTCTCACAATCTATGGTACCAAATGGGCTGAAATTTTGGAAAAGTGGTAAGAATCGTGGTCCAAATCGAATTCAGTCACAAAATCTCCATAAAGTTTGATTCTTAGAAAAATCATGTTTTTTATTAAGGCTCATTTCAGACTTGGGTTCGAACTTTGGAAGCAGTTTTTTCAGGCTCTATGGTATAAAATGGGCTGAAATTTTGGAAAAGTGGTAAGAATCGTGGTACAAATCGAATTCAGTCACAAAATCTCCATTAAGTTTGACTATTAGAAAAATCTTGAATTTAATGAATGCTAATTTCAGACTTGGGTTCGAACTTTTGAAGCAGTTTTTTCAAAATCTATGGTACCAAATGGGCTGAAATTTTGGAAAAGTTGTAAGAATTGTGGTACAAATCGAAATCAGTCTCAAAATCGCATTTAAGTTGTATTTTTTAAAAAAATCATGTTTTTTATGTACGCTAATTTCAGACTTGGGTTCGAACTTTGAGAGCAGTTTTCTCAAAATCTATAGAACCAAAAGGGGCTGAAATTTTGGAAAAAAGCAAGAATCGTGGTACAAATCGAATTCAGTCACAAAATCTCCATCAAGTTGTATTTTTAAAAAAATCATGATTTTTATGGACGCTTATTTCAGACTTGGGTTCGAACTTTGGAAGCAGTTTTCTCAAAATCTATGGTACCAAATGGGCTGAAATTTTGGAAAAGTGGTAAGAATCGTGGTTCAAATCGAAATCAGTCACAAAATCTCCATAAAGTTTGATTCTTAGAAAAATCATGTTTTTTATTAAGGCTCATTTCAGACTTGGGTTCGAACTTTGGAAGCAGTTTTTTCAGGCTCTATGGTACCAAATGGGCTGAAATTTTGGAAAAGTGGAAAGAATCGTGGTACAAATCGAATTCAGTCACAAAATCGAGATTAAGTTGTATTTTTAAAAAAATCATGATTTTTATGTACGCTAATTTCAGACTTGGGTTCGAACTTTGGAAGCAGTTTTCTCAAAATCTATGGTACCAAATGGGACGAAATTTTGGAAAAGTGGTAAGAATCGTGGTAAAAATCAAATTCAGTCACAAAATCTCTATCAAGTTGTATTTTTTACAAAATCATGATTTTTATGGACGCTGATTTCAGACTTGGGTTCGATATTTGGAAGCAGTTTTCTCAAAATCAAAATCAAATCAAGTACAAATCGAATTCAGTCACAAAATCGAGATTAAGTTGTATTTTTAAAAAAATCATGATTTTTATGTACGCTAATTTCAGACTTGGGTTCGAACTTTGGAAGCAGTTTTCTCACAATCTATGGAACCAAATGGGCTGAAATTTTGGAAAAGTGGTAAGAATCGTGGTACAAATCGAATTCATTCACAAAATCTCCATTAAGTTTGACTATTAGAAAAAAATTGAATTTAATGAATGCTAATTTCAGACTTGGGTTTGAACTTTTGAAGCAGTTTTTTCAAAATCTATGGTACCAAATGGGCTGAAATTTTGGAAAAGTTGTAAGAATTGTGGTACAAATCGAAATCAGTCTCAAAATCGCAATTAAGTTGTATTTTTAAAAAAAATCATGATTTTTATGTACGCTAATTTCAGACTTGGGTTCGAACTTTGAGAGCAGTTTTCTCAAAATCTATAGAACCAAAAGGGGCTGAAATTTTGGAAAAGTGGTAAGAATCGTGGAACAAATCGAAATCAGTCACAAAATCTCCATAAAGTTTTTATTCTTAGAAAAATCATGTTTTTTTCATGGCTCATTTCAGACTTGGGTTCGAACTTTGGAAGCAGTTTTCTCAAAATCTATGTAACCAAATGGGCTGAAATTTTGGAAAAAAGGTAAGAATCGTGGTACAAATCGAATTCAGTCACAAAATCTCCATCAAGTTGTATTTTAAAAAAAATCATGATTTTTATGGACGCTAATTTCAGACTTGGGTTCGAACTTTGGAAGCAGTTTTCTCAAAATCTATGGTACCAAATGGGCTGAAATTTTGGAAAAAAAGGTAAGAATCGTGGTACAAATCGAATTCAGTCACAAAATCTCCATCAAGTTGTATTTTAAAAAAAATATGATTTTTATGGACGCTTATTTCAGACTTGGGTTCGAACTTTGGAAGCAGTTTTCTCAAAATCTATGGTACCAAATGGGCTGAAATTTTGGAAAAGTGGTAAGAATCGTGGTTCAAATCGAAATCAGTCACAAAATCTCCATAAAGTTTAATTCTTATTAAAATCATGTTTTTTCATGGCTCATTTCAGACTTGGGTTCGAACTTTGGGAGCAGTTTTCTCAAAATCTATAGAACCAAATGGGCTGAAATTTTGGAAAAGTGGTAAGAATCGTGGTACAAATCGAAATCAGTCACAAAATCTCCATAAAGTTTAATTCTTAGAAAAATCATGTTTTTTTCATGGCTCATTTCAGACTTGGGTTCGAACTTTGGGAGCAGTTTTCTCAAAATCTATAGAACCAAATGGGCTGAAATTTAGGAAAAAAGGTAAGAATCGTGGAACAAATCGAAATCAGTCACAAAATCTCCATAAAGTTTTTATTCTTAGAAAAATCATGTTTTTTTCATGGCTCATTTCAGACTTGGGTTCTAACTTTGGAAGCAGTTTTCTCAAAATCTATGTTACCAAATGGGCTGAAATTTTTGAAAAAAGGTAAGAATCGTGGTACAAATCGAATTCAGTCACAAAATCTCCATCAAGTTGTATTTTAAAAAAAATCATGATTTTTATGGACGCTAATTTCAGACTTGGGTTCGAACTTTGGAAGCAGTTTTCTCAAAATCTATGGTACCAAATGGGCTGAAATTTTGGAAAAAAGGTAAGAATCGTGGTACAAATCGAATTCAGTCACGAAATCTCCATCAAGTTGTATTTTAAAAAAAATCATGATTTTTATGGACGCTTATTTCAGACTTGGGTTCGAACTTTGGAAGCAGTTTTCTCAAAATCTATAGAACCAAATGGGCTGAAATTTTGGAAAAGTGGTAAGAATCGTGGTACAAATCGAAATCAGTCACAAAATCTCCATAAAGTTTAATTCTTAGAAAAATCATGTTTTTTTCATGGCTTATTTCAGACTTGGGTTCGAACTTTGGGAGCAGTTTTCTCAAAATCTATAGAACCAAATGGGCTGAAATTTTGGAAAAAAGGTAAGAATCGTGGTACAAATCGAATTCAGTCACAAAATCTCCATTAAGTTTGACTATTAGAAAAATCTTGAATTTAATGAATGCTAATTTCAGACTTGGGTTCGAACTTTTGAAGCAGTTTTTTCAAAATCTATGGTACCAAATGGGCTGAAATTTTGGAAAAGTTGTAAGAATTGTGGTACAAATCGAAATCAGTCTCAAAATCGCATTTAAGTTGTATTTTTTAAAAAAATCATGATTTTTATGTACGCTAATTTCAGACTTGGGTTCGAACTTTGAGAGCAGTTTTCTCAAAATCTATAGAACCAAAAGGGGCTGAAATTTTGGAAAAGTGGTAAGAATCGTGGAACAAATCGAAATCAGTCACAAAATCTCCATAAAGTTTTTATTCTTAGAAAAATCATGTTTTTTTCATGGCTCATTTAAGACTTGGGTTCGAACTTTGGAAGCAGTTTTCTCAAAATCTATGTTACCAAATGGGCTGAAATTTTTGAAAAAAGGTAAGAATCGTGGTACAAATCGAATTCAGTCACAAAATCTCCATCAAGTTGTATTTTAAAAAAAATCATGATTTTTATGGACGCTAATTTCAGACTTGGGTTCGATTTTTGGAAGCAGTTTTCTCAAAATCTATGGTACCAAATGGGCTGAAATTTTGGAAAAAAGGTAAGAATCGTGGTACAAATCGAATTCAGTCACAAAATCTCCATCAAGTTGTATTTTAAAAAAAATCATGATTTTTATGGACGCTTATTTCAGACTTGGGTTCGAACTTTGGAAGCAGTTTTCTCAAAATCTATGGTACCAAATGGGCTGAAATTTTGGAAAAGTGGTAAGAATCGTGGTTCAAATCGAAATCAGTCACAAAATCTCCATAAAGTTTAATTCTTAGAAAAATCATGTTTTTTCATGGCTCATTTCAGACTTGGGTTCGAACTTTGGAAGCAGTTTTCTCACAATCTATGGTACCAAATGGGCTGAAATTTTGGAAAAGTGGTAAGAATCGTGGTACAAATCGAATTCAGTCACAAAATCGCAATTAAGTTTAATTCTTAGAAAAATCACGTTTTTTCATGGCTCATTTCAGACTTGTGTTCGAACTTTGGAAGCAGTTTTCTCACAATCTATGGTACCAAATGGGCTGAAATTTTGGAAAAGTGGTAAGAATCGTGGTCCAAATCGAATTCAGTCACAAAATCTGCATAAAGTTTGATTCTTAGAAAAATCATGTTTTTTATTAAGGCTCATTTCAGACTTGGGTTCGAACTTTGGATGCAGTTTTTTCAGGCTCTATGGTACCAAATGGGCTGAAATTTTGGAAAAGTGGAAAGAATCGTGGTACAAATCGAATTCAGTCACAAAATCGAGATTAAGTTGTATTTTTAAAAAAATCATGATTTTTATGTACGCTAATTTCAGACTTGGGTTCGAACTTTGGAAGCAGTTTTTTCAAAATCTATGGTACCAAATGGGCCGAAATTTTGGAAAAGTGGTAAGAATCGTGGTAAAAATCAAATTCAGTCACAAAATCTCTATCAAGTTGTATTTTTTACAAAATCATGATTTTTATGGACGCTGATTTCAGACTTGGGTTCGATATTTGGAAGCAGTTTTCTCAAAATCTATGGTACCAAATGGGTTGAAATTTTGGAAATGTGGTAAGAATCGTGGTACAAATCGAAATCAGTCAAAAAACCTCCATAACGTCTGATTCTTAGAAAAGTCATGTTTTTTATTAAGGCTCATTTCAGACTTGGGTTCGAACTTTGGAAGCAGTTTTTCAGGCACTATGGTACCAAATGGGCTAAAATTTTGGAATAGTGGTAAGAATCGTGGTACAAATCGAAATCAGTCACAAAATCTACATAAATTTTAATTCTTAGAAAAATCATGTTTTTTTCATGGCTCATTTCAGACTTGGGTTCGAACTTTGGGAGCAGTTTTCTCAAAATCTATAGAACCAAATGGGCTGAAATTTAGGAAAAAAGGTAAGAATCGTGGAACAAATCGAAATCAGTCACAAAATCTCCATAAAGTTTTTATTCTTAGAAAAATCATGTTTTTTTCATGGCTCATTTCAGACTTGGGTTCGAACTTTGGAAGCAGTTTTCTCAAAATCTATGTTACCAAATGGGCTGAAATTTTTGAAAAAAGGTAAGAATCGTGGTACAAATCGAATTCAGTCACAAAATCTCCATCAAGTTGTATTTTAAAAAAAATCATGATTTTTATGGACGCTAATTTCAGACTTGGGTTCGAACTTTGGAAGCAGTTTTCTCAAAATCTATGGTACCAAATGGGCTGAAATTTTGGAAAAAAGGTAAGAATCGTGGTACAAATCGAATTCAGTCACGAAATCTCCATCAAGTTGTATTTTAAAAAAAATCATGATTTTTATGGACGCTTATTTCAGACTTGGGTTCGAACTTTGGAAGCAGTTTTCTCAAAATCTATAGAACCAAATGGGCTGAAATTTTGGAAAAGTGGTAAGAATCGTGGTACAAATCGAAATCAGTCACAAAATCTCCATAAAGTTTAATTCTTAGAAAAATCATGTTTTTTTCATGGCTTATTTCAGACTTGGGTTCGAACTTTGGGAGCAGTTTTCTCAAAATCTATAGAACCAAATGGGCTGAAATTTTGGAAAAAAGGTAAGAATCGTGGTACAAATCGAATTCAGTCACAAAATCTCCATTAAGTTTGACTATTAGAAAAATCTTGAATTTAATGAATGCTAATTTCAGACTTGGGTTCGAACTTTTGAAGCAGTTTTTTCAAAATCTATGGTACCAAATGGGCTGAAATTTTGGAAAAGTTGTAAGAATTGTGGTACAAATCGAAATCAGTCTCAAAATCGCATTTAAGTTGTATTTTTAAAAAAAATCATGATTTTTATGTACGCTAATTTCAGACTTGGGTTCGAACTTTGAGAGCAGTTTTCTCAAAATCTATAGAACCAAAAGGGGCTGAAATTTTGGAAAAGTGGTAAGAATCGTGGAACAAATCGAAATCAGTCACAAAATCTCCATAAAGTTTTTATTCTTAGAAAAATCATGTTTTTTTCATGGCTCATTTAAGACTTGGGTTCGAACTTTGGAAGCAGTTTTCTCAAAATCTATGTTACCAAATGGGCTGAAATTTTTGAAAAAAGGTAAGAATCGTGGTACAAATCGAATTCAGTCACAAAATCTCCATCAAGTTGTATTTTAAAAAAAATCATGATTTTTATGGACGCTAATTTCAGACTTGGGTTCGATTTTTGGAAGCAGTTTTCTCAAAATCTATGGTACCAAATGGGCTGAAATTTTGGAAAAAAGGTAAGAATCGTGGTACAAATCGAATTCAGTCACAAAATCTCCATCAAGTTGTATTTTAAAAAAAATCATGATTTTTATGGACGCTTATTTCAGACTTGGGTTCGAACTTTGGAAGCAGTTTTCTCAAAATCTATGGTACCAAATGGGCTGAAATTTTGGAAAAGTGGTAAGAATCGTGGTTCAAATCGAAATCAGTCACAAAATCTCCATAAAGTTTAATTCTTAGAAAAATCATGTTTTTTCATGGCTCATTTCAGACTTGGGTTCGAACTTTGGAAGCAGTTTTCTCACAATCTATGGTACCAAATGGGCTGAAATTTTGGAAAAGTGGTAAGAATCGTGGTACAAATCGAATTCAGTCACAAAATCGCAATTAAGTTTAATTCTTAGAAAAATCACGTTTTTTCATGGCTCATTTCAGACTTGTGTTCGAACTTTGGAAGCAGTTTTCTCACAATCTATGGTACCAAATGGGCTGAAATTTTGGAAAAGTGGTAAGAATCGTGGTCCAAATCGAATTCAGTCACAAAATCTCCATAAAGTTTGATTCTTAGAAAAATCATGTTTTTTATTAAGGCTCATTTCAGACTTGGGTTCGAACTTTGGAAGCAGTTTTTTCAGGCTCTATGGTATAAAATGGGCTGAAATTTTGGAAAAGTGGTAAGAATCGTGGTACAAATCGAATTCAGTCACAAAATCTCCATTAAGTTTGACTATTAGAAAAATCTTGAATTTAATGAATGCTAATTTCAGACTTGGGTTCGAACTTTTGAAGCAGTTTTTTCAAAATCTATGGTACCAAATGGGCTGAAATTTTGGAAAAGTTGTAAGAATTGTGGTACAAATCGAAATCAGTCTCAAAATCGCATTTAAGTTGTATTTTTTAAAAAAATCATGTTTTTTATGTACGCTAATTTCAGACTTGGGTTCGAACTTTGAGAGCAGTTTTCTCAAAATCTATAGAACCAAAAGGGGCTGAAATTTTGGAAAAAAGCAAGAATCGTGGTACAAATCGAATTCAGTCACAAAATCTCCATCAAGTTGTATTTTTAAAAAAATCATGATTTTTATGGACGCTTATTTCAGACTTGGGTTCGAACTTTGGAAGCAGTTTTCTCAAAATCTATGGTACCAAATGGGCTGAAATTTTGGAAAAGTGGTAAGAATCGTGGTTCAAATCGAAATCAGTCACAAAATCTCCATAAAGTTTGATTCTTAGAAAAATCATGTTTTTTATTAAGGCTCATTTCAGACTTGGGTTCGAACTTTGGAAGCAGTTTTTTCAGGCTCTATGGTACCAAATGGGCTGAAATTTTGGAAAAGTGGAAAGAATCGTGGTACAAATCGAATTCAGTCACAAAATCGAGATTAAGTTGTATTTTTAAAAAAATCATGATTTTTATGTACGCTAATTTCAGACTTGGGTTCTGTGATGTTCTACCCTTCAGGGTAGTCAGCCGTGGTCTTCTTGCCACAGTCTTCCAACACTCCTTGGATGGAAGATATAATAAAATAGGTTACTTGTTATTAACTGGTTTATTAATATCGCGTGTACAATACAACCGCGTTGGTCAACCTTTCTCGGAACTAGCTAGATTCGATCTGCCAGAGGGATTCCAAATGAATCCTCACCTAGAGCTGAGACGCCCTCTGTCGACGGAGGCTAAACTAAGAGCACTGCCATCTGTGTCTAAAAGCCCGAAGCTTTATACACAACATCTTCCCCTTGCTAACTAGAAACCTGTCTACGATATTTCATTGTTACAGTATTATTTTTAAAATCACGAATCTATACAATCGCAAACAGATGTCACTAAAATCAATATTATTAAAACCAAGAACTAAATATTTGAAAATATATCATTACACACAAAATTAAATAATTCATTAAGCACTGACTCTACTCCAAAAAGATGTTGACTCTATAAGTAGCTGATTCTTTCCCTGGAGGTCATTTCAAAGACGTCTGGGACGAAGTCGTCCTGCCCATGGTGCTGGTTCATTTTGTGGTGGGCTTCTGTTTCTCCCTGGAGAGCTGAAATCAAGAGAACACCGGTTAAAATCTCTCAAAAGGAGTGACGTGTCAACCTCATCTGCCCAGCATTTCGTCATATCAGACGCGAAAGGTTCACTCTCTGCCTCTTCCTCTCTATGCTCTTGACATCCTCTCAGTTGATCAATATGCCTTTTCCACGACATCTGTGTCCCCACAATTTTAATAATATACAGTTTTTTTCCCAGTCTTTTTTCAACAATTCCTTTTGCCCAAGAACATTTATTCACTTGTCTGAAGTCTCTCGCTAAACACTTCTGACCTATCTGAAAACTTCTACAAACAACCCCCCCGAAATTCCTAAACTGATTTTCTTGACCTTTAATAATATTCGCATTCGCTAAATTCTCTGTCGAGGTTGCTACGTTTCCTTCAAAACTTTTAGGTAAAAGGCTACTAAAGGTTGATTTTAATCTCCTACCAAACATTAGCACTGAGGGTTCAATTCCAGTTGTGGAATGTGGAATATTTCTATAATCACTTAAAAATTCATATAATCTATCTCTGTAATTTGACTTAAATACGTTATTAACAAGAATTTTCTTTAAAAAATTCTTCACTGTTTTTACCGAGTTTTCTGCCTGCCCATTGCTTTGGGGATGACGCACTGGCGTTGTTAAAAACTCAATATTATTATACTCTAAGAAATCTTTGAACTCCTGACTAGTAAAAACGGTTCCATTATCAGTTACAATACAGTCCGGGTACCCAAAATTTGAAAAAATTCTCTTCAACTCATTAATCGTATGACTTGAGTCTGCTTTCGGTATTTCCACACAATCTACCCATTTTGAGAAAGCGTCGCAAATAACTAAAAACATTTTCCCCGAAATTGGCCCACAATAATCCAGATGCAGCCTCTTCCATGCTGATCCTGAATTAGGCCAGACTGATAAATGACTCTTAGGTGGTAACGGCCTAACTGCTGCACAATCTTTGCAACTTTGAACGATTTTCTCTAAGTCCTTGTTCATTGACGGCCACCAAAAATAACCTTTGGCTAATCCCTTCATTTTTACAATGCCCAAATGCGATCTGTGTAACAAATCTAAAACTTTACTCTGAAGCGAACTTGGAATTATAATTCTATGTTGCCAAAACAAACAATCATTTTCAATAGATAATTCATTCCTTTTCATCCAGAATTTCCATAAAAAACTATCGCGATTTACCCACTTGGGCCAACCTCTACGAAGATGCCCTAAAATTCCTTGAATTTCTGGGTCTGAGCCTGTCGCTGCGACTATACGCTTTACATCTAAGTGTTCACACTTTTCTATATAGCCTATGAAATCGGAACCTAGATCGTCTACCGATTTTTCCTCTGAGTTTTCCAACGGCAAACGCGATAAATAATCCGCATGATTATTAGCTGATTTGACGTACTCAATTTTGTATGAGAACCCTGCCAAGATGATCCCATAACGTTGCAACCGATTAGCTGCTAACACCGGTATATGTTTATTTTCTCCTAAAATCCTCATTAGTGGCATATTGTCTACACATAATGTAAATTCTCTTCCATATAAATAGCGAAAAAACTTGTTTAACCCAAAAACAATAGCCAAAGCTTCCAAATCAAGGATGCTGTATTTTTTTTCCGCACTTGTTAAACTTCTAGACGCAAATTCAAATGGTCTCAACGATCCATCCGCGAAACTATGGAACAAGGAAGCTCCGAGCCCCGAGCTACTTGCATCAGTATATAGCTTAATAGGTAAATTAGGAAAGTAATTCGTTAGTATCCTATTACTACTCATTAGGCATTTAATCTTGTCCACAGCGTCTGAACACCTCTGATCGAACTCAAACCTCGTATTTTTCTTTAAGAGATTATGTAACGGTTCGCAGATTGAAGACATATTCGGAATGAAATTCCTATAAAAATTAAAAAATCCTAATAAACTTTTTAATTGTTGAACATCTGCTGGATACGGTGCTTTTTTAATAGCTTCTAATTTGTCACTTTGAGGTTGAATACCCTTTTCCGAAATTACGTATCCCAAAAAATCAATTGTTTTAACAAAAAATTCACATTTCTCCGTATTGACGCATAAACCACATTCTCTTAAGCGATTACACACCGCGCGAATATTATTCTCGAGATCCCGCTCATTGATCCCTGAAATTATAATGTCATCTAAATAAAATGCCACGCCTTTTAATCCTTGCAAACAACTCGCTATAGTTCTCGCAAAAATTGCCGGTGCCGATTTAAAACCGAAGACCAGCCTATTAAACTGGAATAATCCCAAATGTGTATTAATGCATGTAAATCTTTTACAATGTTCCTCCAATTCTAACTGACAGTATGCTTGTTTTAGATCCAGTTTCGCAAATAATTTTCCTGAACTTATCTTATGAATAACCTCTTCTATCTTGGGTAATGGATATTTTTCCAAATTCGTAATCAGATTAAGACTTCTTTTGAAGTCAGCGCAAACCCTAATGTTACCGTTCTTCTTTACGACAGGTACTATCGGTGATGCAAAATTGCTACTCGTTACCGGTGATATTATCCCGTCTTTTACCATAGACTTTAATTCCGCCTCAATTTTTTCTTTAATTGAAAAGGGAACCGGCCTAGCATTAAAAAAAATTGGACTCGCATCTTTATTAACCTTAAAAGACACCTTAAATTTATTAAATTTACCCAGCTTTTCAGTAAAAACATCCGGAAATTCACGAATAAATTTATCCTTATATTCCACTTCAGGGTCCACCGAATTAATTGTATTTTGTACTGAAGCGATTTCTAACCCAAAAATATCCATGAAATCTCTACCTACAATTAGATCTGAACCTCCCGCAACAATTATAAATGTAACATTATTGTTTTTATTTTTGAACTTCACGTCAAAAATAACTTTGCCAATAACTTTCAAAGGATTCCCTGCGTACCCAGTAATGATACGGTTATCCGCCAATAATTTTAATGAACTAAAATGACGCTTAAAGATTTCTTCCTGCATTACACTTAACGAAGATCCCGAATCGACCATCGCTCTAAAATGCTTGTCGTTAATTATAATGTCTGCTGTGAACGGTTTTATTGAAGCTATCACATGATTATTACAAAAAAAATCCTCAACAATTGGATTTACACTATTTGAAAAGTTATTATTCACACAATATTTTTGCAGATGACCTACTTCATTGCATTTGTAGCATCTCGCATTGCGAAATTTGCATGAATTAGTACAATGGCCCGTTTTCTTGCAAATTCGGCACTGGGTTTTCGCACCCGATGGTACTGTATACGTCGATTTGTTTACAGATGAACTCGCGGCAAACTTTTGTTTATTGCCCTTAGAAAAATGCCTATTGCTAGAATTCTTACTGATGATGTTAACCTCTGATTTAACTGAATTATTTGGAACGTCTAAAACTGACATACTATTAGCTATTTCCTCTAGTTCGCTAAGTGACAATTTCAGCCCTTCCAAGTAAATCTTGTCTTTAATGCGACCCGGTAATAATCCAATGGCAAACATATCTACTAAATTTTTCTCCAACCTAGCTTCAAATTCACAATACGTTGACAAAGACCGTAATCTAACCCCAAAATCTTTAATGGATTCGCCCGCCTCTTGTCTTGCTGAAAAAAATACTTCGCGTTCTTTGAATACTGAACGCTTTTTACTGCAATGTTTTTCAAGAAGTGCCCATAATTTTTCAAATGATACGTCCGTAACTCTAAGTGGAAAACACAAATTTATCAACAAAGAGAGTGTATCCGGCTCCAAAAGATTTAACAGAAACGCCCTTTTTTTATCCGCGTTAATCTCATCATTTATAACGAAAAACTGTTCTAGACGAAGCTTAAACACAAACCAATCTCCCTCGAGATGATTAAAACTCGGAATTCTTCCCGATTCCATATCTACACGAAGCACAGACCACAATAAAAACACAAGAAAAAAAAACAAAACCCGGAACAATAACCTCCAACAAAAAAAACAACTACTTAACTCAGGAACTCTTCTTTCCGCCGCCAATCTTCCAGAAATTCCTTCAAAAGTTGTTATTATCCACCGCTCGCCTTGGCAATAGATAAATGCTGCAAACACCGCACGTCCTGGCAATGTTGTATTGTTCCAAATTAGCTCCACCGCTCGCCTTGGCAATGGATTATTTTCCTTTGTTAAAATGGTCCTCTGGTAATTGCCTCTTAATTCCTAGAACAGAAAACGTCGATCCTAGGCCTCCACGGCCCTGGATAATCTTGTCTCCCTTCTCCACGAAGGAAAACACTATTGAAAGTCACCCCGTGACTTAGCCCTCACGTTCCCGGTTGACAAAATTTTGCTGCCGTGTGACAACAAAAAAAAAAATTCTCCAGTTATCCTTTCGACTGCGCCAGCTGTGATGGCTCCAGTTATCCTTTCGGCTGCGCCAGCTGTGATGTTCTACCCTTCAGGGTAGTCAGCCGTGGTCTTCTTGCCACAGTCTTCCAACACTCCTTGGATGGAAGATATAATAAAATAGGTTACTTGTTATTAACTGGTTTATTAATATCGCGTGTACAATACAACCGCGTTGGTCAACCTTTCTCGGAACTAGCTAGATTCGATCTGCCAGAGGGATTCCAAATGAATCCTCACCTAGAGCTGAGACGCCCTCTGTCGACGGAGGCTAAACTAAGAGCACTGCCATCTGTGTCTAAAAGCCCGAAGCTTTATACACAACAGGTTCGAACTTTGGAAGCAGTTTTCTCAAAATCTATGGTACCAAATGGGACGAAATTTTGGAAAAGTGGTAAGAATCGTGGTAAAAATCAAATTCAGTCACAAAATCTCTATCAAGTTGTATTTTTTACAAAATCATGATTTTTATGGACGCTGATTTCAGACTTGGGTTCGATATTTGGAAGCAGTTTTCTCAAAATCAAAATCAAATCAAGTACAAATCGAATTCAGTCACAAAATCGAGATTAAGTTGTATTTTTAAAAAAATCATGATTTTTATGTACGCTAATTTCAGACTTGGGTTCGAACTTTGGAAGCAGTTTTCTCACAATCTATGGAACCAAATGGGCTGAAATTTTGGAAAAGTGGTAAGAATCGTGGTACAAATCGAATTCATTCACAAAATCTCCATTAAGTTTGACTATTAGAAAAAAATTGAATTTAATGAATGCTAATTTCAGACTTGGGTTTGAACTTTTGAAGCAGTTTTTTCAAAATCTATGGTACCAAATGGGCTGAAATTTTGGAAAAGTTGTAAGAATTGTGGTACAAATCGAAATCAGTCTCAAAATCGCAATTAAGTTGTATTTTTAAAAAAAATCATGATTTTTATGTACGCTAATTTCAGACTTGGGTTCGAACTTTGAGAGCAGTTTTCTCAAAATCTATAGAACCAAAAGGGGCTGAAATTTTGGAAAAGTGGTAAGAATCGTGGAACAAATCGAAATCAGTCACAAAATCTCCATAAAGTTTTTATTCTTAGAAAAATCATGTTTTTTTCATGGCTCATTTCAGACTTGGGTTCGAACTTTGGAAGCAGTTTTCTCAAAATCTATGTAACCAAATGGGCTGAAATTTTGGAAAAAAGGTAAGAATCGTGGTACAAATCGAATTCAGTCACAAAATCTCCATCAAGTTGTATTTTAAAAAAAATCATGATTTTTATGGACGCTAATTTCAGACTTGGGTTCGAACTTTGGAAGCAGTTTTCTCAAAATCTATGGTACCAAATGGGCTGAAATTTTGGAAAAAAAGGTAAGAATCGTGGTACAAATCGAATTCAGTCACAAAATCTCCATAAAGTTGTATTTTAAAAAAAATATGATTTTTATGGACGCTTATTTCAGACTTGGGTTCGAACTTTGGAAGCAGTTTTCTCAAAATCTATGGTACCAAATGGGCTGAAATTTTGGAAAAGTGGTAAGAATCGTGGTTCAAATCGAAATCAGTCACAAAATCTCCATAAAGTTTAATTCTTATTAAAATCATGTTTTTTCATGGCTCATTTCAGACTTGGGTTCGAACTTTGGGAGCAGTTTTCTCAAAATCTATAGAACCAAATGGGCTGAAATTTTGGAAAAGTGGTAAGAATCGTGGTACAAATCGAAATCAGTCACAAAATCTCCATAAAGTTTAATTCTTAGAAAAATCATGTTTTTTTCATGGCTCATTTCAGACTTGGGTTCGAACTTTGGGAGCAGTTTTCTCAAAATCTATAGAACCAAATGGGCTGAAATTTAGGAAAAAAGGTAAGAATCGTGGAACAAATCGAAATCAGTCACAAAATCTCCATAAAGTTTTTATTCTTAGAAAAATCATGTTTTTTTCATGGCTCATTTCAGACTTGGGTTCGAACTTTGGAAGCAGTTTTCTCAAAATCTATGTTACCAAATGGGCTGAAATTTTTGAAAAAAGGTAAGAATCGTGGTACAAATCGAATTCAGTCACAAAATCTCCATCAAGTTGTATTTTAAAAAAAATCATGATTTTTATGGACGCTAATTTCAGACTTGGGTTCGAACTTTGGAAGCAGTTTTCTCAAAATCTATGGTACCAAATGGGCTGAAATTTTGGAAAAAAGGTAAGAATCGTGGTACAAATCGAATTCAGTCACGAAATCTCCATCAAGTTGTATTTTAAAAAAAATCATGATTTTTATGGACGCTTATTTCAGACTTGGGTTCGAACTTTGGAAGCAGTTTTCTCAAAATCTATAGAACCAAATGGGCTGAAATTTTGGAAAAGTGGTAAGAATCGTGGTACAAATCGAAATCAGTCACAAAATCTCCATAAAGTTTAATTCTTAGAAAAATCATGTTTTTTTCATGGCTTATTTCAGACTTGGGTTCGAACTTTGGGAGCAGTTTTCTCAAAATCTATAGAACCAAATGGGCTGAAATTTTGGAAAAAAGGTAAGAATCGTGGTACAAATCGAATTCAGTCACAAAATCTCCATTAAGTTTGACTATTAGAAAAATCTTGAATTTAATGAATGCTAATTTCAGACTTGGGTTCGAACTTTTGAAGCAGTTTTTTCAAAATCTATGGTACCAAATGGGCTGAAATTTTGGAAAAGTTGTAAGAATTGTGGTACAAATCGAAATCAGTCTCAAAATCTCCATAAAGTTTAATTCTTATTAAAATCATGTTTTTTCATGGCTCATTTCAGACTTGGGTTCGAACTTTGGGAGCAGTTTTCTCAAAATCTATAGAACCAAATGGGCTGAAATTTTGGAAAAGTGGTAAGAATCGTGGTACAAATCGAAATCAGTCACAAAATCTCCATAAAGTTTAATTCTTAGAAAAATCATGTTTTTTTCATGGCTCATTTCAGACTTGGGTTCGAACTTTGGGAGCAGTTTTCTCAAAATCTATAGAACCAAATGGGCTGAAATTTAGGAAAAAAGGTAAGAATCGTGGAACAAATCGAAATCAGTCACAAAATCTCCATAAAGTTTTTATTCTTAGAAAAATCATGTTTTTTTCATGGCTCATTTCAGACTTGGGTTCGAACTTTGGAAGCAGTTTTCTCAAAATCTATGTTACCAAATGGGCTGAAATTTTTGAAAAAAGGTAAGAATCGTGGTACAAATCGAATTCAGTCACAAAATCTCCATCAAGTTGTATTTTAAAAAAAATCATGATTTTTATGGACGCTAATTTCAGACTTGGGTTCGAACTTTGGAAGCAGTTTTCTCAAAATCTATGGTACCAAATGGGCTGAAATTTTGGAAAAAAGGTAAGAATCGTGGTACAAATCGAATTCAGTCACGAAATCTCCATCAAGTTGTATTTTAAAAAAAATCATGATTTTTATGGACGCTTATTTCAGACTTGGGTTCGAACTTTGGAAGCAGTTTTCTCAAAATCTATAGAACCAAATGGGCTGAAATTTTGGAAAAGTGGTAAGAATCGTGGTACAAATCGAAATCAGTCACAAAATCTCCATAAAGTTTAATTCTTAGAAAAATCATGTTTTTTTCATGGCTTATTTCAGACTTGGGTTCGAACTTTGGGAGCAGTTTTCTCAAAATCTATAGAACCAAATGGGCTGAAATTTTGGAAAAAAGGTAAGAATCGTGGTACAAATCGAATTCAGTCACAAAATCTCCATTAAGTTTGACTATTAGAAAAATCTTGAATTTAATGAATGCTAATTTCAGACTTGGGTTCGAACTTTTGAAGCAGTTTTTTCAAAATCTATGGTACCAAATGGGCTGAAATTTTGGAAAAGTTGTAAGAATTGTGGTACAAATCGAAATCAGTCTCAAAATCGCATTTAAGTTGTATTTTTTAAAAAAATCATGATTTTTATGTACGCTAATTTCAGACTTGGGTTCGAACTTTGAGAGCAGTTTTCTCAAAATCTATAGAACCAAAAGGGGCTGAAATTTTGGAAAAGTGGTAAGAATCGTGGAACAAATCGAAATCAGTCACAAAATCTCCATAAAGTTTTTATTCTTAGAAAAATCATGTTTTTTTCATGGCTCATTTAAGACTTGGGTTCGAACTTTGGAAGCAGTTTTCTCAAAATCTATGTTACCAAATGGGCTGAAATTTTTGAAAAAAGGTAAGAATCGTGGTACAAATCGAATTCAGTCACAAAATCTCCATCAAGTTGTATTTTAAAAAAAATCATGATTTTTATGGACGCTAATTTCAGACTTGGGTTCGATTTTTGGAAGCAGTTTTCTCAAAATCTATGGTACCAAATGGGCTGAAATTTTGGAAAAAAGGTAAGAATCGTGGTACAAATCGAATTCAGTCACAAAATCTCCATCAAGTTGTATTTTAAAAAAAATCATGATTTTTATGGACGCTTATTTCAGACTTGGGTTCGAACTTTGGAAGCAGTTTTCTCAAAATCTATGGTACCAAATGGGCTGAAATTTTGGAAAAGTGGTAAGAATCGTGGTACAAATCGAATTCAGTCACAAAATCGCAATTAAGTTTAATTCTTAGAAAAATCACGTTTTTTCATGGCTCATTTCAGACTTGTGTTCGAACTTTGGAAGCAGTTTTCTCACAATCTATGGTACCAAATGGGCTGAAATTTTGGAAAAGTGGTAAGAATCGTGGTACAAATCGAATTCAGTCACAAAATCGCAATTAAGTTTAATTCTTAGAAAAATCACGTTTTTTCATGGCTCATTTCAGACTTGTGTTCGAACTTTGGAAGCAGTTTTCTCACAATCTATGGTACCAAATGGGCTGAAATTTTGGAAAAGTGGTAAGAATCGTGGTCCAAATCGAATTCAGTCACAAAATCTGCATAAAGTTTGATTCTTAGAAAAATCATGTTTTTTATTAAGGCTCATTTCAGACTTGGGTTCGAACTTTGGATGCAGTTTTTTCAGGCTCTATGGTACCAAATGGGCTGAAATTTTGGAAAAGTGGAAAGAATCGTGGTACAAATCGAATTCAGTCACAAAATCGAGATTAAGTTGTATTTTTAAAAAAATCATGATTTTTATGTACGCTAATTTCAGACTTGGGTTCGAACTTTGGAAGCAGTTTTTTCAAAATCTATGGTACCAAATGGGCCGAAATTTTGGAAAAGTGGTAAGAATCGTGGTAAAAATCAAATTCAGTCACAAAATCTCTATCAAGTTGTATTTTTTACAAAATCATGATTTTTATGGACGCTGATTTCAGACTTGGGTTCGATATTTGGAAGCAGTTTTCTCAAAATCTATGGTACCAAATGGGTTGAAATTTTGGAAATGTGGTAAGAATCGTGGTACAAATCGAAATCAGTCAAAAAACCTCCATAAAGTCTGATTCTTAGAAAAGTCATGTTTTTTATTAAGGCTCATTTCAGACTTGGGTTCGAACTTTGGAAGCAGTTTTTCAGGCACTATGGTACCAAATGGGCTAAAATTTTGGAATAGTGGTAAGAATCGTGGTACAAATCGAAATCAGTCACAAAATCTACATAAATTTTAATTCTTAGAAAAATCATGTTTTTTTCATGGCTCATTTCAGACTTGGGTTCGAACTTTGGGAGCAGTTTTCTCAAAATCTATAGAACCAAATGGGCTGAAATTTAGGAAAAAAGGTAAGAATCGTGGAACAAATCGAAATCAGTCACAAAATCTCCATAAAGTTTTTATTCTTAGAAAAATCATGTTTTTTTCATGGCTCATTTCAGACTTGGGTTCGAACTTTGGAAGCAGTTTTCTCAAAATCTATGTTACCAAATGGGCTGAAATTTTTGAAAAAAGGTAAGAATCGTGGTACAAATCGAATTCAGTCACAAAATCTCCATCAAGTTGTATTTTAAAAAAAATCATGATTTTTATGGACGCTAATTTCAGACTTGGGTTCGAACTTTGGAAGCAGTTTTCTCAAAATCTATGGTACCAAATGGGCTGAAATTTTGGAAAAAAGGTAAGAATCGTGGTACAAATCGAATTCAGTCACGAAATCTCCATCAAGTTGTATTTTAAAAAAAATCATGATTTTTATGGACGCTTATTTCAGACTTGGGTTCGAACTTTGGAAGCAGTTTTCTCAAAATCTATAGAACCAAATGGGCTGAAATTTTGGAAAAGTGGTAAGAATCGTGGTACAAATCGAAATCAGTCACAAAATCTCCATAAAGTTTAATTCTTAGAAAAATCATGTTTTTTTCATGGCTTATTTCAGACTTGGGTTCGAACTTTGGGAGCAGTTTTCTCAAAATCTATAGAACCAAATGGGCTGAAATTTTGGAAAAAAGGTAAGAATCGTGGTACAAATCGAATTCAGTCACAAAATCTCCATTAAGTTTGACTATTAGAAAAATCTTGAATTTAATGAATGCTAATTTCAGACTTGGGTTCGAACTTTTGAAGCAGTTTTTTCAAAATCTATGGTACCAAATGGGCTGAAATTTTGGAAAAGTTGTAAGAATTGTGGTACAAATCGAAATCAGTCTCAAAATCGCATTTAAGTTGTATTTTTTTAAAAAATCATGATTTTTATGTACGCTAATTTCAGACTTGGGTTCGAACTTTGAGAGCAGTTTTCTCAAAATCTATAGAACCAAAAGGGGCTGAAATTTTGGAAAAGTGGTAAGAATCGTGGAACAAATCGAAATCAGTCACAAAATCTCCATAAAGTTTTTATTCTTAGAAAAATCATGTTTTTTTCATGGCTCATTTAAGACTTGGGTTCGAACTTTGGAAGCAGTTTTCTCAAAATCTATGTTACCAAATGGGCTGAAATTTTTGAAAAAAGGTAAGAATCGTGGTACAAATCGAATTCAGTCACAAAATCTCCATCAAGTTGTATTTTAAAAAAAATCATGATTTTTATGGACGCTAATTTCAGACTTGGGTTCGATTTTTGGAAGCAGTTTTCTCAAAATCTATGGTACCAAATGGGCTGAAATTTTGGAAAAAAGGTAAGAATCGTGGTACAAATCGAATTCAGTCACAAAATCTCCATCAAGTTGTATTTTAAAAAAAATCATGATTTTTATGGACGCTTATTTCAGACTTGGGTTCGAACTTTGGAAGCAGTTTTCTCAAAATCTATGGTACCAAATGGGCTGAAATTTTGGAAAAGTGGTAAGAATCGTGGTTCAAATCGAAATCAGTCACAAAATCTCCATAAAGTTTAATTCTTAGAAAAATCATGTTTTTTCATGGCTCATTTCAGACTTGGGTTCGAACTTTGGAAGCAGTTTTCTCACAATCTATGGTACCAAATGGGCTGAAATTTTGGAAAAGTGGTAAGAATCGTGGTACAAATCGAATTCAGTCACAAAATCGCAATTAAGTTTAATTCTTAGAAAAATCACGTTTTTTCATGGCTCATTTCAGACTTGTGTTCGAACTTTGGAAGCAGTTTTCTCACAATCTATGGTACCAAATGGGCTGAAATTTTGGAAAAGTGGTAAGAATCGTGGTCCAAATCGAATTCAGTCACAAAATCTGCATAAAGTTTGATTCTTAGAAAAATCATGTTTTTTATTAAGGCTCATTTCAGACTTGGGTTCGAACTTTGGATGCAGTTTTTTCAGGCTCTATGGTACCAAATGGGCTGAAATTTTGGAAAAGTGGAAAGAATCGTGGTACAAATCGAATTCAGTCACAAAATCGAGATTAAGTTGTATTTTTAAAAAAATCATGATTTTTATGTACGCTAATTTCAGACTTGGGTTCGAACTTTGGAAACGAATGGTACCAAATGGGTTGAAATTTTGGAAATGTGGTAAGAATCGTGGTACAAATCGAAATCAGTCAAAAAACCTCCATAAAGTCTGATTCTTAGAAAAGTCATGTTTTTTATTAAGGCTCATTTCAGACTTGGGTTCGAACTTTGGAAGCAGTTTTTCAGGCACTATGGTACCAAATGGGCTAAAATTTTGGAATAGTGGTAAGAATCGTGGTACAAATCGAAATCAGTCACAAAATCTACATAAAGTTTGATTCTTAGAAAAATCATGTTTTTTTCATGGCTCATTTCAGACTTGGGTTCGAACTTTGGAAGCAGTTTTTTCGGGCTCTATGGTACCAAATGGGCTGAAATTTTGGAAAAGTGGAAAGAATCGTGGTACAAATCGAATTCAGTCACAAAATCGAGATTAAGTTGTATTTTTAAAAAAATCATGATTTTTATGTACGCTAATTTCAGACTTGGGTTCGAACTTTGGAAGCAGTTTTTTCAAAATCTATGGTACCAAATGGGCCGAAATTTTGGAAAAGTGGTAAGAATCGTGGTAAAAATCAAATTCAGTCACAAAATCTCTATCAAGTTGTATTTTTTACAAAATCATGATTTTTATGGACGCTGATTTCAGACTTGGGTTCGATATTTGGAAGCAGTTTTCTCAAAATCTATGGTACCAAATGGGTTGAAATTTTGGAAATGTGGTAAGAATCGTGGTACAAATCGAAATCAGTCAAAAAACCTCCATAAAGTCTGATTCTTAGAAAAGTCATGTTTTTTATTAAGGCTCATTTCAGACTTGGGTTCGAACTTTGGAAGCAGTTTTTCAGGCACTATGGTACCAAATGGGCTAAAATTTTGGAATAGTGGTAAGAATCGTGGTACAAATCGAAATCAGTCACAAAATCTACATAAATTTTAATTCTTAGAAAAATCATGTTTTTTTCATGGCTCATTTCAGACTTGGGTTCGAACTTTGGAAGCAGTTTTTTCAGGCTCTATGGTACCAAATGGGCTGAAATTTTGGAAAAGTGGTAAGAATCGTGGTACAAATCGAAATCAGTCACAAAATCTCCATCAATTTTAATTCTTAGAAAAATCACGTTTTTTCATGGCTCATTTCAGACTTGGGTTCGAACTTTGGAAGCAGTTTTCTCACAATCTATGGAACCAAATGGGCTGAAATTTTGGAAAAGTGGTAAGAATCGTGGTACAAATCGAATTCAGTCACAAAATCTCCATTAAGTTTGACTATTAGAAAAATCTTGAATTTAATGAATGCTAATTTCAGACTTGGGTTCGAACTTTTGAAGCAGTTTTTTCAAAATCTATGGTACCAAATGGGCTGAAATTTTGGAAAAGTTGTAAGAATTGTGGTACAAATCGAAATCAGTCTCAAAATCGCATTTAAGTTGTATTTTTTAAAAAAATCATGATTTTTATGTACGCTAATTTCAGACTTGGGTTCGAACTTTGAGAGCAGTTTTCTCAAAATCTATAGAACCAAAAGGGGCTGAAATTTTGGAAAAGTGGTAAGAATCGTGGAACAAATCGAAATCAGTCACAAAATCTCCATAAAGTTTTTATTCTTAGAAAAATCATGTTTTTTTCATGGCTCATTTCAGACTTGGGTTCGAACTTTGGAAGCAGTTTTCTCAAAATCTATGTTACCAAATGGGCTGAAATTTTTGAAAAAAGGTAAGAATCGTGGTACAAATCGAATTCAGTCACAAAATCTCCATCAAGTTGTATTTTAAAAAAAATCATGATTTTTATGGACGCTTATTTCAGACTTGGGTTCGAACTTTGGAAGCAGTTTTCTCAAAATCTATGGTACCAAATGGGCTGAAATTTTGGAAAAGTGGTAAGAATCGTGGTTCAAATCGAAATCAGTCACAAAATCTCCATAAAGTTTAATTCTTAGAAAAATCATGTTTTTTCATGGCTCATTTCAGACTTGGGTTCGAACTTTGGAAGCAGTTTTCTCACAATCTATGGTACCAAATGGGCTGAAATTTTGGAAAAAAGGTAAGAATCGTGGTACAAATCGAATTCAGTCACAAAATCTCCATCAAGTTGTATTTTTAAAAAAATCATGATTTTTATGGACGCTTATTTCAGACTTGGGTTCGAACTTTGGAAGCAGTTTTCTCAAAATCTATGGTACCAAATGGGCTGAAATTTTGGAAAAGTGGTAAGAATAGTGGTTCAAATCGAAATCAGTCACAAAATCTCCATTAAGTTTAATTCTTAGAAAAATCATGTTTTTTCATGGCTCATTTCAGACTTGGGTTCGAACTTTGGAAGCAGTTTTCTCACAATCTATGGTACCAAATGGGCTGAAATTTTGGAAAAGTGGTAAGAATCGTGGTACAAATCGAATTCAGTCACAAAATCGCAATTAAGTTTAATTCTTAGAAAAATCACGTTTTTTCATGGCTCATTTCAGACTTGTGTTCGAACTTTGGAAGCAGTTTTCTCACAATCTATGGTACCAAATGGGCTGAAATTTTGGAAAAGTGGTAAGAATCGTGGTCCAAATCGAATTCAGTCACAAAATCTCCATAAAGTTTGATTCTTAGAAAAATCATGTTTTTTATTAAGGCTCATTTCAGACTTGGGTTCGAACTTTGGAAGCAGTTTTTTCAGGCTCTATGGTACCAAATGGGCTGAAATTTTGGAAAAGTGGAAAGAATCGTGGTACAAATCGAATTCAGTCACAAAATCGAGATTAAGTTGTATTTTTAAAAAAATCATGATTTTTATGTACGCTAATTTCAGACTTGGGTTCGAACTTTGGAAGCAGTTTTCTCAAAATCTATGGTACCAAATGGGCCGAAATTTTGGAAAAGTGGTAAGAATCGTGGTAAAAATCAAATTCAGTCACAAAATCTCTATCAAGTTGTATTTTTTACAAAATCATGATTTTTATGGACGCTGATTTCAGACTTGGGTTCGATATTTGGAAGCAGTTTTCTCAAAATCTATGGTACCAAATGGGTTGAAATTTTGGAAATGTGGTAAGAATCGTGGTACAAATCGAAATCAGTCAAAAAACCTCCATAAAGTCTGATTCTTAGAAAAGTCATGTTTTTTATTAAGGCTCATTTCAGACTTGGGTTCGAACTTTGGAAGCAGTTTTTCAGGCACTATGGTACCAAATGGGCTAAAATTTTGGAATAGTGGTAAGAATCGTGGTACAAATCGAAATCAGTCACAAAATCTACATAAATTTTAATTCTTAGAAAAATCATGTTTTTTTCATGGCTCATTTCAGACTTGGGTTCGAACTTTGGAAGCAGTTTTTTCGGGCTCTATGGTACCAAATGGGCTGAAATTTTGGAAAAGTGGTAAGAATCGTGGTACAAATCGAAATCAGTCACAAAATCTCCATCAAGTTTAATTCTTAGAAAAATCACGTTTTTTCATGGCTCATTTCAGACTTGGGTTCGAACTTTGGAAGCAGTTTTTTCAAAATCTATGGTACCAAATGGGCTGAAATTTTGGAAAAGTTGTAAGAATTGTGGTACAAATCGAAATCAGTCTCAAAATCGCATTTAAGTTGTATTTTTTAAAAAAATCATGATTTTTATGTACGCTAATTTCAGACTTGGGTTCGAACTTTGAGAGCAGTTTTCTCAAAATCTATAGAACCAAAAGGGGCTGAAATTTTGGAAAAGTGGTAAGAATCGTGGAACAAATCGAAATCAGTCACAAAATCTCCATCAAGTTGTATTTTAAAAAAAATCATGATTTTTATGGACGCTTATTTCAGACTTGGGTTCGAACTTTGGAAGCAGTTTTCTCAAAATCTATGGTACCAAATGGGCTGAAATTTTGGAAAAGTGGTAAGAATCGTGGTTCAAATCGAAATCAGTCACAAAATCTCCATAAAGTTTAATTCTTAGAAAAATCATGTTTTTTCATGGCTCATTTCAGACTTGGGTTCGAACTTTGGAAGCAGTTTTCTCAAAATCTATGTTACCAAATGGGCTGAAATTTTGGAAAAAAGGTAAGAATCGTGGTACAAATCGAATTCAGTCACAAAATCTCCATCAAGTTGTATTTTAAAAAAAATCATGATTTTTATGGACGCTTATTTCAGACTTGGGTTCGAACTTTGGAAGCAGTTTTCTCAAAATCTATGGTACCAAATGGGCTGAAATTTTGGAAAAGTGGTAAGAATCGTGGTTCAAATCGAAATCAGTCACAAAATCTCCATAAAGTTTAATTCTTAGAAAAATCATGTTTTTTTCATGGCTTATTTCAGACTTGGGTTCGAACTTTGGGAGCAGTTTTCTCAAAATCTATAGAACCAAATGGGCTGAAATTTTGGAAAAAAGGTAAGAATCGTGGTACAAATCGAATTCAGTCACAAAATCTCCATTAAGTTTGACTATTAGAAAAATCTTGAATTTAATGAATGCTAATTTCAGACTTGGGTTCGAACTTTTGAAGCAGTTTTTTCAAAATCTATGGTACCAAATGGGCTGAAATTTTGGAAAAGTTGTAAGAATTGTGGTACAAATCGAAATCAGTCTCAAAATCGCATTTAAGTTGTATTTTTTAAAAAAATCATGATTTTTATGTACGCTAATTTCAGACTTGGGTTCGAACTTTGAGAGCAGTTTTCTCAAAATCTATAGAACCAAAAGGGGCTGAAATTTTGGAAAAGTGGTAAGAATCGTGGAACAAATCGAAATCAGTCACAAAATCTCCATAAAGTTTTTATTCTTAGAAAAATCATGTTTTTTTCATGGCTCATTTCAGACTTGGGTTCGAACTTTGGAAGCAGTTTTCTCAAAATCTATGTTACCAAATGGGCTGAAATTTTGGAAAAAAGGTAAGAATCGTGGTACAAATCGAATTCAGTCACAAAATCTCCATCAAGTTGTATTTTAAAAAAAATCATGATTTTTATGGACACTTATTTCAGACTTGGGTTCGAACTTTGGAAGCAGTTTTCTCAAAATCTATGGTACCAAATGGGCTGAAATTTTGGAAAAGTGGTAAGAATCGTGGTTCAAATCGAAATCAGTCACAAAATCTCCATAAAGTTTAATTCTTAGAAAAATCATGTTTTTTCATGGCTCATTTCAGACTTGGGTTCGAACTTTGGAAGCAGTTTTCTCACAATCTATGGTACCAAATGGGCTGAAATTTTGGAAAAAAGGTAAGAATCGTGGTACAAATCGAATTCAGTCACAAAATCTCCATCAAGTTGTATTTTAAAAAAAATCATGATTTTTATGGACGCTTATTTCAGACTTGGGTTCGAACTTTGGAAGCAGTTTTCTCAAAATCTATGGTACCAAATGGGCTGAAATTTTGGAAAAGTGGTAAGAATCGTGGTTCAAATCGAAATCAGTCACAAAATCTCCATAAAGTTTAATTCTTAGAAAAATCATGTTTTTTCATGGCTCATTTCAGACTTGGGTTCGAACTTTGGAAGCAGTTTTCTCACAATCTATGGTACCAAATGGGCTGAAATTTTGGAAAAGTGGTAAGAATCGTGGTACAAATCGAATTCAGTCACAAAATCGCAATTAAGTTTAATTCTTAGAAAAATCACGTTTTTTCATGGCTCATTTCAGACTTGTGTTCGAACTTTGGAAGCAGTTTTCTCACAATCTATGGTACCAAATGGGGTGAAATTTTGGAAAAGTGGTAAGAACCGTGGTCCAAATCGAATTCAGTCACAAAATCGCAATTAAGTTTAATTCTTAGAAAAATCACGTTTTTTCATGGCTCATTTCAGACTTGTGTTCGAACTTTGGAAGCAGTTTTCTCACAATCTATGGTACCAAATGGGCTGAAATTTTGGAAAAAAGGTAAGAATCGTGGTTCAAATCGAAATCAGTCACAAAATCTCCATAAAGTTTGATTCTTAGAAAAATCATGTTTTTTCATGGCTCATTTCAGACTTGGGTTCGAACTTTGGAAGCAGTTTTCTCACAATCTATGGTACCAAATGGGCTGAAATTTTGGAAAAAAGGTAAGAATCGTGGTACAAATCGAATTCAGTCACAAAATCTCCATCAAGTTGTATTTTAAAAAAAATCATGATTTTTATGGACGCTTATTTCAGACTTGGGTTCGAACTTTGGAAGCAGTTTTCTCAAAATCTATGGTACCAAATGGGCTGAAATTTTGGAAAAGTGGTAAGAATCGTGGTTCAAATCGAAATCAGTCACAAAATCTCCATAAAGTTTAATTCTTAGAAAAATCATGTTTTTTCATGGCTCATTTCAGACTTGGGTTCGAACTTTGGAAGCAGTTTTCTCACAATCTATGGTACCAAATGGGCTGAAATTTTGGAAAAGTGGTAAGAATCGTGGTACAAATCGAATTCAGTCACAAAATCGCAATTAAGTTTAATTCTTAGAAAAATCACGTTTTTTCATGGCTCATTTCAGACTTGTGTTCGAACTTTGGAAGCAGTTTTCTCACAATCTATGGTACCAAATGGGCTGAAATTTTGGAAAAGTGGTAAGAATCGTGGTCCAAATCGAATTCAGTCACAAAATCGCAATTAAGTTTAATTCTTAGAAAAATCACGTTTTTTCATGGCTCATTTCAGACTTGTGTTCGAACTTTGGAAGCAGTTTTCTCACAATCTATGGTACCAAATGGGCTGAAATTTTGGAAAAGTGGTAAGAATCGTGGTCCAAATCGAATTCCGTCACAAAATCTCCATAAAGTTTGATTCTTAGAAAAATCATGTTTTTTATTAAGGCTCATTTCAGACTTGGGTTCGAACTTTGGAAGCAGTTTTTTCATGCTCTATGGTACCAAATGGGCTGAAATTTTGGAAAAGTGGTAAGAATCGTGGTCCAAATCGAATTCAGTCACAAAATCTCCATAAAGTTTGATTCTTAGAAAAATCATGTTTTTTATTAAGGCTCATTTCAGACTTGGGTTCGAACTTTGGAAGCAGTTTTTTCAGGCTCTATGGTACCAAATGGGCTGAAATTTTGGAAAAGTGGAAAGAATCGTGGTACAAATCGAATTCAGTCACAAAATCGAGATTAAGTTGTATTTTTAAAAAAATCATGATTTTTATGTACGCTAATTTCAGACTTGGGTTCGAACTTTGGAAGCAGTTTTCTCAAAATCTATGGTACCAAATGGGCCGAAATTTTGGAAAAAAGGTAAGAATCGTGGTAAAAATCAAATTCAGTCACAAAATCTCTATCAAGTTGTATTTTTTACAAAATCATGATTTTTATGGACGCTGATTTCAGACTTGGGTTCGATATTTGGAAGCAGTTTTCTCAAAATCTATGGTACCAAATGGGTTGAAATTTTGGAAATGTGGTAAGAATCGTGGTACAAATCGAAATCAGTCAAAAAACCTCCATAAAGTCTGATTCTTAGAAAAGTCATGTTTTTTATTAAGGCTCATTTCAGACTTGGGTTCGAACTTTGGAAGCAGTTTTTCAGGCACTATGGTACCAAATGGGCTAAAATTTTGGAATAGTGGTAAGAATCGTGGTACAAATCGAAATCAGTCACAAAATCTACATAAATTTTAATTCTTAGAAAAATCATGTTTTTTTCATGGCTCATTTCAGACTTGGGTTCGAACTTTGGAAGCAGTTTTTTCAGGCTCTATGGTACCAAATGGGCTGAAATTTTGGAAAAGTGGTAAGAATCGTGGTACAAATCGAAATCAGTCACAAAATCTCCATCAAGTTTAATTCTTAGAAAAATCACGTTTTTTCATGGCTCATTTCAGACTTGGGTTCGAACTTTGGAAGCAGTTTTCTCACAATCTATGGAACCAAATGGGCTGAAATTTTGGAAAAGTGGTAAGAATCGTGGTAGAAATCGAATTCAGTCACAAAATCTCCATTAGGTTTGACTATTAGAAAAATCTTGAATTTAATGAATGCTAATTTCAGACTTGGGTTCGAACTTTTGAAGCAGTTTTTTCAAAATCTATGGTACCAAATGGGCTGAAATTTTGGAAAAGTTGTAAGAATTGTGGTACAAATCGAAATCAGTCTCAAAATCGCATTTAAGTTGTATTTTTTAAAAAAATCATGATTTTTATGTACGCTAATTTCAGACTTGGGTTCGAACTTTGAGAGCAGTTTTCTCAAAATCTATAGAACCAAAAGGGGCTGAAATTTTGGAAAAGTGGTAAGAATCGTGGAACAAATCGAAATCAGTCACAAAATCTCCATAAAGTTTTTATTCTTAGAAAAATCATGTTTTTTTCATGGCTCATTTCAGACTTGGGTTCGAACTTTGGAAGCAGTTTTCTCAAAATCTATGTTACCAAATGGGCTGAAATTTTTGAAAAAAGGTAAGAATCGTGGTACAAATCGAATTCAGTCACAAAATCTCCATCAAGTTGTATTTTTAAAAAAATCATGATTTTTATGGACGCTAATTTCAGACTTGGGTTCGAACTTTGGAAGCAGTTTTCTCAAAATCTATGGTACCAAATGGGCTGAAATTTTGGAAAAAAGGTAAGAATCGTGGTACAAATCGAATTCAGTCACAAAATCTCCATCAAGTTGTATTTTAAAAAAAATCATGATTTTTATGGACGCTAATTTCAGACTTGGGTTCGAACTTTGGAAGCAGTTTTCTCAAAATCTATGGTACCAAATGGGCTGAAATTTTGGAAAAAAGGTAAGAATCGTGGTACAAATCGAATTCAGTCACAAAATCTCCATCAAGTTGTATTTTAAAAAAAATCATGATTTTTATGGACGCTCATTTCAGACTTGGGTTCGAACTTTGGGAGCAGTTTTCTCAAAATCTATAGAACCAAATGGGCTGAAATTTTGGAATAGTGGTAAGAATCGTGGTACAAATCGAAATCAGTCACAAAATCTCCATAAAGTTTAATTCTTAGAAAAATCATGCTTTTTTCATGGCTCATTTCAGACTTGGGTTCGAACTTTGGGAGCAGGTTTCTCAAAATCTATAGAACCAAATGGGCTGAAATTTTGGAAAAGTGGTAAGAATCGTGGAACAAATCGAAATCAGTCACAAAATCTCCATAAAGTTTTTATTCTTAGAAAAATCATGTTTTTTTCATGGCTCATTTCAGACTTGGGTTCGAACTTTGGAAGCAGTTTTCTCAAAATCTATGTTACCAAATGGGCTGAAATTTTTGAAAAAAGGTAAGAATCGTGGTACAAATCGAATTCAGTCACAAAATCTCCATCAAGTTGTATTTTAAAAAAAATCATGATTTTTATGGACGCTAATTTCAGACTTGGGTTCGAACTTTGGAAGCAGTTTTCTCAAAATCTATGGTACCAAATGGGCTGAAATTTTGGAAAAAAGGTAAGAATCGTGGTACAAATCGAATTCAGTCACAAAATCTCCATCAAGTTGTATTTTAAAAAAAATCATGATTTTTATGGACGCTAATTTCAGACTTGGGTTCGAACTTTGGAAGCAGTTTTCTCAAAATCTATGGTACCAAATGGGCTGAAATTTTGGAAAAAAGGTAAGAATCGTGGTACAAATCGAATTCAGTCACAAAATCTCCATCAAGTTGTATTTTAAAAAAAATCATGATTTTTATGGACGCTCATTTCAGACTTGGGTTCGAACTTTGGGAGCAGTTTTCTCAAAATCTATAGAACCAAATGGGCTGAAATTTTGGAATAGTGGTAAGAATCGTGGTACAAATCGAAATCAGTCACAAAATCTCCATAAAGTTTAATTCTTAGAAAAATCATGCTTTTTTCATGGCTCATTTCAGACTTGGGTTCGAACTTTGGGAGCAGGTTTCTCAAAATCTATAGAACCAAATGGGCTGAAATTTTGGAAAAGTGGTAAGAATCGTGGAACAAATCGAAATCAGTCACAAAATCTCCATAAAGTTTTTATTCTTAGAAAAATCATGTTTTTTTCATGGCTCATTTCAGACTTGGGTTCGAACTTTGGAAGCAGTTTTCTCAAAATCTATGTTACCAAATGGGCTGAAATTTTTGAAAAAAGGTAAGAATCGTGGTACAAATCGAATTCAGTCACAAAATCTCCATCAAGTTGTATTTTAAAAAAAATCATGATTTTTATGGACGCTAATTTCAGACATGGGTTCGAACTTTGGAAGCAGTTTTCTCAAAATCTATGGTACCAAATGGGCTAAAATTTTGGAATAGTGGTAAGAATCGTGGTACAAATCGAAATCAGTCACAAAATCTACATAAATTTTAATTCTTAGAAAAATCATGTTTTTTTCATGGCTCATTTCAGACTTGGGTTCGAACTTTGGAAGCAGTTTTTTCAGGCTCTATGGTACCAAATGGGCTGAAATTTTGGAAAAGTGGTAAGAATCGTGGTACAAATCGAAATCAGTCACAAAATCTCCATCAAGTTTAATTCTTAGAAAAATCACGTTTTTTCATGGCTCATTTCAGACTTGGGTTCGAACTTTGGAAGCAGTTTTCTCACAATCTATGGAACCAAATGGGCTGAAATTTTGGAAAAGTGGTAAGAATCGTGGTAGAAATCGAATTCAGTCACAAAATCTCCATTAAGTTTGACTATTAGAAAAATCTTGAATTTAATGAATGCTAATTTCAGACTTGGGTTCGAACTTTTGAAGCAGTTTTTTCAAAATCTATGGTACCAAATGGGCTGAAATTTTGGAAAAGTTGTAAGAATTGTGGTACAAATCGAAATCAGTCTCAAAATCGCATTTAAGTTGTATTTTTTAAAAAAATCATGATTTTTATGTACGCTAATTTCAGACTTGGGTTCGAACTTTGAGAGCAGTTTTCTCAAAATCTATAGAACCAAAAGGGGCTGAAATTTTGGAAAAGTGGTAAGAATCGTGGAACAAATCGAAATCAGTCACAAAATCTCCATAAAGTTTTTATTCTTAGAAAAATCATGTTTTTTTCATGGCTCATTTCAGACTTGGGTTCGAACTTTGGAAGCAGTTTTCTCAAAATCTATGTTACCAAATGGGCTGAAATTTTTGAAAAAAGGTAAGAATCGTGGTACAAATCGAATTCAGTCACAAAATCTCCATCAAGTTGTATTTTAAAAAAAATCATGATTTTTATGGACGCTAATTTCAGACTTGGGTTCGAACTTTGGAAGCAGTTTTCTCAAAATCTATGGTACCAAATGGGCTGAAATTTTGGAAAAAAGGTAAGAATCGTGGTACAAATCGAATTCAGTCACAAAATCTCCATCAAGTTGTATTTTAAAAAAAATCATGATTTTTATGGACGCTCATTTCAGACTTGGGTTCGAACTTTGGGAGCAGTTTTCTCAAAATCTATAGAACCAAATGGGCTGAAATTTTGGAATAGTGGTAAGAATCGTGGTACAAATCGAAATCAGTCACAAAATCTCCATAAAGTTTAATTCTTAGAAAAATCATGCTTTTTTCATGGCTCATTTCAGACTTGGGTTCGAACTTTGGGAGCAGGTTTCTCAAAATCTATAGAACCAAATGGGCTGAAATTTTGGAAAAGTGGTAAGAATCGTGGAACAAATCGAAATCAGTCACAAAATCTCCATAAAGTTTTTATTCTTAGAAAAATCATGTTTTTTTCATGGCTCATTTCAGACTTGGGTTCGAACTTTGGAAGCAGTTTTCTCAAAATCTATGTTACCAAATGGGCTGAAATTTTTGAAAAATGGTAAGAATCGTGGTACAAATCGAATTCAGTCACAAAATCTCCATCAAGTTGTGTTTTAAAAAAAATCATGATTTTTATGGACGCTAATTTCAGACTTGGGTTCGAACTTTGGAAGCAGTTTTCTCAAAATCTATGGTACCAAATGGGCTGAAATTTTGGAAAAGTGGTAAGAATCGTGGTTTAAATCGAAATCAGTCACAAAATCTCCATAAAGTTTAATTCTTATTAAAATCATGTTTTTTCATGGCTCATTTCAGACTTGGGTTCGAACTTTGGGAGCAGTTTTCTCAAAATCTATAGAACCAAATGGGCTGAAATTTTGGAAAAGTGGTAAGAATCGTGGTACAAATCGAAATCAGTCACAAAATCTCCATAAAGTTTAATTCTTAGAAAAATCATGTTTTTTTCATGGCTCATTTCAGACTTGGGTTCGAACTTTGGGAGCAGTTTTCTCAAAATCTATGGTACCAAATGGGCTGAAATTTTGGAAAAGTGGAAAGAATCGTGGTACAAATCGAATTCAGTCACAAAATCGAGATTAAGTTGTATTTTTAAAAAAATCATGATTTTTATGTACGCTAATTTCAGACTTGGGTTCGAACTTTGGAAGCAGTTTTCTCAAAATCTATGGTACCAAATGGGCCGAAATTTTGGAAAAAAGGTAAGAATCGTGGTAAAAATCAAATTCAGTCACAAAATCTCTATCAAGTTGTATTTTTTACAAAATCATGATTTTTATGGACGCTGATTTCAGACTTGGGTTCGATATTTGGAAGCAGTTTTCTCAAAATCTATGGTACCAAATGGGTTGAAATTTTGGAAATGTGGTAAGAATCGTGGTACAAATCGAAATCAGTCAAAAAACCTCCATAAAGTCTGATTCTTAGAAAAGTCATGTTTTTTATTAAGGCTCATTTCAGACTTGGGTTCGAACTTTGGAAGCAGTTTTTCAGGCACTATGGTACCAAATGGGCTAAAATTTTGGAATAGTGGTAAGAATCGTGGTACAAATCGAAATCAGTCACAAAATCTACATAAATTTTAATTCTTAGAAAAATCATGTTTTTTTCATGGCTCATTTCAGACTTGGGTTCGAACTTTGGAAGCAGTTTTTTCAGGCTCTATGGTACCAAATGGGCTGAAATTTTGGAAAAGTGGTAAGAATCGTGGTACAAATCGAAATCAGTCACAAAATCTCCATCAAGTTTAATTCTTAGAAAAATCACGTTTTTTCATGGCTCATTTCAGACTTGGGTTCGAACTTTGGAAGCAGTTTTCTCACAATCTATGGAACCAAATGGGCTGAAATTTTGGAAAAGTGGTAAGAATCGTGGTAGAAATCGAATTCAGTCACAAAATCTCCATTAAGTTTGACTATTAGAAAAATCTTGAATTTAATGAATGCTAATTTCAGACTTGGGTTCGAACTTTTGAAGCAGTTTTTTCAAAATCTATGGTACCAAATGGGCTGAAATTTTGGAAAAGTTGTAAGAATTGTGGTACAAATCGAAATCAGTCTCAAAATCGCATTTAAGTTGTATTTTTTAAAAAAATCATGATTTTTATGTACGCTAATTTCAGACTTGGGTTCGAACTTTGAGAGCAGTTTTCTCAAAATCTATAGAACCAAAAGGGGCTGAAATTTTGGAAAAGTGGTAAGAATCGTGGAACAAATCGAAATCAGTCACAAAATCTCCATAAAGTTTTTATTCTTAGAAAAATCATGTTTTTTTCATGGCTCATTTCAGACTTGGGTTCGAACTTTGGAAGCAGTTTTCTCAAAATCTATGTTACCAAATGGGCTGAAATTTTTGAAAAAAGGTAAGAATCGTGGTACAAATCGAATTCAGTCACAAAATCTCCATCAAGTTGTATTTTAAAAAAAATCATGATTTTTATGGACGCTAATTTCAGACTTGGGTTCGAACTTTGGAAGCAGTTTTCTCAAAATCTATGGTACCAAATGGGCTGAAATTTTGGAAAAAAGGTAAGAATCGTGGTACAAATCGAATTCAGTCACAAAATCTCCATCAAGTTGTATTTTAAAAAAAATCATGATTTTTATGGACGCTAATTTCAGACTTGGGTTCGAACTTTGGAAGCAGTTTTCTCAAAATCTATGGTACCAAATGGGCTGAAATTTTGGAAAAAAGGTAAGAATCGTGGTACAAATCGAATTCAGTCACAAAATCTCCATCAAGTTGTATTTAAAAAAAAATCATGATTTTTATGGACGCTCATTTCAGACTTGGGTTCGAACTTTGGGAGCAGTTTTCTCAAAATCTATAGAACCAAATGGGCTGAAATTTTGGAATAGTGGTAAGAATCGTGGTACAAATCGAAATCAGTCACAAAATCTCCATAAAGTTTAATTCTTAGAAAAATCATGCTTTTTTCATGGCTCATTTCAGACTTGGGTTCGAACTTTGGGAGCAGGTTTCTCAAAATCTATAGAACCAAATGGGCTGAAATTTTGGAAAAGTGGTAAGAATCGTGGAACAAATCGAAATCAGTCACAAAATCTCCATAAAGTTTTTATTCTTAGAAAAATCATGTTTTTTTCATGGCTCATTTCAGACTTGGGTTCGAACTTTGGAAGCAGTTTTCTCAAAATCTATGTTACCAAATGGGCTGAAATTTTTGAAAAAAGGTAAGAATCGTGGTACAAATCGAATTCAGTCACAAAATCTCCATCAAGTTGTATTTTAAAAAAAATCATGATTTTTATGGACGCTAATTTCAGACTTGGGTTCGAACTTTGGAAGCAGTTTTCTCAAAATCTATGGTACCAAATGGGCTGAAATTTTGGAAAAAAGGTAAGAATCGTGGTACAAATCGAATTCAGTCACAAAATCTCCATCAAGTTGTATTTTAAAAAAAATCATGATTTTTATGGACGCTAATTTCAGACTTGGGTTCGAACTTTGGAAGCAGTTTTCTCAAAATCTATGGTACCAAATGGGCTGAAATTTTGGAAAAAAGGTAAGAATCGTGGTACAAATCGAATTCAGTCACAAAATCTCCATCAAGTTGTATTTTAAAAAAAATCATGATTTTTATGGACGCTCATTTCAGACTTGGGTTCGAACTTTGGGAGCAGTTTTCTCAAAATCTATAGAACCAAATGGGCTGAAATTTTGGAATAGTGGTAAGAATCGTGGTACAAATCGAAATCAGTCACAAAATCTCCATAAAGTTTAATTCTTAGAAAAATCATGCTTTTTTCATGGCTCATTTCAGACTTGGGTTCGAACTTTGGGAGCAGGTTTCTCAAAATCTATAGAACCAAATGGGCTGAAATTTTGGAAAAGTGGTAAGAATCGTGGAACAAATCGAAATCAGTCACAAAATCTCCATAAAGTTTTTATTCTTAGAAAAATCATGTTTTTTTCATGGCTCATTTCAGACTTGGGTTCGAACTTTGGAAACAGTTTTCTCAAAATCTATGTTACCAAATGGGCTGAAATTTTTGAAAAAAGGTAAGAATCGTGGTACAAATCGAATTCAGTCACAAAATCTCCATCAAGTTGTATTTTAAAAAAAATCATGATTTTTATGGACGCTAATTTCAGACATGGGTTCGAACTTTGGAAGCAGTTTTCTCAAAATCTATGGTACCAAATGGGCTAAAATTTTGGAATAGTTGTAAGAATCGTGGTACAAATCGAAATCAGTCACAAAATCTACATAAATTTTAATTCTTAGAAAAATCATGTTTTTTTCATGGCTCATTTCAGACTTGGGTTCGAACTTTGGAAGCAGTTTTTTCAGGCTCTATGGTACCAAATGGGCTGAAATTTTGGAAAAGTGGTAAGAATCGTGGTACAAATCGAAATCAGTCACAAAATCTCCATCAAGTTTAATTCTTAGAAAAATCACGTTTTTTCATGGCTCATTTCAGACTTGGGTTCGAACTTTGGAAGCAGTTTTCTCACAATCTATGGAACCAAATGGGCTGAAATTTTGGAAAAGTGGTAAGAATCGTGGTAGAAATCGAATTCAGTCACAAAATCTCCATTAAGTTTGACTATTAGAAAAATCTTGAATTTAATGAATGCTAATTTCAGACTTGGGTTCGAACTTTTGAAGCAGTTTTTTCAAAATCTATGGTACCAAATGGGCTGAAATTTTGGAAAAGTTGTAAGAATTGTGGTACAAATCGAAATCAGTCTCAAAATCGCATTTAAGTTGTATTTTTTAAAAAAATCATGATTTTTATGTACGCTAATTTCAGACTTGGGTTCGAACTTTGAGAGCAGTTTTCTCAAAATCTATAGAACCAAAAGGGGCTGAAATTTTGGAAAAGTGGTAAGAATCGTGGAACAAATCGAAATCAGTCACAAAATCTCCATAAAGTTTTTATTCTTAGAAAAATCATGTTTTTTTCATGGCTCATTTCAGACTTGGGTTCGAACTTTGGAAGCAGTTTTCTCAAAATCTATGTTACCAAATGGGCTGAAATTTTTGAAAAAAGGTAAGAATCGTGGTACAAATCGAATTCAGTCACAAAATCTCCATCAAGTTGTATTTTAAAAAAAATCATGATTTTTATGGACGCTAAATTCAGACTTGGGTTCGAACTTTGGAAGCAGTTTTCTCAAAATCTATGGTACCAAATGGGCTGAAATTTTGGAAAAAAGGTAAGAATCGTGGTACAAATCGAATTCAGTCACAAAATCTCCATCAAGTTGTATTTTAAAAAAAATCATGATTTTTATGGACGCTCATTTCAGACTTGGGTTCGAACTTTGGGAGCAGTTTTCTCAAAATCTATAGAACCAAATGGGCTGAAATTTTGGAATAGTGGTAAGAATCGTGGTACAAATCGAAATCAGTCACAAAATCTCCATAAAGTTTAATTCTTAGAAAAATCATGCTTTTTTCATGGCTCATTTCAGACTTGGGTTCGAACTTTGGGAGCAGGTTTCTCAAAATCTATAGAACCAAATGGGCTGAAATTTTGGAAAAGTGGTAAGAATCGTGGAACAAATCGAAATCAGTCACAAAATCTCCATAAAGTTTTTATTCTTAGAAAAATCATGTTTTTTTCATGGCTCATTTCAGACTTGGGTTCGAACTTTGGAAGCAGTTTTCTCAAAATCTATGTTACCAAATGGGCTGAAATTTTTGAAAAATGGTAAGAATCGTGGTACAAATCGAATTCAGTCACAAAATCTCCATCAAGTTGTGTTTTAAAAAAAATCATGATTTTTATGGACGCTAATTTCAGACTTGGGTTCGAACTTTGGAAGCAGTTTTCTCAAAATCTATGGTACCAAATGGGCTGAAATTTTGGAAAAGTGGTAAGAATCGTGGTTTAAATCGAAATCAGTCACAAAATCTCCATAAAGTTTAATTCTTATTAAAATCATGTTTTTTCATGGCTCATTTCAGACTTGGGTTCGAACTTTGGGAGCAGTTTTCTCAAAATCTATAGAACCAAATGGGCTGAAATTTTGGAAAAGTGGTAAGAATCGTGGTACAAATCGAAATCAGTCACAAAATCTCCATAAAGTTTAATTCTTAGAAAAATCATGTTTTTTTCATGGCTCATTTCAGACTTGGGTTCGAACTTTGGGAGCAGTTTTCTCAAAATCTATGGTACCAAATGGGCTGAAATTTTGGAAAAAAGGTAAGAATCGTGGTACAAATCGAATTCAGTCACAAAATCTCCATCAAGTTGTATTTTAAAAAAAATCATGATTTTTATGGACGCTAATTTCAGACTTGGGTTCGAACTTTGGAAGCAGTTTTCTCAAAATCTATGGTACCAAATGGGCTGAAATTTTGGAAAAAAGGTAAGAATCGTGGTACAAATCGAATTCAGTCACAAAATCTCCATCAAGTTGTATTTTAAAAAAAATCATGATTTTTATGGACGCTCATTTCAGACTTGGGTTCGAACTTTGGGAGCAGTTTTCTCAAAATCTATAGAACCAAATGGGCTGAAATTTTGGAATAGTGGTAAGAATCGTGGTACAAATCGAAATCAGTCACAAAATCTCCATAAAGTTTAATTCTTAGAAAAATCATGCTTTTTTCATGGCTCATTTCAGACTTGGGTTCGAACTTTGGGAGCAGGTTTCTCAAAATCTATAGAACCAAATGGGCTGAAATTTTGGAAAAGTGGTAAGAATCGTGGAACAAATCGAAATCAGTCACAAAATCTCCATAAAGTTTTTATTCTTAGAAAAATCATGTTTTTTTCATGGCTCATTTCAGACTTGGGTTCGAACTTTGGAAGCAGTTTTCTCAAAATCTATGTTACCAAATGGGCTGAAATTTTTGAAAAAAGGTAAGAATCGTGGTACAAATCGAATTCAGTCACAAAATCTCCATCAAGTTGTATTTTAAAAAAAATCATGATTTTTATGGACGCTAATTTCAGACTTGGGTTCGAACTTTGGAAGCAGTTTTCTCAAAATCTATGGTACCAAATGGGCTGAAATTTTGGAAAAAAGGTAAGAATCGTGGTACAAATCGAATTCAGTCACAAAATCTCCATCAAGTTGTATTTTAAAAAAAATCATGATTTTTATGGACGCTAATTTCAGACTTGGGTTCGAACTTTGGAAGCAGTTTTCTCAAAATCTATGGTACCAAATGGGCTGAAATTTTGGAAAAAAGGTAAGAATCGTGGTACAAATCGAATTCAGTCACAAAATCTCCATCAAGTTGTATTTTAAAAAAAATCATGATTTTTATGGACGCTCATTTCAGACTTGGGTTCGAACTTTGGGAGCAGTTTTCTCAAAATCTATAGAACCAAATGGGCTGAAATTTTGGAATAGTGGTAAGAATCGTGGTACAAATCGAAATCAGTCACAAAATCTCCATAAAGTTTAATTCTTAGAAAAATCATGCTTTTTTCATGGCTCATTTCAGACTTGGGTTCGAACTTTGGGAGCAGGTTTCTCAAAATCTATAGAACCAAATGGGCTGAAATTTTGGAAAAGTGGTAAGAATCGTGGAACAAATCGAAATCAGTCACAAAATCTCCATAAAGTTTTTATTCTTAGAAAAATCATGTTTTTTTCATGGCTCATTTCAGACTTGGGTTCGAACTTTGGAAGCAGTTTTCTCAAAATCTATGTTACCAAATGGGCTGAAATTTTTGAAAAAAGGTAAGAATCGTGGTACAAATCGAATTCAGTCACAAAATCTCCATCAAGTTGTATTTTAAAAAAAATCATGATTTTTATGGACGCTAATTTCAGACATGGGTTCGAACTTTGGAAGCAGTTTTCTCAAAATCTATGGTACCAAATGGGCTAAAATTTTGGAATAGTGGTAAGAATCGTGGTACAAATCGAAATCAGTCACAAAATCTACATAAATTTTAATTCTTAGAAAAATCATGTTTTTTTCATGGCTCATTTCAGACTTGGGTTCGAACTTTGGAAGCAGTTTTTTCAGGCTCTATGGTACCAAATGGGCTGAAATTTTGGAAAAGTGGTAAGAATCGTGGTACAAATCGAAATCAGTCACAAAATCTCCATCAAGTTTAATTCTTAGAAAAATCACGTTTTTTCATGGCTCATTTCAGACTTGGGTTCGAACTTTGGAAGCAGTTTTCTCACAATCTATGGAACCAAATGGGCTGAAATTTTGGAAAAGTGGTAAGAATCGTGGTAGAAATCGAATTCAGTCACAAAATCTCCATTAAGTTTGACTATTAGAAAAATCTTGAATTTAATGAATGCTAATTTCAGACTTGGGTTCGAACTTTTGAAGCAGTTTTTTCAAAATCTATGGTACCAAATGGGCTGAAATTTTGGAAAAGTTGTAAGAATTGTGGTACAAATCGAAATCAGTCTCAAAATCGCATTTAAGTTGTATTTTTTAAAAAAATCATGATTTTTATGTACGCTAATTTCAGACTTGGGTTCGAACTTTGAGAGCAGTTTTCTCAAAATCTATAGAACCAAAAGGGGCTGAAATTTTGGAAAAGTGGTAAGAATCGTGGAACAAATCGAAATCAGTCACAAAATCTCCATAAAGTTTTTATTCTTAGAAAAATCATGTTTTTTTCATGGCTCATTTCAGACTTGGGTTCGAACTTTGGAAGCAGTTTTCTCAAAATCTATGTTACCAAATGGGCTGAAATTTTTGAAAAAAGGTAAGAATCGTGGTACAAATCGAATTCAGTCACAAAATCTCCATCAAGTTGTATTTTAAAAAAAATCATGATTTTTATGGACGCTAATTTCAGACTTGGGTTCGAACTTTGGAAGCAGTTTTCTCAAAATCTATGGTACCAAATGGGCTGAAATTTTGGAAAAAAGGTAAGAATCGTGGTACAAATCGAATTCAGTCACAAAATCTCCATCAAATTGTATTTTAAAAAAAATCATGATTTTTATGGACGCTCATTTCAGACTTGGGTTCGAACTTTGGGAGCAGTTTTCTCAAAATCTATAGAACCAAATGGGCTGAAATTTTGGAATAGTGGTAAGAATCGTGGTACAAATCGAAATCAGTCACAAAATCTCCATAAAGTTTAATTCTTAGAAAAATCATGCTTTTTTCATGGCTCATTTCAGACTTGGGTTCGAACTTTGGGAGCAGGTTTCTCAAAATCTATAGAACCAAATGGGCTGAAATTTTGGAAAAGTGGTAAGAATCGTGGAACAAATCGAAATCAGTCACAAAATCTCCATAAAGTTTTTATTCTTAGAAAAATCATGTTTTTTTCATGGCTCATTTCAGACTTGGGTTCGAACTTTGGAAGCAGTTTTCTCAAAATCTATGTTACCAAATGGGCTGAAATTTTTGAAAAATGGTAAGAATCGTGGTACAAATCGAATTCAGTCACAAAATCTCCATCAAGTTGTGTTTTAAAAAAAATCATGATTTTTATGGACGCTAATTTCAGACTTGGGTTCGAACTTTGGAAGCAGTTTTCTCAAAATCTATGGTACCAAATGGGCTGAAATTTTGGAAAAGTGGTAAGAATCGTGGTTTAAATCGAAATCAGTCACAAAATCTCCATAAAGTTTAATTCTTATTAAAATCATGTTTTTTCATGGCTCATTTCAGACTTGGGTTCGAACTTTGGGAGCAGTTTTCTCAAAATCTATAGAACCAAATGGGCTGAAATTTTGGAAAAGTGGTAAGAATCGTGGTACAAATCGAAATCAGTCACAAAATCTCCATAAAGTTTAATTCTTAGAAAAATCATGTTTTTTTCATGGCTCATTTCAGACTTGGGTTCGAACTTTGGGAGCAGTTTTCTCAAAATCTATGGTACCAAATGGGCTGAAATTTTGGAAAAAAGGTAAGAATCGTGGTACAAATCGAATTCAGTCACAAAATCTCCATCAAGTTTGACTATTAGAAAATTCTTGAATTTAATGAATGCTTATTTCAGACTTGGGTTCGAACTTTGGAAGCAGTTGTCTCAAAATCTATGGTACCAAATGGGCTGAAATTTTTGAAAAGTGGTAAGAATCGTTGTTCAAATCGAAATCAGTCACAAAATCTCCATAAAGTTTAATTCGTAGAAAAATCATGTTTTTTCATGGCTCATTTCAGACTTGGGTTCGAACTTTGGAAGCAGTTTTCTCACAATCTATGGAACCAAATGGGCTGAAATTTTGGAAAAGTGGTAAGAATCGTGGTACAAATCGAATTCAGTCACAAAATCTCCATAAAGTTTGATTCTTAGAAAAATCATGTTTTTTATTAAGGCTCATTTCAGACTTGGGTTCGAACTTTGGAAGCAGTTTTTCGGGCACTATGGTACCAAATGGGCTAAAATTTTGGAATAGTGGTAAGAATCGTGGTACAAATCGAAATCAGTCACAAAATCTACATAAATTTTAATTCTTAGAAAAATCATGTTTTTTTCATGGCTCATTTCAGACTTGGGTTCGAACTTTGGAAGCAGTTTTTTCAGGCTCTATGGTACCAAATGGGCTGAAATTTTGGAAAAGTGGTAAGAATCGTGGTACAAATCGAAATCAGTCACAAAATCTCCATCAAGTTTAATTCTTAGAAAAATCACGTTTTTTCATGGCTCATTTCAGACTTGGGTTCGAACTTTGGAAGCAGTTTTCTCACAATCTATGGAACCAAATGGGCTGAAATTTTGGAAAAGTGGTAAGAATCGTGGTACAAATCGAATTCAGTCACAAAATCTCCATTAAGTTTGACTATTAGAAAAATCTTGAATTTAATGAATGCTAATTTCAGACTTGGGTTCGAACTTTTGAAGCAGTTTTTTCAAAATCTATGGTACCAAATGGGCTGAAATTTTGGAAAAGTTGTAAGAATTGTGGTACAAATCGAAATCAGTCTCAAAATCGCATTTAAGTTGTATTTTTTAAAAAAATCATGATTTTTATGTACGCTAATTTCAGACTTGGGTTCGAACTTTGAGAGCAGTTTTCTCAAAATCTATAGAACCAAAAGGGGCTGAAATTTTGGAAAAGTGGTAAGAATCGTGGAACAAATCGAAATCAGTCACAAAATCTCCATAAAGTTTTTATTCTTAGAAAAATCATGTTTTTTTCATGGCTCATTTCAGACTTGGGTTCGAACTTTGGAAGCAGTTTTCTCAAAATCTATGTTACCAAATGGGCTGAAATTTTTGAAAAAAGGTAAGAATCGTGGTACAAATCGAATTCAGTCACAAAATCTCCATCAAGTTGTATTTTAAAAAAAATCATGATTTTTATGGACGCTAATTTCAGACTTGGGTTCGATTTTTGGAAGCAGTTTTCTCAAAATCTATGGTACCAAATGGGCTGAAATTTTGGAAAAAAGGTAAGAATCGTGGTACAAATCGAATTCAGTCACAAAATCTCCATCAAGTTGTATTTTAAAAAAAAATCATGATTTTTATGGACGCTTATTTCAGACTTGGGTTCGAACTTTGGAAGCAGTTTTCTCAAAATCTATGGTACCAAATGGGCTGAAATTTTGGAAAAGTGGTAAGAATCGTGGTTCAAATCGAAATCAGTCACAAAATCTCCATAAAGTTTAATTCTTAGAAAAATCATGTTTTTTCATGGCTCATTTCAGACTTGGGTTCGAACTTTGGAAGCAGTTTTCTCACAATCTATGGTACCAAATGGGCTGAAATTTTGGAAAAGTGGTAAGAATCGTGGTACAAATCGAATTCAGTCACAAAATCGCAATTAAGTTTAATTCTTAGAAAAATCACGTTTTTTCATGGCTCATTTCAGACTTGTGTTCGAACTTTGGAAGCAGTTTTCTCACAATCTATGGTACCAAATGGGCTGAAATTTTGGAAAAGTGGTAAGAATCGTGGTCCAAATCGAATTCAGTCACAAAATCTCCATAAAGTTTGATTCTTAGAAAAATCATGTTTTTTATTAAGGCTCATTTCAGACTTGGGTTCGAACTTTGGAAGCAGTTTTTTCAGGCTCTATGGTACCAAATGGGCTGAAATTTTGGAAAAGTGGAAAGAATCGTGGTACAAATCGAATTCAGTCACAAAATCGAGATTAAGTTGTATTTTTAAAAAAATCATGATTTTTATGTACGCTAATTTCAGACTTGGGTTCGAACTTTGGAAGCAGTTTTCTCAAAATCTATGGTACCAAATGGGCCGAAATTTTGGAAAAGTGGTAAGAATCGTGGTAAAAATCAAATTCAGTCACAAAATCTCTATCAAGTTGTATTTTTTACAAAATCATGATTTTTATGGACGCTGATTTCAGACTTGGGTTCGATATTTGGAAGCAGTTTTCTCAAAATCTATGGTACCAAATGGGTTGAAATTTTGGAAATGTGGTAAGAATCGTGGTACAAATCGAAATCAGTCAAAAAACCTCCATAAAGTCTGATTCTTAGAAAAGTCATGTTTTTTATTAAGGCTCATTTCAGACTTGGGTTCGAACTTTGGAAGCAGTTTTTCAGGCACTATGGTACCAAATGGGCTAAAATTTTGGAATAGTGGTAAGAATCGTGGTACAAATCGAAATCAGTCACAAAATCTACATAAATTTTAATTCTTAGAAAAATCATGTTTTTTTCATGGCTCATTTCAGACTTGGGTTCGAACTTTGGAAGCAGTTTTTTCGGGCTCTATGGTACCAAATGGGCTGAAATTTTGGAAAAGTGGTAAGAATCGTTGTACAAATCGAAATCAGTCACAAAATCTCCATCAAGTTTAATTCTTAGAAAAATCACGTATTTTCATGGCTCATTTCAGACTTGGGTTCGAACTTTGGAAGCAGTTTTCTCACAATCTATGGAACCAAATGGGCTGAAATTTTGGAAAAGTGGTAAGAATCGTGGTACAAATCGAATTCAGTCACAAAATCTCCATTAAGTTTGACTATTAGAAAAATCTTGAATTTAATGAATGCTAATTTCAGACTTGGGTTCGAACTTTTGAAGCAGTTTTTTCAAAATCTATGGTACCAAATGGGCTGAAATTTTGGAAAAGTTGTAAGAATTGTGGTACAAATCGAAATCAGTCTCAAAATCGCATTTAAGTTGTATTTTTTAAAAAAATCATGATTTTTATGTACGCTAATTTCAGACTTGGGTTCGAACTTTGAGAGCAGTTTTCTCAAAATCTATAGAACCAAAAGGGGCTGAAATTTTGGAAAAGTGGTAAGAATCGTGGAACAAATCGAAATCAGTCACAAAATCTCCATAAAGTTTTTATTCTTAGAAAAATCATGTTTTTTTCATGGCTCATTTCAGACTTGGGTTCGAACTTTGGAAGCAGTTTTCTCAAAATCTATGTTACCAAATGGGCTGAAATTTTGGAAAAAAGGTAAGAATCGTGGTACAAATCGAATTCAGTCACAAAATCTCCATCAAGTTGTATTTTAAAAAAAATCATGATTTTTATGGACGCTTATTTCAGACTTGGGTTCGAACTTTGGAAGCAGTTTTCTCAAAATCTATGGTACCAAATGGGCTGAAATTTTGGAAAAGTGGTAAGAATCGTGGTTCAAATCGAAATCAGTCACAAAATCTCCATAAAGTTTAATTCTTAGAAAAATCATGTTTTTTCATGGCTCATTTCAGACTTGGGTTCGAACTTTGGAAGCAGTTTTCTCACAATCTATGGTACCAAATGGGCTGAAATTTTGGAAAAAAGGTAAGAATCGTGGTACAAATCGAATTCAGTCACAAAATCTCCATCAAGTTGTATTTTAAAAAAAATCATGATTTTTATGGACGCTTATTTCAGACTTGGGTTCGAACTTTGGAAGCAGTTTTCTCAAAATCTATGGTACCAAATGGGCTGAAATTTTGGAAAAGTGGTAAGAATCGTGGTTCAAATCGAAATCAGTCACAAAATCTCCATAAAGTTTAATTCTTAGAAAAATCATGTTTTTTCATGGCTCATTTCAGACTTGGGTTCGAACTTTGGAAGCAGTTTTCTCACAATCTATGGTACCAAATGGGCTGAAATTTTGGAAAAGTGGTAAGAATCGTGGTACAAATCGAATTCAGTCACAAAATCGCAATTAAGTTTAATTCTTAGAAAAATCACGTTTTTTCATGGCTCATTTCAGACTTGTGTTCGAACTTTGGAAGCAGTTTTCTCACAATCTATGGTACCAAATGGGGTGAAATTTTGGAAAAGTGGTAAGAACCGTGGTCCAAATCGAATTCAGTCACAAAATCGCAATTAAGTTTAATTCTTAGAAAAATCACGTTTTTTCATGGCTCATTTCAGACTTGTGTTCGAACTTTGGAAGCAGTTTTCTCACAATCTATGGTACCAAATGGGCTGAAATTTTGGAAAAAAGGTAAGAATCGTGGTTCAAATCGAAATCAGTCACAAAATCTCCATAAAGTTTGATTCTTAGAAAAATCATGTTTTTTCATGGCTCATTTCAGACTTGGGTTCGAACTTTGGAAGCAGTTTTCTCACAATCTATGGTACCAAATGGGCTGAAATTTTGGAAAAGTGGTAAGAATCGTGGTACAAATCGAATTCAGTCACAAAATCGCAATTAAGTTTAATTCTTAGAAAAATCACGTTTTTTCATGGCTCATTTCAGACTTGTGTTCGAACTTTGGAAGCAGTTTTCTCACAATCTATGGTACCAAATGGGCTGAAATTTTGGAAAAGTGGTAAGAATCGTGGTCCAAATCGAATTCAGTCACAAAATCGCAATTAAGTTTAATTCTTAGAAAAATCACGTTTTTTCATGGCTCATTTCAGACTTGTGTTCGAACTTTGGAAGCAGTTTTCTCACAATCTATGGTACCAAATGGGCTGAAATTTTGGAAAAGTGGTAAGAATCGTGGTCCAAATCGAATTCCGTCACAAAATCTCCATAAAGTTTGATTCTTAGAAAAATCATGTTTTTTATTAAGGCTCATTTCAGACTTGGGTTCGAACTTTGGAAGCAGTTTTTCAGGCACTATGGTACCAAATGGGCTAAAATTTTGGAATAGTGGTAAGAATCGTGGTACAAATCGAAATCAGTCACAAAATCTACATAAATTTTAATTCTTAGAAAAATCATGTTTTTTTCATGGCTCATTTCAGACTTGGGTTCGAACTTTGGAAGCAGTTTTTTCAGGCTCTATGGTACCAAATGGGCTGAAATTTTGGAAAAGTGGTAAGAATCGTGGTACAAATCGAAATCAGTCACAAAATCTCCATCAAGTTGTATTTTAAAAAAAATCATGATTTTTATGGACGCTTATTTCAGACTTGGGTTCGAACTTTGGAAGCAGTTTTCTCAAAATCTATGGTACCAAATGGGCTGAAATTTTGGAAAAGTGGTAAGAATCGTGGTTCAAATCGAAATCAGTCACAAAATCTCCATAAAGTTTAATTCTTAGAAAAATCATGTTTTTTCATGGCTCATTTCAGACTTGGGTTCGAACTTTGGAAGCAGTTTTCTCACAATCTATGGTACCAAATGGGCTGAAATTTTGGAAAAGTGGTAAGAATCGTGGTACAAATCGAATTCAGTCACAAAATCGCAATTAAGTTTAATTCTTAGAAAAATCACGTTTTTTCATGGCTCATTTCAGACTTGTGTTCGAACTTTGGAAGCAGTTTTCTCACAATCTATGGTACCAAATGGGCTGAAATTTTGGAAAAGTGGTAAGAATCGTGGTCCAAATCGAATTCAGTCACAAAATCGCAATTAAGTTTAATTCTTAGAAAAATCACGTTTTTTCATGGCTCATTTCAGACTTGTGTTCGAACTTTGGAAGCAGTTTTCTCACAATCTATGGTACCAAATGGGCTGAAATTTTGGAAAAGTGGTAAGAATCGTGGTCCAAATCGAATTCCGTCACAAAATCTCCATAAAGTTTGATTCTTAGAAAAATCATGTTTTTTATTAAGGCTCATTTCAGACTTGGGTTCGAACTTTGGAAGCAGTTTTTTCATGCTCTATGGTACCAAATGGGCTGAAATTTTGGAAAAGTGGAAAGAATCGTGGTACAAATCGAATTCAGTCACAAAATCGAGATTAAGTTGTATTTTTAAAAAAATCATGATTTTTATGTACGCTAATTTCAGACTTGGGTTCGAACTTTGGAAGCAGTTTTCTCAAAATCTATGGTACCAAATGGGCCGAAATTTTGGAAAAAAGGTAAGAATCGTGGTAAAAATCAAATTCATTCACAAAATCTCTATCAAGTTGTATTTTTTACAAAATCATGATTTTTATGGACGCTGATTTCAGACTTGGGTTCGATATTTGGAAGCAGTTTTCTCAAAATCTATGGTACCAAATGGGTTGAAATTTTGGAAATGTGGTAAGAATCGTGGTACAAATCGAAATCAGTCAAAAAACCTCCATAAAGTCTGATTCTTAGAAAAGTCATGTTTTTTATTAAGGCTCATTTCAGACTTGGGTTCGAACTTTGGAAGCAGTTTTTCAGGCACTATGGTACCAAATGGGCTAAAATTTTGGAATAGTGGTAAGAATCGTGGTACAAATCGAAATCAGTCACAAAATCTACATAAATTTTAATTCTTAGAAAAATCATGTTTTTTTCATGGCTCATTTCAGACTTGGGTTCGAACTTTGGAAGCAGTTTTTTCAGGCTCTATGGTACCAAATGGGCTGAAATTTTGGAAAAGTGGTAAGAATCGTGGTACAAATCGAAATCAGTCACAAAATCTCCATCAAGTTTAATTCTTAGAAAAATCACGTTTTTTCATGGCTCATTTCAGACTTGGGTTCGAACTTTGGAAGCAGTTTTCTCACAATCTATGGAACCAAATGGGCTGAAATTTTGGAAAAGTGGTAAGAATCGTGGTAGAAATCGAATTCAGTCACAAAATCTCCATTAAGTTTGACTATTAGAAAAATCTTGAATTTAATGAATGCTAATTTCAGACTTGGGTTCGAACTTTTGAAGCAGTTTTTTCAAAATCTATGGTACCAAATGGGCTGAAATTTTGGAAAAGTTGTAAGAATTGTGGTACAAATCGAAATCAGTCTCAAAATCGCATTTAAGTTGTATTTTTTAAAAAAATCATGATTTTTATGTACGCTAATTTCAGACTTGGGTTCGAACTTTGAGAGCAGTTTTCTCAAAATCTATAGAACCAAAAGGGGCTGAAATTTTGGAAAAGTGGTAAGAATCGTGGAACAAATCGAAATCAGTCACAAAATCTCCATAAAGTTTTTATTCTTAGAAAAATCATGTTTTTTTCATGGCTCATTTCAGACTTGGGTTCGAACTTTGGAAGCAGTTTTCTCAAAATCTATGTTACCAAATGGGCTGAAATTTTTGAAAAAAGGTAAGAATCGTGGTACAAATCGAATTCAGTCACAAAATCTCCATCAAGTTGTATTTTAAAAAAAATCATGATTTTTATGGACGCTAATTTCAGACTTGGGTTCGAACTTTGGAAGCAGTTTTCTCAAAATCTATGGTACCAAATGGGCTGAAATTTTGGAAAAAAGGTAAGAATCGTGGTACAAATCGAATTCAGTCACAAAATCTCCATCAAGTTGTATTTTAAAAAAAATCATGATTTTTATGGACGCTCATTTCAGACTTGGGTTCGAACTTTGGGAGCAGTTTTCTCAAAATCTATAGAACCAAATGGGCTGAAATTTTGGAATAGTGGTAAGAATCGTGGTACAAATCGAAATCAGTCACAAAATCTCCATAAAGTTTAATTCTTAGAAAAATCATGCTTTTTTCATGGCTCATTTCAGACTTGGGTTCGAACTTTGGGAGCAGGTTTCTCAAAATCTATAGAACCAAATGGGCTGAAATTTTGGAAAAGTGGTAAGAATCGTGGAACAAATCGAAATCAGTCACAAAATCTCCATAAAGTTTTTATTCTTAGAAAAATCATGTTTTTTTCATGGCTCATTTCAGACTTGGGTTCGAACTTTGGAAGCAGTTTTCTCAAAATCTATGTTACCAAATGGGCTGAAATTTTTGAAAAATGGTAAGAATCGTGGTACAAATCGAATTCAGTCACAAAATCTCCATCAAGTTGTGTTTTAAAAAAAATCATGATTTTTATGGACGCTAATTTCAGACTTGGGTTCGAACTTTGGAAGCAGTTTTCTCAAAATCTATGGTACCAAATGGGCTGAAATTTTGGAAAAAAGGTAAGAATCGTGGTACAAATCGAATTCAGTCACGAAATCTCCATCAAGTTGTATTTTAAAAAAAATCATGATTTTTATGGACGCTTATTTCAGACTTGGGTTCGAACTTTGGAAGCAGTTTTCTCAAAATCTATGGTACCAAATGGGCTGAAATTTTGGAAAAGTGGTAAGAATCGTGGTTTAAATCGAAATCAGTCACAAAATCTCCATAAAGTTTAATTCTTATTAAAATCATGTTTTTTCATGGCTCATTTCAGACTTGGGTTCGAACTTTGGGAGCAGTTTTCTCAAAATCTATAGAACCAAATGGGCTGAAATTTTGGAAAAGTGGTAAGAATCGTGGTACAAATCGAAATCAGTCACAAAATCTCCATAAAGTTTAATTCTTAGAAAAATCATGTTTTTTTCATGGCTCATTTCAGACTTGGGTTCGAACTTTGGGAGCAGTTTTCTCAAAATCTATACAACCAAATGGGCTGAAATTTTGGAAAAAAGGTAAGAATCGTGGTACAAATCGAATTCAGTCACAAAATCTCCATCAAGTTGTATTTTAAAAAAAATCATGATTTTTATGGACGCTCATTTCAGACTTGGGTTCGAACTTTGGGAGCAGTTTTCTCAAAATCTATAGAACCAAATGGGCTGAAATTTTGGAATAGTGGTAAGAATCGTGGTACAAATCGAAATCAGTCACAAAATCTCCATAAAGTTTAATTCTTAGAAAAATCATGCTTTTTTCATGGCTCATTTCAGACTTGGGTTCGAACTTTGGGAGCAGGTTTCTCAAAATCTATAGAACCAAATGGGCTGAAATTTTGGAAAAGTGGTAAGAATCGTGGAACAAATCGAAATCAGTCACAAAATCTCCATAAAGTTTTTATTCTTAGAAAAATCATGTTTTTTTCATGGCTCATTTCAGACTTGGGTTCGAACTTTGGAAGCAGTTTTCTCAAAATCTATGTTACCAAATGGGCTGAAATTTTTGAAAAATGGTAAGAATCGTGGTACAAATCGAATTCAGTCACAAAATCTCCATCAAGTTGTGTTTTAAAAAAAATCATGATTTTTATGGACGCTAATTTCAGACTTGGGTTCGAACTTTGGAAGCAGTTTTCTCAAAATCTATGGTACCAAATGGGCTGAAATTTTGGAAAAAAGGTAAGAATCGTGGTACAAATCGAATTCAGTCACGAAATCTCCATCAAGTTGTATTTTAAAAAAAATCATGATTTTTATGGACGCTTATTTCAGACTTGGGTTCGAACTTTGGAAGCAGTTTTCTCAAAATCTATGGTACCAAATGGGCTGAAATTTTGGAAAAGTGGTAAGAATCGTGGTTTAAATCGAAATCAGTCACAAAATCTCCATAAAGTTTAATTCTTATTAAAATCATGTTTTTTCATGGCTCATTTCAGACTTGGGTTCGAACTTTGGGAGCAGTTTTCTCAAAATCTATAGAACCAAATGGGCTGAAATTTTGGAAAAGTGGTAAGAATCGTGGTACAAATCGAAATCAGTCACAAAATCTCCATAAAGTTTAATTCTTAGAAAAATCATGTTTTTTTCATGGCTCATTTCAGACTTGGGTTCGAACTTTGGGAGCAGTTTTCTCAAAATCTATACAACCAAATGGGCTGAAATTTTGGAAAAAAGGTAAGAATCGTGGTACAAATCGAATTCAGTCACAAAATCTCCATCAAGTTTGACTATTAGAAAATTCTTGAATTTAATGAATGCTTATTTCAGACTTGGGTTCGAACTTTGGAAGCAGTTGTCTCAAAATCTATGGTACCAAATGGGCTGAAATTTTTGAAAAGTGGTAAGAATCGTTGTTCAAATCGAAATCAGTCACAAAATCTCCATAAAGTTTAATTCGTAGAAAAATCATGTTTTTTCATGGCTCATTTCAGACTTGGGTTCGAACTTTGGAAGCAGTTTTCTCACAATCTATGGAACCAAATGGGCTGAAATTCTGGAAAAGTGGTAAGAATCGTGGTACAAATCGAATTCAGTCACAAAATCTCCATAAAGTTTGATTCTTAGAAAAATCATGTTTTTTATTAAGGCTCATTTCAGACTTGGGTTCGAACTTTGGAAGCAGTTTTTCGGGCACTATGGTACCAAATGGGCTAAAATTTTGGAATAGTGGTAAGAATCGTGGTACAAATCGAAATCAGTCACAAAATCTACATAAATTTTAATTCTTAGAAAAATCATGTTTTTTTCATGGCTCATTTCAGACTTGGGTTCGAACTTTGGAAGCAGTTTTTTCAGGCTCTATGGTACCAAATGGGCTGAAATTTTGGAAAAGTGGTAAGAATCGTGGTACAAATCGAAATCAGTCACAAAATCTCCATCAAGTTTAATTCTTAGAAAAATCACGTTTTTTCATGGCTCATTTCAGACTTGGGTTCGAACTTTGGAAGCAGTTTTCTCACAATCTATGGAACCAAATGGGCTGAAATTTTGGAAAAGTGGTAAGAATCGTGGTACAAATCGAATTCAGTCACAAAATCTCCATTAAGTTTGACTATTAGAAAAATCTTGAATTTAATGAATGCTAATTTCAGACTTGGGTTCGAACTTTTGAAGCAGTTTTTTCAAAATCTATGGTACCAAATGGGCTGAAATTTTGGAAAAGTTGTAAGAATTGTGGTACAAATCGAAATCAGTCTCAAAATCGCATTTAAGTTGTATTTTTTAAAAAAATCATGATTTTTATGTACGCTAATTTCAGACTTGGGTTCGAACTTTGAGAGCAGTTTTCTCAAAATCTATAGAACCAAAAGGGGCTGAAATTTTGGAAAAGTGGTAAGAATCGTGGAACAAATCGAAATCAGTCACAAAATCTCCATAAAGTTTTTATTCTTAGAAAAATCATGTTTTTTTCATGGCTCATTTCAGACTTGGGTTCGAACTTTGGAAGCAGTTTTCTCAAAATCTATGTTACCAAATGGGCTGAAATTTTTGAAAAAAGGTAAGAATCGTGGTACAAATCGAATTCAGTCACAAAATCTCCATCAAGTTGTATTTTAAAAAAAATCATGATTTTTATGGACGCTAATTTCAGACTTGGGTTCGATTTTTGGAAGCAGTTTTCTCAAAATCTATGGTACCAAATGGGCTGAAATTTTGGAAAAAAGGTAAGAATCGTGGTACAAATCGAATTCAGTCACAAAATCTCCATCAAGTTGTATTTTAAAAAAAAATCATGATTTTTATGGACGCTTATTTCAGACTTGGGTTCGAACTTTGGAAGCAGTTTTCTCAAAATCTATGGTACCAAATGGGCTGAAATTTTGGAAAAGTGGTAAGAATCGTGGTTCAAATCGAAATCAGTCACAAAATCTCCATAAAGTTTAATTCTTAGAAAAATCATGTTTTTTCATGGCTCATTTCAGACTTGGGTTCGAACTTTGGAAGCAGTTTTCTCACAATCTATGGTACCAAATGGGCTGAAATTTTGGAAAAGTGGTAAGAATCGTGGTACAAATCGAATTCAGTCACAAAATCGCAATTAAGTTTAATTCTTAGAAAAATCACGTTTTTTCATGGCTCATTTCAGACTTGTGTTCGAACTTTGGAAGCAGTTTTCTCACAATCTATGGTACCAAATGGGCTGAAATTTTGGAAAAGTGGTAAGAATCGTGGTCCAAATCGAATTCAGTCACAAAATCTCCATAAAGTTTGATTCTTAGAAAAATCATGTTTTTTATTAAGGCTCATTTCAGACTTGGGTTCGAACTTTGGAAGCAGTTTTTTCAGGCTCTATGGTACCAAATGGGCTGAAATTTTGGAAAAGTGGAAAGAATCGTGGTACAAATCGAATTCAGTCACAAAATCGAGATTAAGTTGTATTTTTAAAAAAATCATGATTTTTATGTACGCTAATTTCAGACTTGGGTTCGAACTTTGGAAGCAGTTTTCTCAAAATCTATGGTACCAAATGGGCCGAAATTTTGGAAAAGTGGTAAGAATCGTGGTAAAAATCAAATTCAGTCACAAAATCTCTATCAAGTTGTATTTTTTACAAAATCATGATTTTTATGGACGCTGATTTCAGACTTGGGTTCGATATTTGGAAGCAGTTTTCTCAAAATCTATGGTACCAAATGGGTTGAAATTTTGGAAATGTGGTAAGAATCGTGGTACAAATCGAATTCAGTCACAAAATCTCCATCAAGTTTGACTATTAGAAAATTCTTGAATTTAATGAATGCTTATTTCAGACTTGGGTTCGAACTTTGGAAGCAGTTGTCTCAAAATCTATGGTACCAAATGGGCTGAAATTTTTGAAAAGTGGTAAGAATCGTTGTTCAAATCGAAATCAGTCACAAAATCTCCATAAAGTTTAATTCGTAGAAAAATCATGTTTTTTCATGGCTCATTTCAGACTTGGGTTCGAACTTTGGAAGCAGTTTTCTCACAATCTATGGAACCAAATGGGCTGAAATTTTGGAAAAGTGGTAAGAATCGTGGTACAAATCGAATTCAGTCACAAAATCTCCATAAAGTTTGATTCTTAGAAAAATCATGTTTTTTATTAAGGCTCATTTCAGACTTGGGTTCGAACTTTGGAAGCAGTTTTTCGGGCACTATGGTACCAAATGGGCTAAAATTTTGGAATAGTGGTAAGAATCGTGGTACAAATCGAAATCAGTCACAAAATCTACATAAATTTTAATTCTTAGAAAAATCATGTTTTTTTCATGGCTCATTTCAGACTTGGGTTCGAACTTTGGAAGCAGTTTTTTCAGGCTCTATGGTACCAAATGGGCTGAAATTTTGGAAAAGTGGTAAGAATCGTGGTACAAATCGAAATCAGTCACAAAATCTCCATCAAGTTTAATTCTTAGAAAAATCACGTTTTTTCATGGCTCATTTCAGACTTGGGTTCGAACTTTGGAAGCAGTTTTCTCACAATCTATGGAACCAAATGGGCTGAAATTTTGGAAAAGTGGTAAGAATCGTGGTACAAATCGAATTCAGTCACAAAATCTCCATTAAGTTTGACTATTAGAAAAATCTTGAATTTAATGAATGCTAATTTCAGACTTGGGTTCGAACTTTTGAAGCAGTTTTTTCAAAATCTATGGTACCAAATGGGCTGAAATTTTGGAAAAGTTGTAAGAATTGTGGTACAAATCGAAATCAGTCTCAAAATCGCATTTAAGTTGTATTTTTTAAAAAAATCATGATTTTTATGTACGCTAATTTCAGACTTGGGTTCGAACTTTGAGAGCAGTTTTCTCAAAATCTATAGAACCAAAAGGGGCTGAAATTTTGGAAAAGTGGTAAGAATCGTGGAACAAATCGAAATCAGTCACAAAATCTCCATAAAGTTTTTATTCTTAGAAAAATCATGTTTTTTTCATGGCTCATTTCAGACTTGGGTTCGAACTTTGGAAGCAGTTTTCTCAAAATCTATGTTACCAAATGGGCTGAAATTTTTGAAAAAAGGTAAGAATCGTGGTACAAATCGAATTCAGTCACAAAATCTCCATCAAGTTGTATTTTAAAAAAAATCATGATTTTTATGGACGCTAATTTCAGACTTGGGTTCGATTTTTGGAAGCAGTTTTCTCAAAATCTATGGTACCAAATGGGCTGAAATTTTGGAAAAAAGGTAAGAATCGTGGTACAAATCGAATTCAGTCACAAAATCTCCATCAAGTTGTATTTTAAAAAAAAATCATGATTTTTATGGACGCTTATTTCAGACTTGGGTTCGAACTTTGGAAGCAGTTTTCTCAAAATCTATGGTACCAAATGGGCTGAAATTTTGGAAAAGTGGTAAGAATCGTGGTTCAAATCGAAATCAGTCACAAAATCTCCATAAAGTTTAATTCTTAGAAAAATCATGTTTTTTCATGGCTCATTTCAGACTTGGGTTCGAACTTTGGAAGCAGTTTTCTCACAATCTATGGTACCAAATGGGCTGAAATTTTGGAAAAGTGGTAAGAATCGTGGTACAAATCGAATTCAGTCACAAAATCGCAATTAAGTTTAATTCTTAGAAAAATCACGTTTTTTCATGGCTCATTTCAGACTTGTGTTCGAACTTTGGAAGCAGTTTTCTCACAATCTATGGTACCAAATGGGCTGAAATTTTGGAAAAGTGGTAAGAATCGTGGTCCAAATCGAATTCAGTCACAAAATCTCCATAAAGTTTGATTCTTAGAAAAATCATGTTTTTTATTAAGGCTCATTTCAGACTTGGGTTCGAACTTTGGAAGCAGTTTTTTCAGGCTCTATGGTACCAAATGGGCTGAAATTTTGGAAAAGTGGAAAGAATCGTGGTACAAATCGAATTCAGTCACAAAATCGAGATTAAGTTGTATTTTTAAAAAAATCATGATTTTTATGTACGCTAATTTCAGACTTGGGTTCGAACTTTGGAAGCAGTTTTCTCAAAATCTATGGTACCAAATGGGCCGAAATTTTGGAAAAGTGGTAAGAATCGTGGTAAAAATCAAATTCAGTCACAAAATCTCTATCAAGTTGTATTTTTTACAAAATCATGATTTTTATGGACGCTGATTTCAGACTTGGGTTCGATATTTGGAAGCAGTTTTCTCAAAATCTATGGTACCAAATGGGTTGAAATTTTGGAAATGTGGTAAGAATCGTGGTACAAATCGAAATCAGTCAAAAAACCTCCATAAAGTCTGATTCTTAGAAAAGTCATGTTTTTTATTAAGGCTCATTTCAGACTTGGGTTCGAACTTTGGAAGCAGTTTTTCAGGCACTATGGTACCAAATGGGCTAAAATTTTGGAATAGTGGTAAGAATCGTGGTACAAATCGAAATCAGTCACAAAATCTACATAAATTTTAATTCTTAGAAAAATCATGTTTTTTTCATGGCTCATTTCAGACTTGGGTTCGAACTTTGGAAGCAGTTTTTTCAGGCTCTATGGTACCAAATGGGCTGAAATTTTGGAAAAGTGGTAAGAATCGTGGTACAAATCGAAATCAGTCACAAAATCTCCATCAAGTTTAATTCTTAGAAAAATCACGTTTTTTCATGGCTCATTTCAGACTTGGGTTCGAACTTTGGAAGCAGTTTTCTCACAATCTATGGAACCAAATGGGCTGAAATTTTGGAAAAGTGGTAAGAATCGTGGTACAAATCGAATTCAGTCACAAAATCTCCATTAAGTTTGACTATTAGAAAAATCTTGAATTTAATGAATGCTAATTTCAGACTTGGGTTCGAACTTTTGAAGCAGTTTTTTCAAAATCTATGGTACCAAATGGGCTGAAATTTTGGAAAAGTTGTAAGAATTGTGGTACAAATCGAAATCAGTCTCAAAATCGCATTTAAGTTGTATTTTTTAAAAAAAATCATGATTTTTATGTACGCTAATTTCAGACTTGGGTTCGAACTTTGAGAGCAGTTTTCTCAAAATCTATAGAACCAAAAGGGGCTGAAATTTTGGAAAAGTGGTAAGAATCGTGGAACAAATCGAAATCAGTCACAAAATCTCCATCAAGTTGTATTTTAAAAAAAATCATGATTTTTATGGACGCTTATTTCAGACTTGGGTTCGAACTTTGGAAGCAGTTTTCTCAAAATCTATGGTACCAAATGGGCTGAAATTTTGGAAAAGTGGTAAGAATCGTGGTTCAAATCGAAATCAGTCACAAAATCTCCATAAAGTTTAATTCTTATTAAAATCATGTTTTTTCATGGCTCATTTCAGACTTGGGTTCGAACTTTGGGAGCAGTTTTCTCAAAATCTATAGAACCAAATGGGCTGAAATTTTGGAAAAGTGGTAAGAATCGTGGTACAAATCGAAATCAGTCACAAAATCTCCATCAAGTTTAATTCTTAGAAAAATCACGTTTTTTCATGGCTCATTTCAGACTTGGGTTCGAACTTTGGAAGCAGTTTTCTCACAATCTATGGAACCAAATGGGCTGAAATTTTGGAAAAGTGGTAAGAATCGTGGTACAAATCGAATTCAGTCACAAAATCTCCATCAAGTTGTATTTTAAAAAAAATCATGATTTTTATGGACGCTAATTTCAGACTTGGGTTCGAACTTTGGAAGCAGTTTTCTCAAAATCTATGGTACCAAATGGGCTGAAATTTTGGAAAAAAGGTAAGAATCGTGGTACAAATCGAATTCAGTCACAAAATCTCCATCAAGTTGTATTTTAAAAAAAATCATGATTTTTATGGACGCTTATTTCAGACTTGGGTTCGAACTTTGGAAGCAGTTTTCTCAAAATCTATGGTACCAAATGGGCTGAAATTTTGGAAAAGTGGTAAGAATCGTGGTTCAAATCGAAATCAGTCACAAAATCTCCATAAAGTTTAATTCTTATTAAAATCATGTTTTTTCATGGCTCATTTCAGACTTGGGTTCGAACTTTGGGAGCAGTTTTCTCAAAATCTATAGAACCAAATGGGCTGAAATTTTGGAAAAGTGGTAAGAATCGTGGTACAAATCGAAATCAGTCACAAAATCTCCATAAAGTTTAATTCTTAGAAAAATCATGTTTTTTTCATAGCTCATTTCAGACTTGGGTTCGAACTTTGGGAGCAGGTTTCTCAAAATCTATAGAACCAAATGGGCTGAAATTTTGGAAAAAAGGTAAGAATCGTGGTACAAATCGAATTCAGTCACAAAATCTCCATCAAGTTTGACTATTAGAAAAATCTTGAATTTAATGAATGCTTATTTCAGACTTGGGTTCGAACTTTGGAAGCAGTTGTCTCAAAATCTATGGTACCAAATGGGCTGAAATTTTTGAAAAGTGGTAAGAATCGTTGTTCAAATCGAATTCAGTCACAAAATCGCAATTAAGTTTAATTCTTAGAAAAATCACGTTTTTTCATGGCTCATTTCAGACTTGTGTTCGAACTTTGGAAGCAGTTTTCTCACAATCTATGGTACCAAATGGGCTGAAATTTTGGAAAAGTGGTAAGAATCGTGGTCCAAATCGAATTCAGTCACAAAATCTCCATAAAGTTTGATTCTTAGAAAAATCATGTTTTTTATTAAGGCTCATTTCAGACTTGGGTTCGAACTTTGGAAGCAGTTTTTTCAGGCTCTATGGTACCAAATGGGCCGAAATTTTGGAAAAGTGGAAAGAATCGTGGTACAAATCGAATTCAGTCACAAAATCGAGATTAAGTTGTATTTTTAAAAAAATCATGATTTTTATGTACGCTAATTTCAGACTTGGGTTCGAACTTTGGAAGCAGTTTTCTCAAAATCTATGGTACCAAATGGGCCGAAATTTTGGAAAAGTGGTAAGAATCGTGGTAAAAATCAAATTCAGTCACAAAATCTCTATCAAGTTGTATTTTTTACAAAATCATGATTTTTATGGACGCTGATTTCAGACTTGGGTTCGATATTTGGAAGCAGTTTTCTCAAAATCTATGGTACCAAATGGGTTGAAATTTTGGAAATGTGGTAAGAATCGTGGTACAAATCGAAATCAGTCAAAAAACCTCCATAAAGTCTGATTCTTAGAAAAGTCATGTTTTTTATTAAGGCTCATTTCAGACTTGGGTTCGAACTTTGGAAGCAGTTTTTCAGGCACTATGGTACCAAATGGGCTAAAATTTTGGAATAGTGGTAAGAATCGTGGTACAAATCGAAATCAGTCACAAAATCTACATAAATTTTAATTCTTAGAAAAATCATGTTTTTTTCATGGCTCATTTCAGACTTGGGTTCGAACTTTGGAAGCAGTTTTTTCAGGCTCTATGGTACCAAATGGGCTGAAATTTTGGAAAAGTGGTAAGAATCGTGGTACAAATCGAAATCAGTCACAAAATCTCCATCAAGTTTAATTCTTAGAAAAATCACGTTTTTTCATGGCTCATTTCAGACTTGGGTTCGAACTTTGGAAGCAGTTTTCTCACAATCTATGGAACCAAATGGGCTGAAATTTTGGAAAAGTGGTAAGAATCGTGGTACAAATCGAATTCAGTCACAAAATCTCCATTAAGTTTGACTATTAGAAAAATCTTGAATTTAATGAATGCTAATTTCAGACTTGGGTTCGAACTTTTGAAGCAGTTTTTTCAAAATCTATGGTACCAAATGGGCTGAAATTTTGGAAAAGTTGTAAGAATTGTGGTACAAATCGAAATCAGTCTCAAAATCGCATTTAAGTTGTATTTTTTAAAAAAATCATGATTTTTATGTACGCTAATTTCAGACTTGGGTTCGAACTTTGAGAGCAGTTTTCTCAAAATCTATAGAACCAAAAGGGGCTGAAATTTTGGAAAAGTGGTAAGAATCGTGGAACAAATCGAAATCAGTCACAAAATCTCCATAAAGTTTTTATTCTTAGAAAAATCATGTTTTTTTCATGGCTCATTTCAGACTTGGGTTCGAACTTTGGAAGCAGTTTTCTCAAAATCTATGTTACCAAATGGGCTGAAATTTTTGAAAAAAGGTAAGAATCGTGGTACAAATCGAATTCAGTCACAAAATCTCCATCAAGTTGTATTTTAAAAAAAATCATGATTTTTATGGACGCTAATTTCAGACTTGGGTTCGAACTTTGGAAGCAGTTTTCTCAAAATCTATGGTACCAAATGGGCTGAAATTTTGGAAAAAAGGTAAGAATCGTGGTACAAATCGAATTCAGTCACAAAATCTCCATCAAGTTGTATTTTAAAAAAAATCATGATTTTTATGGACGCTTATTTCAGACTTGGGTTCGAACTTTGGAAGCAGTTTTCTCAAAATCTATGGTACCAAATGGGCTGAAATTTTGGAAAAGTGGTAAGAATCGTGGTTCAAATCGAAATCAGTCACAAAATCTCCATAAAGTTTAATTCTTATTAAAATCATGTTTTTTCATGGCTCATTTCAGACTTGGGTTCGAACTTTGGGAGCAGTTTTCTCAAAATCTATAGAACCAAATGGGCTGAAATTTTGGAAAAGTGGTAAGAATCGTGGTACAAATCGAAATCAGTCACAAAATCTCCATAAAGTTTAATTCTTAGAAAAATCATGTTTTTTTCATGGCTCATTTCAGACTTGGGTTCGAACTTTGGGAGCAGGTTTCTCAAAATCTATAGAACCAAATGGGCTGAAATTTTGGAAAAAAGGTAAGAATCGTGGTACAAATCGAATTCAGTCACAAAATCTCCATCAAGTTTGACTATTAGAAAAATCTTGAATTTAATGAATGCTTATTTCAGACTTGGGTTCGAACTTTGGAAGCAGTTGTCTCAAAATCTATGGTACCAAATGGGCTGAAATTTTTGAAAAGTGGTAAGAATCGTTGTTCAAATCGAAATCAGTCACAAAATCTCCATAAAGTTTAATTCGTAGAAAAATCATGTTTTTTCATGGCTCATTTCAGACTTGGGTTCGAACTTTGGAAGCAGTTTTCTCACAATCTATGGAACCAAATGGGCTGAAATTTTGGAAAAGTGGTAAGAATCGTGGTACAAATCGAATTCAGTCACAAAATCTCCATAAAGTTTGATTCTTAGAAAAATCATGTTTTTTATTAAGGCTCATTTCAGACTTGGGTTCGAACTTTGGAAGCAGTTTTCTCAAAGTCCATGGTGCCAAATGGGCTGAAATTTTGGAAAAGTCGTAATAATCGTGGTACAAATCGAATTCAGTTTCAAAATCGCAATTAAAGTGTATTTTTAAAAAAATCATGATTTTTATGTACGCTAATTTCAGACTTGGGTTCGAACTTTGGGAGCAGTTTTCTCAAAATCTATAGAACCAAATGGGCTGAAATTTTGGAAAAGTGGTAAGAATCGTGGTACAAATCGAAATCAGTCACAAAATCTCCATAAAGTTTAATTCTTAGAAAAATCATGTTTTTTTCATGGCTCATTTCAGACTTGGGTTCGCACTTTGGGAGCAGTTTTCTCAAAATCTATAGAACCAAATGGGCTGAAATTTTGGAAAAAAGGTAAGAATCGTGGTACAAATCGAATTCAGTCACAAAATCTCCATCAAGTTTGACTATTAGAAAAATCTTGAATTTAATGAATGCTTATTTCAGACTTGGGTTCGAACTTTGGAAGCAGTTGTCTCAAAATCTATGGTACCAAATGGGCTGAAATTTTGGAAAAGTGGTAAGAATCGTTGTTCAAATCGAAATCAGTCACAAAATCTCCATCAAGTTTAATTCTTTGAAAAATCATGTTTTTTCATGGCTCATTTCAGACTTGGGTTCGAACTTTGGAAGCAGTTTTCTCACAATCTATGGAACCAAATGGGCTGAAATTTTGGAAAAGTGGTAAGAATCGTGGTACAAATCGAATTCAGTCACAAAATCTCCATAAAGTTTGATTCTTAGAAAAATCATGTTTTTTATTAAGGCTCATTTCAGACTTGGGTTCGAACTTTGGAAGCAGTTTTCTCAAAGTCCATGGTGCCAAATGGGCTGAAATTTTGGAAAAGTCGTAAGAATCGTGGTACAAATCGAATTCAGTTTCAAAATCGCAATTAAAGTGTATTTTTAAAAAAATCATGATTTTTATGTACGCTAATTTCAGACTTGGGTTCGAACGTTGGGAGCAGTTTTCTCAAAATCTATAGAACCAAATGGGCTGAAATTTTGGAAAAGTGGTAAGAATCGTGCTACAAATCGAAATCAGTCACAAAATCTCAATCAAGTTTAATTCTTAGAAAAATCACTTTTTTTCATGGCTCATTTCAGACTTGGGTTCGAACTTTGGAAGCAGTTTTCTCACAATCTATGGAACCAAATGGGCTGAAATTTTGGAAAAGTGGTAAGAATCGTGGTACAAATCGAATTCAGTCACAAAATCTCCATTAAGTTTGACTATTAGAAAAATCTTGAATTTAATGAATGTTAATTTCAGACTTGGGTTCGAACTTTGGAAGCAGTTTTTTCAAAATCTATGGTACCAAATGGGCTGAAATTTTGGAAAAGTTGTAAGAATTGTGGTACAAATCGAAATCAGTCTCAAAATCTCCATAAAGTTTAATTCTTATTAAAATCATGTTTTTTCATGGCTCATTTCAGACTTGGGTTCGAACTTTGGGAGCAGTTTTCTCAAAATCTATAGAACCAAATGGGCTGAAATTTTGGAAAAGTGGTAAGAATCGTGGTACAAATCGAAATCAGTCACAAAATCTCCATAAAGTTTAATTCTTAGAAAAATCATGTTTTTTTCATGGCTCATTTCAGACTTGGGTTCGAACTTTGGGAGCAGGTTTCTCAAAATCTATAGAACCAAATGGGCTGAAATTTTGGAAAAAAGGTAAGAATCGTGGTACAAATCGAATTCAGTCACAAAATCTCCATCAAGTTTGACTATTAGAAAAATCTTGAATTTAATGAATGCTTATTTCAGACTTGGGTTCGAACTTTGGAAGCAGTTGTCTCAAAATCTATGGTACCAAATGGGCTGAAATTTTTGAAAAGTGGTAAGAATCGTTGTTCAAATCGAAATCAGTCACAAAATCTCCATAAAGTTTAATTCGTAGAAAAATCATGTTTTTTCATGGCTCATTTCAGACTTGGGTTCGAACTTTGGAAGCAGTTTTCTCACAATCTATGGAACCAAATGGGCTGAAATTTTGGAAAAGTGGTAAGAATCGTGGTACAAATCGAATTCAGTCACAAAATCTCCATAAAGTTTGATTCTTAGAAAAATCATGTTTTTTATTAAGGCTCATTTCAGACTTGGGTTCGAACTTTGGAAGCAGTTTTCTCAAAGTCCATGGTGCCAAATGGGCTGAAATTTTGGAAAAGTCGTAATAATCGTGGTACAAATCGAATTCAGTTTCAAAATCGCAATTAAAGTGTATTTTTAAAAAAATCATGATTTTTATGTACGCTAATTTCAGACTTGGGTTCGAACTTTGGGAGCAGTTTTCTCAAAATCTATAGAACCAAATGGGCTGAAATTTTGGAAAAGTGGTAAGAATCGTGGTACAAATCGAAATCAGTCACAAAATCTCCATAAAGTTTAATTCTTAGAAAAATCATGTTTTTTTCATGGCTCATTTCAGACTTGGGTTCGCACTTTGGGAGCAGTTTTCTCAAAATCTATAGAACCAAATGGGCTGAAATTTTGGAAAAAAGGTAAGAATCGTGGTACAAATCGAATTCAGTCACAAAATCTCCATCAAGTTTGACTATTAGAAAAATCTTGAATTTAATGAATGCTTATTTCAGACTTGGGTTCGAACTTTGGAAGCAGTTGTCTCAAAATCTATGGTACCAAATGGGCTGAAATTTTGGAAAAGTGGTAAGAATCGTTGTTCAAATCGAAATCAGTCACAAAATCTCCATCAAGTTTAATTCTTTGAAAAATCATGTTTTTTCATGGCTCATTTCAGACTTGGGTTCGAACTTTGGAAGCAGTTTTCTCACAATCTATGGAACCAAATGGGCTGAAATTTTGGAAAAGTGGTAAGAATCGTGGTACAAATCGAATTCAGTCACAAAATCTCCATAAAGTTTGATTCTTAGAAAAATCATGTTTTTTATTAAGGCTCATTTCAGACTTGGGTTCGAACTTTGGAAGCAGTTTTCTCAAAGTCCATGGTGCCAAATGGGCTGAAATTTTGGAAAAGTCGTAAGAATCGTGGTACAAATCGAATTCAGTTTCAAAATCGCAATTAAAGTGTATTTTTAAAAAAATCATGATTTTTATGTACGCTAATTTCAGACTTGGGTTCGAACGTTGGGAGCAGTTTTCTCAAAATCTATAGAACCAAATGGGCTGAAATTTTGGAAAAGTGGTAAGAATCGTGCTACAAATCGAAATCAGTCACAAAATCTCAATCAAGTTTAATTCTTAGAAAAATCACTTTTTTTCATGGCTCATTTCAGACTTGGGTTCGAACTTTGGAAGCAGTTTTCTCACAATCTATGGAACCAAATGGGCTGAAATTTTGGAAAAGTGGTAAGAATCGTGGTACAAATCGAATTCAGTCACAAAATCTCCATTAAGTTTGACTATTAGAAAAATCTTGAATTTAATGAATGTTAATTTCAGACTTGGGTTCGAACTTTGGAAGCAGTTTTTTCAAAATCTATGGTACCAAATGGGCTGAAATTTTGGAAAAGTTGTAAGAATTGTGGTACAAATCGAAATCAGTCTCAAAATCGCAATTAAGTTGTATTTTTTAAAAAATCATGATTTTTATGTACGCTAATTTCAGACTTGGGTTCGAACTTTGAGAGCAGTTTTCTCAAAATCTGTAGAACCAAAAGGGGCTGAAATTTTAGAAAAGTAGTAAGAATCGTGGTAAAAATCGAAATCAGTCACAAAATCTCCACAAAGTTTTTATTCTTAGAAAAATCATGTTTTTTTCATGGCTCATTTCAGACTTGTGTTCGAACTTTGGAAGCAGTTTTCTCAAAATCTATGGTACCAAATGGGCTGAAATTTTGGAAAAGTGGTAAGAATCGAGGTAGAAATCGAAATCAGTCACAAAATCTCCATAAAGTCTGATTCTTAGAAAAATCATGTTTTTTATTAAGGCTCATTTCAGACTTGGGTTCGAACTTTGGAAGCAGTTTTTCAGGCTCTATGGTACCAAATGGGCTGAAATTTTGGAATAGTGGTAAAAATCGTGGTACAAATCGAAATCAGTCACAAAATCTCCATAAAGTTTAATTCTTAGAAAAATCATGTTTTTTTCATGGCTCATTTCAGACTTGGGTTCGAACTTTGGGAGCAGTTTTCTCAAAATCTATAGAACCAAATGGGCTGAAATTTTGGAAAAAAGGTAAGAATCGTGGTACAAATCGAATTCAGTCACAAAATCTCCATCAAGTTTGACTATTAGAAAAATCTTGAATTTAATGAATGCTTATTTCAGACTTGGGTTCGAACTTTGGAAGCAGTTGTCTCAAAATCTATGGTACCAAATGGGCTGAAATTTTGGAAAAGTGGTAAGAATCGTTGTTCAAATCGAAATCAGTCACAAAATCTCCATCAAGTTTAATTCGTAGAAAAATCATGTTTTTTCATGGCTCATTTCAGACTTGGGTTCGAACTTTGGAAGCAGTTTTCTCACAATCTATGGAACCAAATGGGCTGAAATTTTGGAAAAGTGGTAAGAATCGTGGTACAAATCGAATTCAGTCACAAAATCTCCATAAAGTTTGATTCTTAGAAAAATCATGTTTTTTATTAAGGCTCATTTCAGACTTGGGTTCGAACTTTGGAAGCAGTTTTCTCAAAGTCCATGGTGCCAAATGGGCTGAAATTTTGGAAAAGTCGTAAGAATCGTGGTACAAATCGAATTCAGTTTCAAAATCGCAATTAAAGTGTATTTTTAAAAAAATCATGATTTTTATGTACGCTAATTTCAGACTTGGGTTCGAACTTTGGGAGCAGTTTTCTCAAAATCTATAGAACCAAATGGGCTGAAATTTTGGAAAAGTGGTAAGAATCGTGGTACAAATCGAAATCAGTCACAAAATCTCCATCAAGTTTAATTCTTAGAAAAATCACGTTTTTTCATGGCTCATTTCAGACTTGGGTTCGAACTTTGGAAGCAGTTTTCTCACAATCTATGGAACCAAATGGGCTGAAATTTTGGAAAAGTGGTAAGAATCGTGGTACAAATCGAATTCAGTCACAAAATCTCCATTAAGTTTGACTATTAGAAAAATCTTGAATTTAATGAATGCTAATTTCAGACTTGGGTTCGAACTTTGGAAGCAGTTTTTTCAAAATCTATGGTACCAAATGGGCTGAAATTTTGGAAAAGTTGTAAGAATTGTGGTACAAATCGAAATCAGTCTCAAAATCGCAATTAAGTTGTATTTTTTAAAAAATCATGATTTTTATGTACGCTAATTTCAGACTTGGGTTCGAACTTTGAGAGCAGTTTTCTCAAAATCTGTAGAACCAAAAGGGGCTGAAATTTTAGAAAAGTGGTAAGAATCGTGGTAAAAATCGAAATCAGTCACAAAATCTCCATAAAGTTTTTATTCTTAGAAAAATCATGTTTTTTTCATGGCTCATTTCAGACTTGTGTTCGAACTTTGGAAGCAGTTTTCTCAAAATCTATGGTACCAAATGGGCTGAAATTTTGGAAAAGTGGTAAGAATCGAGGTAGAAATCGAAATCAGTCACAAAATCTACATAAATTTTAATTCTTAGAAAAATCATGTTTTTTTCATGGCTCATTTCATACTTGGGTTCGAACTTTGGAAGCAGTTTTTTCAGGCTCTATGGTACCAAATGGGCTGAAATTTTGGAATAGTGGTAAGAATCGTGGTACAAATCGAAATCAGTCACAAAATCTACATAAATTTTAATTCTTAGAAAAATCATGTTTTTTTCATGGCTCATTTCATACTTGGGTTCGAACTTTGGAAGCAGTTTTTTCAGGCTCTATGGTACCAAATGGGCTGAAATTTTGGAAAAGTGGTAAGAATCGTGGTACAAATCGAATTCAGTTTCAAAATCGCAATTAAGTTGTATTTTTAAAAAAATCATGATTTTTATGTACGCTAATTTCAGACTTGGGTTCGAACTTTGGGAGCAGTTTTCTCAAAATCTATAGAACCAAATGGGCTGAAATTTTGGAAAAGTGGTAAGAATCGTGGTACAAATCGAATTCAGTCACAAAATCTCCATTAAGTTTGACTATTAGAAAAATCTTGAATTTAATGAATGCTAATTTCAGACTTGGGTTCGAACTTTTGAAGCAGTTTTTTCAGGCTCTATGGTACCAAATGGGCTGAAATTTTGGAAAAGTGGTAAGAATCGAGGGACAAATCGAAATCAGTCACGAAATCTCCATAAAGTTTGATTCTTAGAAAAATCATGTTTTTTATTAAGGCTCATTTCAGACTTGGGTTCGAACTTTGGAAGCAGTTTTCTCAAAATCCATGGTGCCAAATGGGCTGAAATTTTGGAAAAGTGGTAAGAATCGTGGTACAAATCGAATTCAGTTTCAAAATCGCAATTAAGTTGTATTTTTAAAAAAATCATGATTTTTATGTACGCTAATTTCAGACTTGGGTTCGAACTTTGGGAGCAGTTTTCTCAAAATCTATAGAACCAAATGGGCTGAAATTTTGGAAAAGTGGTAAGAATCGTGGTAAGAATCAAATTCAGTCACAAAATCTCTATCAAGTTGTATTTTTTAAAAAATCATGATTTTTATGGACGCTGATTTCAGACTTGGGTTCGATATTTGGAAGCAGTTTTCTCAAAATCTATGGTACTAAATGGGTTGAAATTTTGGAAATGTGGTAAGAATCGTGGTACAAATCGAAATCAGTCACAAAATCTCCATAAAGTCTGATTCTTAGAAAAATCATGTTTTTTATTAAGTCTCATTTCAGACTTGGGTTCGAACTTTGGAAGCAGTTTTCTCAAAATCTATGGTACCAAATGGGCTGAAATTTTGGAAAAGTGGTAAGAATCGTGGTTCAAATCGAAATCAGTCACAAAATCTCCATAAAGTTTAATTCTTATTAAAATCATGTTTTTTCATGGCTCATTTCAGACTTGGGTTCGAACTTTGGGAGCTGTTTTCTCAAAATCTATAGAACCAAATGGGCTGAAATTTTGGAAAAGTGGTAAGAATCGTGGTACAAATCGAAATCAGTCACAAAATCTCCATAAAGTTTAATTCTTAGAAAAATCATGTTTTTTTCATGGCTCATTTCAGACTTGGGTTCGAACTTTGGGAGCAGTTTTCTCAAAATCTATAGAACCAAATGGGCTGAAATTTTGGAAAAAAGGTAAGAATCGTGGTACAAATCGAATTCAGTCACAAAATCTCCATCAAGTTTGACTATTAGAAAAATCTTGAATTTAATGAATGCTTATTTCAGACTTGGGTTCGAACTTTGGAAGCAGTTGTCTCAAAATCTATGGTACCAAATGGGCTGAAATTTTTGAAAAGTGGTAAGAATCGTTGTTCAAATCGAAATCAGTCACAAAATCTCCATAAAGTTTAATTCGTAGAAAAATCATGTTTTTTCATGGCTCATTTCAGACTTGGGTTCGAACTTTGGAAGCAGTTTTCTCACAATCTATGGAACCAAATGGGCTGAAATTTTGGAAAAGTGGTAAGAATCGTGGTACAAATCGAATTCAGTCACAAATTCTCCATAAAGTTTGATTCTTAGAAAAATCATGTTTTTTATTAAGGCTCATTTCAGACTTGGGTTCGAACTTTGGAAGCAGTTTTCTCACAATCTATGGAACCAAATGGGCTGAAATTTTGGAAAAGTGGTAAGAATCGTGGTACAAATCGAATTCAGTCACAAAATCTCCATTAAGTTTGACTATTAGAAAAATCTTGAATTTAATGAATGCTAATTTCAGACTTGGGTTCGAACTTTTGAAGCAGTTTTTTCAAAATCTATGGTACCAAATGGGCTGAAATTTTGGAAAAGTTGTAAGAATTGTGGTACAAATCGAAATCAGTCTCAAAATCGCATTTAAGTTGTATTTTTTAAAAAAATCATGATTTTTATGTACGCTAATTTCAGACTTGGGTTCGAACTTTGAGAGCAGTTTTCTCAAAATCTATAGAACCAAAAGGGGCTGAAATTTTGGAAAAGTGGTAAGAATCGTGGAACAAATCGAAATCAGTCACAAAATCTCCATAAAGTTTTTATTCTTAGAAAAATCATGTTTTTTTCATGGCTCATTTCAGACTTGGGTTCGAACTTTGGAAGCAGTTTTCTCAAAATCTATGTTACCAAATGGGCTGAAATTTTTGAAAAAAGGTAAGAATCGTGGTACAAATCGAATTCAGTCACAAAATCTCCATCAAGTTGTATTTTAAAAAAAATCATGATTTTTATGGACGCTAATTTCAGACTTGGGTTCGAACTTTGGAAGCAGTTTTCTCAAAATCTATGGTACCAAATGGGCTGAAATTTTGGAAAAAAGGTAAGAATCGTGGTACAAATCGAATTCAGTCACAAAATCTCCATCAAGTTGTATTTTAAAAAAAATCATGATTTTTATGGACGCTTATTTCAGACTTGGGTTCGAACTTTGGAAGCAGTTTTCTCAAAATCTATGGTACCAAATGGGCTGAAATTTTGGAAAAGTGGTAAGAATCGTGGTTCAAATCGAAATCAGTCACAAAATCTCCATAAAGTTTAATTCTTATTAAAATCATGTTTTTTCATGGCTCATTTCAGACTTGGGTTCGAACTTTGGGAGCAGTTTTCTCAAAATCTATAGAACCAAATGGGCTGAAATTTTGGAAAAGTGGTAAGAATCGTGGTACAAATCGAAATCAGTCACAAAATCTCCATAAAGTTTAATTCTTAGAAAAATCATGTTTTTTTCATGGCTCATTTCAGACTTGGGTTCGAACTTTGGGAGCAGGTTTCTCAAAATCTATAGAACCAAATGGGCTGAAATTTTGGAAAAAAGGTAAGAATCGTGGTACAAATCGAATTCAGTCACAAAATCTCCATCAAGTTTGACTATTAGAAAAATCTTGAATTTAATGAATGCTTATTTCAGACTTGGGTTCGAACTTTGGAAGCAGTTGTCTCAAAATCTATGGTACCAAATGGGCTGAAATTTTTGAAAAGTGGTAAGAATCGTTGTTCAAATCGAAATCAGTCACAAAATCTCCATAAAGTTTAATTCGTAGAAAAATCATGTTTTTTCATGGCTCATTTCAGACTTGGGTTCGAACTTTGGAAGCAGTTTTCTCACAATCTATGGAACCAAATGGGCTGAAATTTTGGAAAAGTGGTAAGAATCGTGGTACAAATCGAATTCAGTCACAAAATCTCCATAAAGTTTGATTCTTAGAAAAATCATGTTTTTTATTAAGGCTCATTTCAGACTTGGGTTCGAACTTTGGAAGCAGTTTTCTCAAAGTCCATGGTGCCAAATGGGCTGAAATTTTGGAAAAGTCGTAATAATCGTGGTACAAATCGAATTCAGTTTCAAAATCGCAATTAAAGTGTATTTTTAAAAAAATCATGATTTTTATGTACGCTAATTTCAGACTTGGGTTCGAACTTTGGGAGCAGTTTTCTCAAAATCTATAGAACCAAATGGGCTGAAATTTTGGAAAAGTGGTAAGAATCGTGGTACAAATCGAAATCAGTCACAAAATCTCCATAAAGTTTAATTCTTAGAAAAATCATGTTTTTTTCATGGCTCATTTCAGACTTGGGTTCGAACTTTGGGAGCAGTTTTCTCAAAATCTATAGAACCAAATGGGCTGAAATTTTGGAAAAAAGGTAAGAATCGTGGTACAAATCGAATTCAGTCACAAAATCTCCATCAAGTTTGACTATTAGAAAAATCTTGAATTTAATGAATGCTTATTTCAGACTTGGGTTCGAACTTTGGAAGCAGTTGTCTCAAAATCTATGGTACCAAATGGGCTGAAATTTTGGAAAAGTGGTAAGAATCGTTGTTCAAATCGAAATCAGTCACAAAATCTCCATAAAGTTTAATTCGTAGAAAAATCATGTTTTTTCATGGCTCATTTCATACTTGGGTTCGAACTTTGGAAGCAGTTTTCTCACAATCTAAGGAACCAAATGGGCTGAAATTTTGGAAAAGTGGTAAGAATCGTGGTACAAATCGAAATCAGTCACAAAATCTCCATAAAGTTTGATTCTTAGAAAAATCATGTTTTTTATTAAGGCTCATTTCAGACTTGGGTTCGAACTTTGGAAGCAGTTTTTTCAGGCTCTATGGTACCAAATGGGCTGAAATTTTGGAAAAGTGGAAAGAATCGTGGTACAAATCGAATTCAGTCACAAAATCGAGATTAAGTTGTATTTTTAAAAAAATCATGATTTTTATGTACGCTAATTTCAGACTTGGGTTCGAACTTTGGGAGCAGTTTTCTCAAAATCTATAGAACCAAATGGGCTGAAATTTTGGAAAAGTGGTAAGAATCGTGGTACAAATCGAATTCAGTCACAAATTCTCCATAAAGTTTGATTCTTAGAAAAATCATGTTTTTTATTAAGGCTCATTTCAGACTTGGGTTCGAACTTTGGAAGCAGTTTTCTCACAATCTATGGAACCAAATGGGCTGAAATTTTGGAAAAGTGGTAAGAATCGTGGTACAAATCGAATTCAGTCACAAAATCTCCATTAAGTTTGACTATTAGAAAAATCTTGAATTTAATGAATGCTAATTTCAGACTTGGGTTCGAACTTTTGAAGCAGTTTTTTCAAAATCTATGGTACCAAATGGGCTGAAATTTTGGAAAAGTTGTAAGAATTGTGGTACAAATCGAAATCAGTCTCAAAATCGCATTTAAGTTGTATTTTTTAAAAAAATCATGATTTTTATGTACGCTAATTTCAGACTTGGGTTCGAACTTTGAGAGCAGTTTTCTCAAAATCTATAGAACCAAAAGGGGCTGAAATTTTGGAAAAGTGGTAAGAATCGTGGAACAAATCGAAATCAGTCACAAAATCTCCATAAAGTTTTTATTCTTAGAAAAATCATGTTTTTTTATGGCTCATTTCAGACTTGGGTTCGAACTTTGGAAGCAGTTTTCTCAAAATCTATGTTACCAAATGGGCTGAAATTTTTGAAAAAAGGTAAGAATCGTGGTACAAATCGAATTCAGTCACAAAATCTCCATCAAGTTGTATTTTAAAAAAAATCATGATTTTTATGGACGCTAATTTCAGACTTGGGTTCGAACTTTGGAAGCAGTTTTCTCAAAATCTATGGTACCAAATGGGCTGAAATTTTGGAAAAAAGGTAAGAATCGTGGTACAAATCGAATTCAGTCACAAAATCTCCATCAAGTTGTATTTTAAAAAAAATCATGATTTTTATGGACGCTTATTTCAGACTTGGGTTCGAACTTTGGAAGCAGTTTTCTCAAAATCTATGGTACCAAATGGGCTGAAATTTTGGAAAAGTGGTAAGAATCGTGGTTCAAATCGAAATCAGTCACAAAATCTCCATAAAGTTTAATTCTTATTAAAATCATGTTTTTTCATGGCTCATTTCAGACTTGGGTTCGAACTTTGGGAGCAGTTTTCTCAAAATCTATAGAACCAAATGGGCTGAAATTTTGGAAAAGTGGTAAGAATCGTGGTACAAATCGAAATCAGTCACAAAATCTCCATAAAGTTTAATTCTTAGAAAAATCATGTTTTTTTCATGGCTCATTTCAGACTTGGGTTCGAACTTTGGAAGCAGTTTTCTCACAATCTATGGAACCAAATGGGCTGAAATTTTGGAAAAGTGGTAAGAATCGTGGTACAAATCGAATTCAGTCACAAATTCTCCATAAAGTTTGATTCTTAGAAAAATCATGTTTTTTATTAAGGCTCATTTCAGACTTGGGTTCGAACTTTGGAAGCAGTTTTCTCACAATCTATGGAACCAAATGGGCTGAAATTTTGGAAAAGTGGTAAGAATCGTGGTACAAATCGAATTCAGTCACAAAATCTCCATTAAGTTTGATTCTTAGAAAAATCATGTTTTTTATTAAGGCTCATTTCAGACTTGGGTTCGAACTTTGGAAGCAGTTTTCTCACAATCTATGGAACCAAATGGGCTGAAATTTTGGAAAAGTGGTAAGAATCGTGGTACAAATCGAATTCAGTCACAAATTCTCCATAAAGTTTGATTCTTAGAAAAATCATGTTTTTTATTAAGGCTCATTTCAGACTTGGGTTCGAACTTTGGAAGCAGTTTTCTCACAATCTATGGAACCAAATGGGCTGAAATTTTGGAAAAGTGGTAAGAATCGTGGTACAAATCGAATTCAGTCACAAAATCTCCATTAAGTTTGACTATTAGAAAAATCTTGAATTTAATGAATGCTAATTTCAGACTTGGGTTCGAACTTTTGAAGCAGTTTTTTCAAAATCTATGGTACCAAATGGGCTGAAATTTTGGAAAAGTTGTAAGAATTGTGGTACAAATCGAAATCAGTCACAAAATCTCCATAAAGTTTAATTCGTAGAAAAATCATGTTTTTTCATGGCTCATTTCATACTTGGGTTCGAACTTTGGAAGCAGTTTTCTCACAATCTATGGAACCAAATGGGCTGAAATTTTGGAAAAGTGGTAAGAATCGTGGTACAAATCGAAATCAGTCACAAAATCTCCATAAAGTTTGATTCTTAGAAAAATCATGTTTTTTATTAAGGCTCATTTCAGACTTGGGTTCGAACTTTGGAAGCAGTTTTTTCAGGCTCTATGGTACCAAATGGGCTGAAATTTTGGAAAAGTGGAAAGAATCGTGGTACAAATCGAATTCAGTCACAAAATCGAGATTAAGTTGTATTTTTAAAAAAATCATGATTTTTATGTACGCTAATTTCAGACTTGGGTTCGAACTTTGGGAGCAGTTTTCTCAAAATCTATAGAACCAAATGGGCTGAAATTTTGGAAAAGTGGTAAGAATCGTGGTAAGAATCAAATTCAGTCACAAAATCTCTATCAAGTTGTATTTTTTAAAAAATCATGATTTTTATGGACGCTGATTTCAGACTTGGGTTCGATATTTGGAAGCAGTTTTCTCAAAATCTATGGTACTAAATGGGTTGAAATTTTGGAAATGTGGTAAGAATCGTAGTACAAATCGAAATCAGTCACAAAATCTCCATAAAGTCTGATTCTTAGAAAAATCATGTTTTTTATTAAGGCTCATTTCAGACTTGGGTTCGAACTTTGGAAGCAGTTTTCTCAAAATCTATGGTACCAAATGGGCTGAAATTTTGGAAAAGTGGTAAGAATCGTGGTTCAAATCGAAATCAGTCACAAAATCTCCATAAAGTTTAATTCTTATTAAAATCATGTTTTTTCATGGCTCATTTCAGACTTGGGTTCGAACTTTGGGAGCTGTTTTCTCAAAATCTATAGAACCAAATGGGCTGAAATTTTGGAAAAGTGGTAAGAATCGTGGTACAAATCGAAATCAGTCACAAAATCTCCATAAAGTTTAATTCTTAGAAAAATCATGTTTTTTTCATGGCTCATTTCAGACTTGGGTTCGAACTTTGGGAGCAGTTTTCTCAAAATCTATAGAACCAAATGGGCTGAAATTTTGGAAAAGTGGAAAGAATCGTGGTACAAATCGAATTCAGTCACAAAATCGAGATTAAGTTGTATTTTTAAAAAAATCATGATTTTTATGTACGCTAATTTCAGACTTGGGTTCGAACTTTGGAAGCAGTTTTCTCAAAATCTATGGTACCAAATGGCCCGAAATTTTGGAAAAGTGGTAAGAATCGTGGTAAGAATCAAATTCAGTCACAAAATCTCTATCAAGTTGTATTTTTTCAAAAATCATGATTTTTATGGACGCTGATTTCAGACTTGGGTTCGATATTTGGAAGCAGTTTTCTCAAAATCTATGGTACCAAATGGGTTGAAATTTTGGAAATGTGGTAAGAATCGTGGTACAAATCGAAATCAGTCACGAAATCTCCATAAAGTTTGATTCTTAGAAAAATCATGTTTTTTATTAAGGCTCATTTCAGACTTGGGTTCGAACTTTGGAAGCAGTTTTCTCAAAATCTATGGTACCAAATGGGCTGAAATTTTGGAAAAAAGGTAAGAATCGTGGTACAAATCGAATTCAGTCACAAAATCTCCATCAAGTTGTATTTTAAAAAAAATCATGATTTTTATGGACGCTAATTTCAGACTTGGGTTCGAACTTTGGAAGCAGTTTTCTCAAAATCTATGGTACCAAATGGGCTGAAATTTTGGAAAAATGGTAAGAATCGTGGTACAAATCGAATTCAGTCTTAAAATCTCCATAAAGTTTGATTCTTAGAAAAATCATGTTTTTTATTAAGGCTCATTTCAGACTTGGGTTCGAACTTTGGAAGCAGTTTTCTCAAAATCTATGGTACCAAATGGGCCGAAATTTTAGAAAAGTGGTGAGAATCGTGGTACAAATCGAATTCAGTCACAAAATCGAGATTAAGTTGTATTTTTAAAACAATCATGATTTATATGTACGCTAATTTCAGACTTGGGTTCGAACTTTGGAAGCAGTTTTCTCAAAATCTATGGTACCAAATGGGCCGAAATTTTGGAAAAGTGGTAAGAATCGTGGTACAAATCGAATTCAGTCACAAAATCTCCATCAAGTTGTATTTTTTAAAAAATCATGATTTTTATGGACGCTGATTTCAGACTTGGGTTTGATATTTGGAAGCAGTTTTCTCAAAATCTATGGTACTAAATGGGTTGAAATTTTGGAAATGTGGTAAGAATCGTGGTACAAATCGAAATCAGTCACAAAATCTCCATAAAGTCTGATTCTTAGAAAAATCATGTTTTTTATTAAGGCTCATTTCAGACTTGGGTTCGAACTTTGGAAGCAGTTTTCTCAAAATCCATGGTGCCAAATGGGCTGAAATTTTGGAAAAGTGGTAAGAATCGTGGTACAAATCGAATTCAGTTTCAAAATCGCAATTGAGTTGTATTTTTAAAAAAATCATGATTTTTATGTACGCTAATTTCAGACTTGGGTTCGATATTTGGAAGCAGTTTTCTCAAAATCTATGGAACCAAATGGGCTGAAATTTTGGAAAAGTGGTAAGATTCGTGGTTCAAATCGAAATCAGTCACAAAATCTCCATCAAGTTTAATTCGTAGAAAAATCATGTTTTTTCATGGCTCATTTCAGACTTGGGTTCGAACTTTGGAAGCAGTTTTCTCACAATCTATGGAACCAAATGGGCTGAAATTTTGGAAAAGTGGTAAGAATCGTGGTACAAATCGAATTCAGTCACAAAATCTCCATAAAGTTTGATTCTTAGAAAAATCATGTTTTTTATTAAGGCTCATTTCAGACTTGGGTTCGAACTTTGGAAGCAGTTTTCTCAAAGTCCATGGTGCCAAATGGGCTGAAATTTTGGAAAAGTCGTAAGAATCGTGGTACAAATCGAATTCAGTTTCAAAATCGCAATTAAAGTGTATTTTTAAAAAAATCATGATTTTTATGTACGCTAATTTCAGACTTGGGTTCGAACTTTGGGAGCAGTTTTCTCAAAATCTATAGAACCAAATGGGCTGAAATTTTGGAAAAGTGGTAAGAATCGTGGTACAAATCGAAAACAGTCACAAAATCTCCATAAAGTTTAATTCTTAGAAAAATCATGTTTTTTTCATGGCTCATTTCAGACTTGGGTTCGAACTTTGGAAGCAGTTTTCTCAAAATCTATAGAACCAAATGGGCTGAAATTTTGGAAAAAAGGTAAGAATCGTGGTACAAATCGAATTCAGTCACAAAATCTCCATCAAGTTTGACTATTAGAAAAATCTTGAATTTAATGAATGCTTATTTCAGACTTGGGTTCGAACTTTGGAAGCAGTTGTCTCAAAATCTATGGTACCAAATGGGCTGAAATTTTGGAAAAGTGGTAAGAATCGTTGTTCAAATCGAAATCAGTCACAAAATCTCCATAAAGTTTAATTCGTAGAAAAATCATGTTTTTTCATGGCTCATTTCATACTTGGGTTCGAACTTTGGAAGCAGTTTTCTCACAATCTATGGAACCAAATGGGCTGAAATTTTGGAAAAGTGGTAAGAATCGTGGTACAAATCGAAATCAGTCACAAAATCTCCATAAAGTTTGATTCTTATTAAAATCATGTTTTTTCATGGCTCATTTCAGACTTGGGTTCGAACTTTGGGAGCTGTTTTCTCAAAATCTATAGAACCAAATGGGCTGAAATTTTGGAAAAGTGGTAAGAATCGTGGTACAAATCGAAATCAGTCACAAAATCTCCATAAAGTTTAATTCTTAGAAAAATCATGTTTTTTTCATGGCTCATTTCAGACTTGGGTTCGAACTTTGGGAGCAGTTTTCTCAAAATCTATAGAACCAAATGGGCTGAAATTTTGGAAAAAAGGTAAGAATCGTGGTACAAATCGAATTCAGTCACAAAATCTCCATCAAGTTTGACTATTAGAAAAATCTTGAATTTAATGAATGCTTATTTCAGACTTGGGTTCGAACTTTGGAAGCAGTTGTCTCAAAATCTATGGTACCAAATGGGCTGAAATTTTTGAAAAGTGGTAAGAATCGTTGTTCAAATCGAAATCAGTCACAAAATCTCCATAAAGTTTAATTCGTAGAAAAATCATGTTTTTTCATGGCTCATTTCAGACTTGGGTTCGAACTTTGGAAGCAGTTTTCTCACAATCTATGGAACCAAATGGGCTGAAATTTTGGAAAAGTGGTAAGAATCGTGGTACAAATCGAATTCAGTCACAAATTCTCTATAAAGTTTGATTATTAGAAAAATCATGTTTTTTATTAAGGCTCATTTCAGACTTGGGTTCGAACTTTGGAAGCAGTTTTCTCACAATCTATGGAACCAAATGGGCTGAAATTTTGGAAAAGTCGTAAGAATCGTGGTACAAATCGAATTCAGTCACAAAATCTCCATTAAGTTTGACTATTAGAAAAATCTTGAATTTAATGAATGCTAATTTCAGACTTGGGTTCGAACTTTTGAAGCAGTTTTTTCAAAATCTATGGTACCAAATGGGCTGAAATTTTGGAAAAGTTGTAAGAATTGTGGTACAAATCGAAATCAGTCTCAAAATCGCATTTAAGTTGTATTTTTTCAAAAATCATGATTTTTATGGACGCTGATTTCAGACTTGGGTTCGATATTTGGAAGCAGTTTTCTCAAAATCTATGGTACCAAATGGGTTGAAATTTTGGAAATGTGGTAAGAATCGTAGTACAAATCGAAATCAGTCACAAAATCTCCATAAAGTCTGATTCTTAGAAAAATCATGTTTTTTATTAAGGCTCATTTCAGACTTGGGTTCGAACTTTGGAAGCAGTTTTCTCAAAATCTATGGTACCAAATGGGCTGAAATTTTGGAAAAGTGGTAAGAATCGTGGTTCAAATCGAAATCAGTCACAAAATCTCCATAAAGTTTAATTCTTATTAAAATCATGTTTTTTCATGGCTCATTTCAGACTTGGGTTCGAACTTTGGGAGCTGTTTTCTCAAAATCTATAGAACCAAATGGGCTGAAATTTTGGAAAAGTGGTAAGAATCGTGGTACAAATCGAAATCAGTCACAAAATCTCCATAAAGTTTAATTCTTAGAAAAATCATTTTTTTTTCATGGCTCATTTCAGACTTGGGTTCGAACTTTGGGAGCAGTTTTCTCAAAATCTATAGAACCAAATGGGCTGAAATTTTGGAAAAGTGGAAAGAATCGTGGTACAAATCGAATTCAGTCACAAAATCGAGATTAAAATGTATTTTTAAAAAAATCATGATTTTTATGTACGCTAATTTCAGACTTGGGTTCGAACTTTGGAAGCAGTTTTCTCAAAATCTATGGTACCAAATGGCCCGAAATTTTGGAAAAGTGGTAAGAATCGTGGTAAGAATCAAATTCAGTCACAAAATCTCTATCAAGTTGTATTTTTTCAAAAATCATGATTTTTATGGACGCTGATTTCAGACTTGGGTTCGATATTTGGAAGCAGTTTTCTCAAAATCTATGGTACCAAATGGGTTGAAATTTTGGAAATGTGGTAAGAATCGTGGTACAAATCGAAATCAGTCACGAAATCTCCATAAAGTTTGATTCTTAGAAAAATCATGTTTTTTATTAAGGCTCATTTCAGACTTGGGTTCGAACTTTGGAAGCAGTTTTCTCAAAATCTATGGTACCAAATGGGCTGAAATTTTGGAAAAAAGGTAAGAATCGTGGTACAAATCGAATTCAGTCACAAAATCTCCATCAAGTTGTATTTTAAAAAAAATCATGATTTTTATGGACGCTAATTTCAGACTTGGGTTCGAACTTTGGAAGCAGTTTTCTCAAAATCTATGGTACCAAATGGGCTGAAATTTTGGAAAAATGGTAAGAATCGTGGTACAAATCGAATTCAGTCTTAAAATCTCCATAAAGTTTGATTCTTAGAAAAATCATGTTTTTTATTAAGGCTCATTTCAGACTTGGGTTCGAACTTTGGAAGCAGTTTTCTCAAAATCTATGGTACCAAATGGGCCGAAATTTTGGAAAAGTGGTGAGAATCGTGGTACAAATCGAATTCAGTCACAAAATCGAGATTAAGTTGTATTTTTAAAACAATCATGATTTATATGTACGCTAATTTCAGACTTGGGTTCGAACTTTGGAAGCAGTTTTCTCAAAATCTATGGTACCAAATGGGCCGAAATTTTGGAAAAGTGGTAAGAATCGTGGTACAAATCGAATTCAGTCACAAAATCTCCATCAAGTTGTATTTTTTAAAAAATCATGATTTTTATGGACGCTGATTTCAGACTTGGGTTTGATATTTGGAAGCAGTTTTCTCAAAATCTATGGTACTAAATGGGTTGAAATTTTGGAAATGTGGTAAGAATCGTGGTACAAATCGAAATCAGTCACAAAATCTCCATAAAGTCTGATTCTTAGAAAAATCATGTTTTTTATTAAGGCTCATTTCAGACTTGGGTTCGAACTTTGGAAGCAGTTTTCTCAAAATCCATGGTGCCAAATGGGCTGAAATTTTGGAAAAGTGGTAAGAATCGTGGTACAAATCGAATTCAGTTTCAAAATCGCAATTGAGTTGTATTTTTAAAAAAATCATGATTTTTATGTACGCTAATTTCAGACTTGGGTTCGATATTTGGAAGCAGTTTTCTCAAAATCTATGGAACCAAATGGGCTGAAATTTTGGAAAAGTGGTAAGATTCGTGGTTCAAATCGAAATCAGTCACAAAATCTCCATCAAGTTTAATTCGTAGAAAAATCATGTTTTTTCATGGCTCATTTCAGACTTGGGTTCGAACTTTGGAAGCAGTTTTCTCACAATCTATGGAACCAAATGGGCTGAAATTTTGGAAAAGTGGTAAGAATCGTGGTACAAATCGAATTCAGTCACAAAATCTCCATAAAGTTTGATTCTTAGAAAAATCATGTTTTTTATTAAGGCTCATTTCAGACTTGGGTTCGAACTTTGGAAGCAGTTTTCTCAAAGTCCATGGTGCCAAATGGGCTGAAATTTTGGAAAAGTCGTAAGAATCGTGGTACAAATCGAATTCAGTTTCAAAATCGCAATTAAAGTGTATTTTTAAAAAAATCATGATTTTTATGTACGCTAATTTCAGACTTGGGTTCGAACTTTGGGAGCAGTTTTCTCAAAATCTATAGAACCAAATGGGCTGAAATTTTGGAAAAGTGGTAAGAATCGTGGTACAAATCGAAAACAGTCACAAAATCTCCATAAAGTTTAATTCTTAGAAAAATCATGTTTTTTTCATGGCTCATTTCAGACTTGGGTTCGAACTTTGGAAGCAGTTTTCTCAAAATCTATAGAACCAAATGGGCTGAAATTTTGGAAAAAAGGTAAGAATCGTGGTACAAATCGAATTCAGTCACAAAATCTCCATCAAGTTTGACTATTAGAAAAATCTTGAATTTAATGAATGCTTATTTCAGACTTGGGTTCGAACTTTGGAAGCAGTTGTCTCAAAATCTATGGTACCAAATGGGCTGAAATTTTGGAAAAGTGGTAAGAATCGTTGTTCAAATCGAAATCAGTCACAAAATCTCCATAAAGTTTAATTCGTAGAAAAATCATGTTTTTTCATGGCTCATTTCATACTTGGGTTCGAACTTTGGAAGCAGTTTTCTCACAATCTATGGAACCAAATGGGCTGAAATTTTGGAAAAGTGGTAAGAATCGTGGTACAAATCGAAATCAGTCACAAAATCTCCATAAAGTTTGATTCTTATTAAAATCATGTTTTTTCATGGCTCATTTCAGACTTGGGTTCGAACTTTGGGAGCTGTTTTCTCAAAATCTATAGAACCAAATGGGCTGAAATTTTGGAAAAGTGGTAAGAATCGTGGTACAAATCGAAATCAGTCACAAAATCTCCATAAAGTTTAATTCTTAGAAAAATCATGTTTTTTTCATGGCTCATTTCAGACTTGGGTTCGAACTTTGGGAGCAGTTTTCTCAAAATCTATAGAACCAAATGGGCTGAAATTTTGGAAAAAAGGTAAGAATCGTGGTACAAATCGAATTCAGTCACAAAATCTCCATCAAGTTTGACTATTAGAAAAATCTTGAATTTAATGAATGCTTATTTCAGACTTGGGTTCGAACTTTGGAAGCAGTTGTCTCAAAATCTATGGTACCAAATGGGCTGAAATTTTTGAAAAGTGGTAAGAATCGTTGTTCAAATCGAAATCAGTCACAAAATCTCCATAAAGTTTAATTCGTAGAAAAATCATGTTTTTTCATGGCTCATTTCAGACTTGGGTTCGAACTTTGGAAGCAGTTTTCTCACAATCTATGGAACCAAATGGGCTGAAATTTTGGAAAAGTGGTAAGAATCGTGGTACAAATCGAATTCAGTCACAAATTCTCCATAAAGTTTGATTATTAGAAAAATCATGTTTTTTATTAAGGCTCATTTCAGACTTGGGTTCGAACTTTGGAAGCAGTTTTCTCACAATCTATGGAACCAAATGGGCTGAAATTTTGGAAAAGTCGTAAGAATCGTGGTACAAATCGAATTCAGTCACAAAATCTCCATTAAGTTTGACTATTAGAAAAATCTTGAATTTAATGAATGCTTATTTCAGACTTGGGTTCGAACTTTGGAAGCAGTTGTCTCAAAATCTATGGTACCAAATGGGCTGAAATTTTTGAAAAGTGGTAAGAATCGTTGTTCAAATCGAAATCAGTCACAAAATCTCCATAAAGTTTAATTCGTAGAAAAATCATGTTTTTTCATGGCTCATTTCAGACTTGGGTTCGAACTTTGGAAGCAGTTTTCTCACAATCTATGGAACCAAATGGGCTGAAATTTTGGAAAAGTGGTAAGAATCGTGGTACAAATCGAATTCATTCACAAAATCTCCATAAAGTTTGATTCTTAGAAAAATCATGTTTTTTATTAAGGCTCATTTCAGACTTGGGTTCGAACTTTGGAAGCAGTTTTCTCAAAGTCCATGGTGCCAAATGGGCTGAAATTTTGGAAAAGTCGTAATAATCGTGGTACAAATCGAATTCAGTTTCAAAATCGCAATTAAAGTGTATTTTTAAAAAAATCATGATTTTTATGTACGCTAATTTCAGACTTGGGTTCGAACTTTGGGAGCAGTTTTCTCAAAATCTATAGAACCAAATGGGCTGAAATTTTGGAAAAGTGGTAAGAATCGTGGTACAAATCGAAATCAGTCACAAAATCTCCATAATGTTTAATTCTTAGAAAAATCATGTTTTTTTCATGGCTCATTTCAGACTTGGGTTCGAACTTTGGGAGCAGTTTTCTCAAAATCTATAGAACCAAATGGGCTGAAATTTTGGAAAAAAGGTAAGAATCGTGGTACAAATCGAATTCAGTCACAAAATCTCCATCAAGTTTGACTATTAGAAAAATCTTGAATTTAATGAATGCTTATTTCAGACTTGGGTTCGAACTTTGGAAGCAGTTGTCTCAAAATCTATGGTACCAAATGGGCTGAAATTTTGGAAAAGTGGTAAGAATCGTTGTTCAAATCGAAATCAGTCACAAAATCTCCATAAAGTTTAATTCGTAGAAAAATCATGTTTTTTCATGGCTCATTTCAGACTTGGGTTCGAACTTTGGAAGCAGTTTTCTCACAATCTATGGAACCAAATGGGCTGAAATTTTGGAAAAGTGGTAAGAATCGTGGTACAAATCGAATTCAGTCACAAATTCTCCATAAAGTTTGATTCTTAGAAAAATCATGTTTTTTATTAAGGCTCATTTCAGACTTGGGTTCGAACTTTGGAAGCAGTTTTCTCACAATCTATGGAACCAAATGGGCTGAAATTTTGGAAATGTGGTAAGAATCGTAGTACAAATCGAAATCAGTCACAAAATCTCCATAAAGTCTGATTCTTAGAAAAATCATGTTTTTTATTAAGGCTCATTTCAGACTTGGGTTCGAACTTTGGAAGCAGTTTTCTCAAAATCTATGGTACCAAATGGGCTGAAATTTTGGAAAAGTGGTAAGAATCGTGGTTCAAATCGAAATCAGTCACAAAATCTCCATAAAGTTTAATTCTTATTAAAATCATGTTTTTTCATGGCTCATTTCAGACTTGGGTTCGAACTTTGGGAGCTGTTTTCTCAAAATCTATAGAACCAAATGGGCTGAAATTTTGGAAAAGTGGTAAGAATCGTGGTACAAATCGAAATCAGTCACAAAATCTCCATAAAGTTTAATTCTTAGAAAAATCATTTTTTTTTCATGGCTCATTTCAGACTTGGGTTCGAACTTTGGGAGCAGTTTTCTCAAAATCTATAGAACCAAATGGGCTGAAATTTTGGAAAAGTGGAAAGAATCGTGGTACAAATCGAATTCAGTCACAAAATCGAGATTAAAATGTATTTTTAAAAAAATCATGATTTTTATGTACGCTAATTTCAGACTTGGGTTCGAACTTTGGAAGCAGTTTTCTCAAAATCTATGGTACCAAATGGCCCGAAATTTTGGAAAAGTGGTAAGAATCGTGGTAAGAATCAAATTCAGTCACAAAATCTCTATCAAGTTGTATTTTTTCAAAAATCATGATTTTTATGGACGCTGATTTCAGACTTGGGTTCGATATTTGGAAGCAGTTTTCTCAAAATCTATGGTACCAAATGGGTTGAAATTTTGGAAATGTGGTAAGAATCGTGGTACAAATCGAAATCAGTCACGAAATCTCCATAAAGTTTGATTCTTAGAAAAATCATGTTTTTTATTAAGGCTCATTTCAGACTTGGGTTCGAACTTTGGAAGCAGTTTTCTCAAAATCTATGGTACCAAATGGGCTGAAATTTTGGAAAAAAGGTAAGAATCGTGGTACAAATCGAATTCAGTCACAAAATCTCCATCAAGTTGTATTTTAAAAAAAATCATGATTTTTATGGACGCTAATTTCAGACTTGGGTTCGAACTTTGGAAGCAGTTTTCTCAAAATCTATGGTACCAAATGGGCTGAAATTTTGGAAAAATGGTAAGAATCGTGGTACAAATCGAATTCAGTCTTAAAATCTCCATAAAGTTTGATTCTTAGAAAAATCATGTTTTTTATTAAGGCTCATTTCAGACTTGGGTTCGAACTTTGGAAGCAGTTTTCTCAAAATCTATGGTACCAAATGGGCCGAAATTTTGGAAAAGTGGTGAGAATCGTGGTACAAATCGAATTCAGTCACAAAATCGAGATTAAGTTGTATTTTTAAAACAATCATGATTTATATGTACGCTAATTTCAGACTTGGGTTCGAACTTTGGAAGCAGTTTTCTCAAAATCTATGGTACCAAATGGGCCGAAATTTTGGAAAAGTGGTAAGAATCGTGGTACAAATCGAATTCAGTCACAAAATCTCCATCAAGTTGTATTTTTTAAAAAATCATGATTTTTATGGACGCTGATTTCAGACTTGGGTTTGATATTTGGAAGCAGTTTTCTCAAAATCTATGGTACTAAATGGGTTGAAATTTTGGAAATGTGGTAAGAATCGTGGTACAAATCGAAATCAGTCACAAAATCTCCATAAAGTCTGATTCTTAGAAAAATCATGTTTTTTATTAAGGCTCATTTCAGACTTGGGTTCGAACTTTGGAAGCAGTTTTCTCAAAATCCATGGTGCCAAATGGGCTGAAATTTTGGAAAAGTGGTAAGAATCGTGGTACAAATCGAATTCAGTTTCAAAATCGCAATTGAGTTGTATTTTTAAAAAAATCATGATTTTTATGTACGCTAATTTCAGACTTGGGTTCGATATTTGGAAGCAGTTTTCTCAAAATCTATGGAACCAAATGGGCTGAAATTTTGGAAAAGTGGTAAGATTCGTGGTTCAAATCGAAATCAGTCACAAAATCTCCATCAAGTTTAATTCGTAGAAAAATCATGTTTTTTCATGGCTCATTTCAGACTTGGGTTCGAACTTTGGAAGCAGTTTTCTCACAATCTATGGAACCAAATGGGCTGAAATTTTGGAAAAGTGGTAAGAATCGTGGTACAAATCGAATTCAGTCACAAAATCTCCATAAAGTTTGATTCTTAGAAAAATCATGTTTTTTATTAAGGCTCATTTCAGACTTGGGTTCGAACTTTGGAAGCAGTTTTCTCAAAGTCCATGGTGCCAAATGGGCTGAAATTTTGGAAAAGTCGTAAGAATCGTGGTACAAATCGAATTCAGTTTCAAAATCGCAATTAAAGTGTATTTTTAAAAAAATCATGATTTTTATGTACGCTAATTTCAGACTTGGGTTCGAACTTTGGGAGCAGTTTTCTCAAAATCTATAGAACCAAATGGGCTGAAATTTTGGAAAAGTGGTAAGAATCGTGGTACAAATCGAAAACAGTCACAAAATCTCCATAAAGTTTAATTCTTAGAAAAATCATGTTTTTTTCATGGCTCATTTCAGACTTGGGTTCGAACTTTGGAAGCAGTTTTCTCAAAATCTATAGAACCAAATGGGCTGAAATTTTGGAAAAAAGGTAAGAATCGTGGTACAAATCGAATTCAGTCACAAAATCTCCATCAAGTTTGACTATTAGAAAAATCTTGAATTTAATGAATGCTTATTTCAGACTTGGGTTCGAACTTTGGAAGCAGTTGTCTCAAAATCTATGGTACCAAATGGGCTGAAATTTTGGAAAAGTGGTAAGAATCGTTGTTCAAATCGAAATCAGTCACAAAATCTCCATAAAGTTTAATTCGTAGAAAAATCATGTTTTTTCATGGCTCATTTCATACTTGGGTTCGAACTTTGGAAGCAGTTTTCTCACAATCTATGGAACCAAATGGGCTGAAATTTTGGAAAAGTGGTAAGAATCGTGGTACAAATCGAAATCAGTCACAAAATCTCCATAAAGTTTGATTCTTATTAAAATCATGTTTTTTCATGGCTCATTTCAGACTTGGGTTCGAACTTTGGGAGCTGTTTTCTCAAAATCTATAGAACCAAATGGGCTGAAATTTTGGAAAAGTGGTAAGAATCGTGGTACAAATCGAAATCAGTCACAAAATCTCCATAAAGTTTAATTCTTAGAAAAATCATGTTTTTTTCATGGCTCATTTCAGACTTGGGTTCGAACTTTGGGAGCAGTTTTCTCAAAATCTATAGAACCAAATGGGCTGAAATTTTGGAAAAAAGGTAAGAATCGTGGTACAAATCGAATTCAGTCACAAAATCTCCATCAAGTTTGACTATTAGAAAAATCTTGAATTTAATGAATGCTTATTTCAGACTTGGGTTCGAACTTTGGAAGCAGTTGTCTCAAAATCTATGGTACCAAATGGGCTGAAATTTTTGAAAAGTGGTAAGAATCGTTGTTCAAATCGAAATCAGTCACAAAATCTCCATAAAGTTTAATTCGTAGAAAAATCATGTTTTTTCATGGCTCATTTCAGACTTGGGTTCGAACTTTGGAAGCAGTTTTCTCACAATCTATGGAACCAAATGGGCTGAAATTTTGGAAAAGTGGTAAGAATCGTGGTACAAATCGAATTCAGTCACAAATTCTCCATAAAGTTTGATTATTAGAAAAATCATGTTTTTTATTAAGGCTCATTTCAGACTTGGGTTCGAACTTTGGAAGCAGTTTTCTCACAATCTATGGAACCAAATGGGCTGAAATTTTGGAAAAGTCGTAAGAATCGTGGTACAAATCGAATTCAGTCACAAAATCTCCATTAAGTTTGACTATTAGAAAAATCTTGAATTTAATGAATGCTTATTTCAGACTTGGGTTCGAACTTTGGAAGCAGTTGTCTCAAAATCTATGGTACCAAATGGGCTGAAATTTTTGAAAAGTGGTAAGAATCGTTGTTCAAATCGAAATCAGTCACAAAATCTCCATAAAGTTTAATTCGTAGAAAAATCATGTTTTTTCATGGCTCATTTCAGACTTGGGTTCGAACTTTGGAAGCAGTTTTCTCACAATCTATGGAACCAAATGGGCTGAAATTTTGGAAAAGTGGTAAGAATCGTGGTACAAATCGAATTCATTCACAAAATCTCCATAAAGTTTGATTCTTAGAAAAATCATGTTTTTTATTAAGGCTCATTTCAGACTTGGGTTCGAACTTTGGAAGCAGTTTTCTCAAAGTCCATGGTGCCAAATGGGCTGAAATTTTGGAAAAGTCGTAATAATCGTGGTACAAATCGAATTCAGTTTCAAAATCGCAATTAAAGTGTATTTTTAAAAAATCATGATTTTTATGTACGCTAATTTCAGACTTGGGTTCGAACTTTGGGAGCAGTTTTCTCAAAATCTATAGAACCAAATGGGCTGAAATTTTGGAAAAGTGGTAAGAATCGTGGTACAAATCGAAATCAGTCACAAAATCTCCATAATGTTTAATTCTTAGAAAAATCATGTTTTTTTCATGGCTCATTTCAGACTTGGGTTCGAACTTTGGGAGCAGTTTTCTCAAAATCTATAGAACCAAATGGGCTGAAATTTTGGAAAAAAGGTAAGAATCGTGGTACAAATCGAATTCAGTCACAAAATCTCCATCAAGTTTGACTATTAGAAAAATCTTGAATTTAATGAATGCTTATTTCAGACTTGGGTTCGAACTTTGGAAGCAGTTGTCTCAAAATCTATGGTACCAAATGGGCTGAAATTTTGGAAAAGTGGTAAGAATCGTTGTTCAAATCGAAATCAGTCACAAAATCTCCATAAAGTTTAATTCGTAGAAAAATCATGTTTTTTCATGGCTCATTTCAGACTTGGGTTCGAACTTTGGAAGCAGTTTTCTCACAATCTATGGAACCAAATGGGCTGAAATTTTGGAAAAGTGGTAAGAATCGTGGTACAAATCGAATTCAGTCACAAATTCTCCATAAAGTTTGATTCTTAGAAAAATCATGTTTTTTATTAAGGCTCATTTCAGACTTGGGTTCGAACTTTGGAAGCAGTTTTCTCACAATCTATGGAACCAAATGGGCTGAAATTTTGGAAATGTGGTAAGAATCGTAGTACAAATCGAAATCAGTCACAAAATCTCCATAAAGTCTGATTCTTAGAAAAATCATGTTTTTTATTAAGGCTCATTTCAGACTTGGGTTCGAACTTTGGAAGCAGTTTTCTCAAAATCTATGGTACCAAATGGGCTGAAATTTTGGAAAAGTGGTAAGAATCGTGGTTCAAATCGAAATCAGTCACAAAATCTCCATAAAGTTTAATTCTTATTAAAATCATGTTTTTTCATGGCTCATTTCAGACTTGGGTTCGAACTTTGGGAGCTGTTTTCTCAAAATCTATAGAACCAAATGGGCTGAAATTTTGGAAAAGTGGTAAGAATCGTGGTACAAATCGAAATCAGTCACAAAATCTCCATAAAGTTTAATTCTTAGAAAAATCATTTTTTTTTCATGGCTCATTTCAGACTTGGGTTCGAACTTTGGGAGCAGTTTTCTCAAAATCTATAGAACCAAATGGGCTGAAATTTTGGAAAAGTGGAAAGAATCGTGGTACAAATCGAATTCAGTCACAAAATCGAGATTAAAATGTATTTTTAAAAAAATCATGATTTTTATGTACGCTAATTTCAGACTTGGGTTCGAACTTTGGAAGCAGTTTTCTCAAAATCTATGGTACCAAATGGCCCGAAATTTTGGAAAAGTGGTAAGAATCGTGGTAAGAATCAAATTCAGTCACAAAATCTCTATCAAGTTGTATTTTTTCAAAAATCATGATTTTTATGGACGCTGATTTCAGACTTGGGTTCGATATTTGGAAGCAGTTTTCTCAAAATCTATGGTACCAAATGGGTTGAAATTTTGGAAATGTGGTAAGAATCGTGGTACAAATCGAAATCAGTCACGAAATCTCCATAAAGTTTGATTCTTAGAAAAATCATGTTTTTTATTAAGGCTCATTTCAGACTTGGGTTCGAACTTTGGAAGCAGTTTTCTCAAAATCTATGGTACCAAATGGGCTGAAATTTTGGAAAAAAGGTAAGAATCGTGGTACAAATCGAATTCAGTCACAAAATCTCCATCAAGTTGTATTTTAAAAAAAATCATGATTTTTATGGACGCTAATTTCAGACTTGGGTTCGAACTTTGGAAGCAGTTTTCTCAAAATCTATGGTACCAAATGGGCTGAAATTTTGGAAAAATGGTAAGAATCGTGGTACAAATCGAATTCAGTCTTAAAATCTCCATAAAGTTTGATTCTTAGAAAAATCATGTTTTTTATTAAGGCTCATTTCAGACTTGGGTTCGAACTTTGGAAGCAGTTTTCTCAAAATCTATGGTACCAAATGGGCCGAAATTTTGGAAAAGTGGTGAGAATCGTGGTACAAATCGAATTCAGTCACAAAATCGAGATTAAGTTGTATTTTTAAAACAATCATGATTTATATGTACGCTAATTTCAGACTTGGGTTCGAACTTTGGAAGCAGTTTTCTCAAAATCTATGGTACCAAATGGGCCGAAATTTTGGAAAAGTGGTAAGAATCGTGGTACAAATCGAATTCAGTCACAAAATCTCCATCAAGTTGTATTTTTAAAAAATCATGATTTTTATGGACGCTGATTTCAGACTTGGGTTTGATATTTGGAAGCAGTTTTCTCAAAATCTATGGTACTAAATGGGTTGAAATTTTGGAAATGTGGTAAGAATCGTGGTACAAATCGAAATCAGTCACAAAATCTCCATAAAGTCTGATTCTTAGAAAAATCATGTTTTTTATTAAGGCTCATTTCAGACTTGGGTTCGAACTTTGGAAGCAGTTTTCTCAAAATCCATGGTGCCAAATGGGCTGAAATTTTGGAAAAGTGGTAAGAATCGTGGTACAAATCGAATTCAGTTTCAAAATCGCAATTGAGTTGTATTTTTAAAAAAATCATGATTTTTATGTACGCTAATTTCAGACTTGGGTTCGATATTTGGAAGCAGTTTTCTCAAAATCTATGGAACCAAATGGGCTGAAATTTTGGAAAAGTGGTAAGATTCGTGGTTCAAATCGAAATCAGTCACAAAATCTCCATCAAGTTTAATTCGTAGAAAAATCATGTTTTTTCATGGCTCATTTCAGACTTGGGTTCGAACTTTGGAAGCAGTTTTCTCACAATCTATGGAACCAAATGGGCTGAAATTTTGGAAAAGTGGTAAGAATCGTGGTACAAATCGAATTCAGTCACAAAATCTCCATAAAGTTTGATTCTTAGAAAAATCATGTTTTTTATTAAGGCTCATTTCAGACTTGGGTTCGAACTTTGGAAGCAGTTTTCTCAAAGTCCATGGTGCCAAATGGGCTGAAATTTTGGAAAAGTCGTAAGAATCGTGGTACAAATCGAATTCAGTTTCAAAATCGCAATTAAAGTGTATTTTTAAAAAAATCATGATTTTTATGTACGCTAATTTCAGACTTGGGTTCGAACTTTGGGAGCAGTTTTCTCAAAATCTATAGAACCAAATGGGCTGAAATTTTGGAAAAGTGGTAAGAATCGTGGTACAAATCG